>QTSX02007190.1:0-316921 GCA_014839935.2 Entomophthora muscae
AAGCAAACCCAGCCAAATCTTTGAAGCTATCAATATTTGAAGGCCATATTAAAATAGTATTAATGGCGCACTTTACAACAGCAATTGACTGGGACTCCTGCCAGTACAAGATCATACACTTCAAGGACCACCAGGATACCTCCACGCCTCAGGATTGCAAAATTGTGGCCCGCCATCAAGAAATCTTCAAGGAAGCTCTACCTAGGTTGCCCCCAGAGAAACACATTCAACACTCCATCCAACTCAAAGGAGCTGTATCCAAAGCGCGTCCTATCTACAGGTTGACCCCAAACAAAGACAATGCCCTACGTGCCTACATCAAGGAAGCGTTGGAGAAGGGACTTATCTGCCCCTCATAGTCTCCTTTTGGGGCTGCTGTATTCTTTGTGGCCAAGAAGGACATTACCTTACGTCTGGTCACAGACTACCAAGCCCTAAATAAAGTTACCATCAAGAATTGTTATCCAATACCACATATTAACAATCTTTGACGCCTTGGGAGGAGCCACAGTCTTCCTAAACATTGATCTGACTGCAGGCTACAACCAGATTTGTATTAAGGAGGAAGACATCCCCAAAACAGCCTTCTGTACTAATTACGGCTCATACAAATGTGTGGTGCTCAACTTTGGCATGACAAACGCCCCTTCCATCTTTTTGACCTTCATGAACAAAGTGTTCACTCCACACATAAGCAAGCATGCCCTAGTCTACCTAGACAACATCATTGTCTACAGCCCCTTGGTGGAACAGCACCACAAGGACCTAGAGACAGTCTTTGTTACCCTGGCACAACACAAACTGTTGGCCAAACCCTCCAAGTGCCAGTTCTTCTGCAACAGCTATCCTTCCTGGGACACATTGTCTCAAAGGACAGCATCAAACCCAACAGTCAAAAGATACAGGCCATATGCAAGATGCTGCCACCCAAGGATAAGTTGGAACTTCACACCTTCTTGGGGATAGTGGCCTATGTACGCCGCTTCATACCTAACTGCGGCGTTTTGACTGCCCCCTTATCCGCCATAACAGGTGCCAAATCCAAGTTTGTGTGGACCCCCTAATGTGACCTCTGCTTTAGACGCCTCAAGGAGAAGCTCACAACAGCTCCTATCCTGAAATACCCCAAACATGATGGGAAATACCAAATGGAAACCAACACCTCAGATGCATCCATTGGGGGAGTACTATAAATCAAAAGTAATGACAGTGACTTCCTGCCTGTAGCTTATGAATAGCAAAAATTGACAGATGGCAAGTGCAGGTACCCTATCCACAAAAAGGAACTGCTGGCTATTGTACACTGCATAGTCAAATGGTGTTATTATCTAGAACAGCAGGAGGAATTCACAGCATTCACCAACCACAAGTTGCTCATATATTTCAAAACTCAAGCAAATCTATCTCCCTGCCAAGACCACTAGATGGAGCTCTTGGAGAGATTTAATATGCTCATACAGTACAAACCTGGTCCCAAGCTTGCCATGGCAGACAACCTCTCACACCTATATGTCTGTGCCACAAGAGGGGAAAATGGGCTCAACCCAGACTAGCCTCTATTGGTGCTACAAACAAAGGACAAGGGCTTCCCCCCTGGTACAACCAACATAACAAGGGAAACAGTCATCAAAAACAAATACTTATTTGCTGACATGTACAGGACCATGCACAGAAAAATGTCTGATGGTACTACCATCTCTTATATCCCCACACACCAGCAAGTAAACACCATCCTACAATATCACAGAGACCTCAGACACACCAAAAGTTGAAACCTATATGAGTTCCTTAAACACAAAGCCTGGTGATCAACACTATATTGTGACGTTCAGGAAGTCCTAGACCAATGTGAGGTATGCGAGAAATTTGCCAAAAGTAAATCCCCTCCAAAGTCAGTACTACCCATCTATACATAACTACCCTTCAAGGTGTGGGCCCTCAACATTGTTGGCCTCATGCCATGGAAACACAACAATAAGAAATACATCATCATTGCAATCAACTTTGCTACAAGATGGCCAGTAGACCAAGAAGTAAAGACGCACACTGGTAATGACGTACAAAAATCATTGGAAAAGAGATAATCAGCAAGTTTGGAAAGCCAGAACTCCTGATAACTGATGGAGGTAAAGAATTTACCTCTGAAAACACCAACATATACCTTGCTAAAAGTAGGGTCAAACATACTGTGACAACACCATACCATCCACAGGCCAATGGACGTGTAGAGCGGCTTAATAGCAGCCTTGTGCCAGCCTTAGCCAAACTCACTGCTGGGAGACCTGAAGACTGGTATAAGCAGCTATCAACTGCACTACTTGTGTGCCAAACCCAAGTGAACAGATCCACCGTAAAAAGCCCTTTTGATTTGGTATACAGCACATAGCCAAATATCATTCAAGCATTAACAGGACCCAAACAGGAAATTCCAAGTAAAGTCCCCCCACATTCAGGCCCTCAAGCTATAGAGGCCAACAGCAAGCAAACAGAAAAAGAAAATGAATGTCTGAAAAAAACCTTTGTCCCCATTCAAGATAGACATGAAGTTGGGGACAAAGTTTGGGTCATGAATGTTGATAAAAGCAAACTACAACCCAAGAAAGTAGGTTCAGCAATCATTCTAAAGGTAAACAAAAATAACACTTACCTTGTGCAAGGACTCAGGAAGCGCAAACAAGACAAGACCCTACACCATGATTGCCTGAGACCCTGCAAAGCAAGACAAAAACAACGCAAAACTGCCCTGCCTGCCACAGAATAACAATTAGTCCAGTATGGCGCTTGGGCTTCTGACAACCTCCCTAACAACCTACCCCCAGAGGAGGCCAACCTTCATTTGGGGGGGGTGTTGAAACAGCAGGCTTGACCCACCAGCAAGGTTCCAAGCAAGTGGGTTTGTGACCCGCAATCTGATTACCCGGCCACTTGAAGCCAGACTAGGAAGTCAACTTGAATTGCCAAATCCAACAACACAAACAAATGATGATCCCTTATGGTGAATACCTTGTTTTGGCACTTGACTCATTACCAGGATTAAGCCACCTGTCAGGATTGACAATTCTTCCTCCTTAGAAACCTGGGCCCGGGAGCAGGGATCAAACCCTGAACCTGGATTCCTTTGGGCCGCCGGGCCTGTGGATTGCGGGATCGCTCACCTGCGTTTTTCTGGGATTGAGCCCCCACAAGCTGATACCAAGCGTATTGACCCATGCAGTAAAAAGAGACAAACCCTAGAAATCATTGCACCAAATGGAGGATTAATCACTGCGCCTAATGGTGGTACTGATTTGGCAACTATTAGCATAAACTCAAAGTCTACACCAGCAATCAATCAAGAGCCAACCCAGGAAAGAGGAAAGAGGCACAGGTCTGCAACCTGGTCCCATGACCTTGACACTAAAGCAAGATAATCAGGGAGCCAAATAAAGATTCCTGACCAATGAAAGAACTCTCAGGCTGAGTGCCATTTTGCCGCCTTTTGACCCAAGCACCCAATTCCCCCAGCCCTGGCCTTCCCAATGCCCTGATGAACCCCCATGAAAAGTGTTAAGTTTGGAGGGGGGTGCTATATAGACCCAAGGACCCTGCGCTCCAAACTTATTGCCATTTTTGAATAAAGGCTATGTTAATTTGGCTCATACAGCTATTGCCTTATTTTGTATTTGCTGTCTACCAATTCAGTTCAAGATCTCCTGCCCTACTGCCCACTGCCCCCTGTTTTCTGTCCTCCTGGTTTATCCTTTGGACCCGTCTGCTTTACTGACTACCCTCTGAAGTCTGAATACAAGGAATACACCCCGGAAAAGATACTTGAACTTGATCCCCTGGCCCACATACAATCCACAGTTAGATACAACCGACAAGGCCCGTGGATATTTTCAACACCCAAGTTGTTCAGAGGAAAATTCAATTATCTCCCTGCTTACAACCTGTCCATGGAGCCGCCTGTGACACCAAAACCCATGCCTGCTTTTGCACCCAACCTCCCAACTAACCATACTGGCAAGCTGTTTGGGATTGTGTACATCACCCTCACCAGGGAGATTGACACTATAATCCCAGCCATTGGCCTGTGGTCTTGGATGGGGAAGTCTGCCTCCTACCTTTTAAAGTTAGCTCCCCTCTTGTGGTGGGCATTGCCCACAAAAAACATGACCTGAGTTACCCCTGAAAACAACGGGCCAGCCACCTAAAACTAGATCCCTGACACCACCCCCTTCACCATCCCACTGTGTGATCAACACAATCATGTTCCTATTATTCTTGATTCACAATGACTATATAATCACTATCTCTCAATAAAGATTATTATCTAGCTTCTAAATATTTCCCCTTGTAACTCTGCTAAAACAGCACAGTTACAACACTTCCAAGTAGGCCTCAAAGAACCCTTCCCCTCCTCCCCCTGATGGCTCTTCCCCCCTCTCTCATCTGACCCCCAGGATGATCCTGAGGAATATTCCAAGAAGTTCAAAGCTTCTGGTCACGTGGCTTGGGATACACTAGCAATCCACAATATCTGCAATGTGGACAGAGAGTTCAAAGTTCCCAAGCGCTTCCCCTGTTTTCCCCCCATTATGTCAGTAAAGAGTGGCCCTGGCTACGTCACTGAAAATTACATCTTTAACTGTAATAATCAAAAGCATGCTACCAAGAGCAAGCACTTCATATGTGAGGATAAGACTTGCAGGGCCTAGTTGAACACTGAGGGTTGGGAGCAAGTAACTGCTGAGAAGGGGGAGCACTTTTGTGAGCCCCCCAATCATCTTATAACCCAGATGTTAAAATGGTACCTTGTCCAGGAGATCCCAACATCCTCTCACCTCTGGGCATCTGATCTGGCTATAAAGGCCCCGCAACATCTCAAACCCAATAATCTTAAGTTGGTACCAACACAGGAACAGTTGGTTAAGTTCATAAGCAATAAGCGTATTGCCGCTAATACCCCCTCCCCCCAAGGCCTTGGCTGTCCTCTTGGAGCTTACACTCACTCACAAGCTCAAGCAGCTTCCAAGTGGGGAGCGCTTCCTCCTCCATGACAACGGGCCCAGCAGCAATGACAGCATAATCTGCTATATTACCCAGAAGAACCTTCTGGAATTAAAAAGGGCTTCCACCTGGCTAGTTGATGGTACCTTTGCCACTTGCTCCGGATGTTCAAGCAGCTCTGGATGATCCATGCTCATATTGACGTCTGGGTGATTCCACTTGCATTCTTTCTTCTTCCTGAGGCCACCAAGGCCATCTACATCCATGCTTTTACCATTCTCATCCAAGCACTTTCCCTCCTTCCCATTGACAACAATGCCAAGAAGACCACCCCTACACCTGCGCCAATCCTCCTGCTGCTGACAAGGACCAGGCCACCCTGGACATGGAGGAAAAGGTAAAGCTGAGAGCTCTGGGGCCTCACATTTGCATCATGGACCTTGAGCCTGCTCAGTTCAATGCATTTGAGCAGCTGTTTAGCAGGAGGTGCAGGGGTGCCACTTCCACTACCACCAAGCAGTTGCTCAGAATGTGCAGGCCCATGTTGAGCTAAGTAGGTTGAGCCAGAGGGACACTTTGGACACCTGCAAATTTGTGCTTGTACAATTTAGTGCCTTGGCTTTTTTAAAGCCAGAGAACACTGCACAGGGGTTTGAGGTTCTCTCAAAGGATCCTTACGTAGTTAATCATCTGTAGCTCAAGCCTTTCCTTGAGTACTTCAAGCCCCAGTGGATTGGGAAGGTTGTCACGTTGAGGCAAGACAAGGCCCACACCAAGGCCAGTTGGAACATTTACCAGGCCGCCATCAACGGGGAGCTCAAGACCACCTCAACGCTAGAGGCTTATCACAAACACCTCAAGGCCAACTTTGGGCTCCACCCAAAATTCAATAAGACCTTTTCCCTCCTGCAGCACAAGCAGGAGAAAACCATCTCCAAGCTGTGTGACTTGGCAAACTGCGCCCCCCCCACCAAGCCCATAACCCACTTCACCCTATTCACCAAGGCCATTCAAAATGCAGCCAAGCATAAATACAAAGCCTCAGAGATCATGCAGCATCTTGAGTTCATTGCAACTTCCCTCCTGGAAGGGGCTAACATGAAGAAGGGGAAGAAGGGTGAAGAATAAACTTGCTTGCTTGCTTATATGATTTTTACTTTTAACTTTTAATTTTTTAGCTTTAATTTTTTTTTAGTTTTGATCAATTAGTTTTTACTTTTAATTTTTCTATTTTTTGATTTAATTGTTAGCACTGATTATTTTATGTATACATGGTAAGTTTGAGATGAATAGTTATAGTTGAAAGTGAATGAAATATCTTAATTTTTGTTAATTTCCTAATAAAACAAAATATATTCACATTTATACTTATATGAATTATATCAAATAAATATTTTTATTTAGTCATATTTTTGCAAAGCTTTTATTGTTGTGTTTGTGTTTATTTTTGTCTCATCAGAATTTTAATTTTTATGGTAACCAAAAATATTATTATAATGAAGAGTATAAATTACATAGTAAAATGAGAAATAGTTGCTTATTTCTCCTTATTCTCATTCAGTTAAGTACATTTTTTATTACATTTTTTGAGTTTTCTGGGGTCACTATAGTATACCATAGCTGTATAGCTTAATTTTTTATATTAAAAGTTTTTAGTACATCAAGATTTGTTAATTAAAAAAGTGTTAATTTCCAGTTGTCAATTAGGGGAAAAGCTTAATTCTCACTTTACTATAGTGTCAACTACCAAGGAGTTGAGCACCACAGATTCAATCACCAGGGAGTCAAACTTATCAAAGTTGACGTTACAAGAGGAGGTTTCTGAGGAACAGTGTACCATAAATTCCCTTGTTCTACCCCTGCTAGTCCATCAGGAGTCCCAAAGGCCAGGGCGCTGGGGCTGAACCCTGCACCACAATTAATCCTAGCTTGTAAGATAAGCAGAGCAGTGGGAAGGTGTTTGGTCCAGGCGGTATTTTGATGCTCCCAAGAGATTTTGGCAATTAGCTGCACCAGGGAGCCATTTAGACGCTCTACACGCCCATTGACCTGAGGGCAGTATGATATTGTGACCACTTGTTGAAGGGCGTTCTTGGAGCAATATGCCTTCAAAACACTACCTACAAGTTCAGGCCCCCTGTCAGTAATAATGTGCTTGGGGTAGCCAAAGTGTGCCACAATCTCTTTGCCAATGAACCTTGTGAAGGTGGCGGCAGTGTGATTAGTGGTTTCTCATGCAACTGGCCAACGGGTAAAGTAGTCAATGGCTGTGATGATGTACTTCTTGCCCAGTCTATTGTCAAGTATATACTTCTGAGAAGTATAATAAACAAGATAAAGGGGAAAATTAAGAAAATGATGATACTTTATTGGATTAGAGTTTAGAGTATTATATAGTATCATGAGAAGCCACATGTCATCCATGTACATCATGGTGGTTGTGGGGCTTGTCCAAGTAGTGTTCCTCTTAGGACTCAAAATGTTTGATCCCTGTAATAGATGGGCAAATGATAAGAGTTCCACCAATGTTGCAACTGAACCAATGATGATTCAGTATTTGAATTGGGGAAGACAACAGTCTAATAGAAAGGACAGGAAAAATAAGAATAAGGTAATGTTTATTATAGAATAAGGTGATTAATATACTATATGGGGAAAGCCACTGGGCCACAAGGAGGTGTTATGGTGGAATGCTCCATGTAAGGATTAGAGCCAAGGAATAACTTGTGCAGGATCAGCAGATCAAATTGGTAGTGCTCCTAATTAGGAGAAAGTGCCCACAGTTTGATATTGTCATCAGATTTGTCCATGTTGTTAGAATACATCAAGGAGTGACTCATTGAGCGCCCCCTGTGTATTGTAAGATACATTGGCAGGAAAGTATAGAAACTTGGTTGCAACACCCCCCTTGCCCCCTGATTATTGTCAGGCACCAGGATTGGAACCTGTGGAAGGTCTGGGAAGGTACATACAAACAACCTTTGTGTGGGGATGGCGCGGCAGGGGCGCAGGCAATGGTGGTGAAGCTTTTTGGTGTTCCCTTGGGCGTCCTCCAGCTGGTAGGTGTGGTTGTCATAAACTGCAGCTATCTTGAAGGTCCAAAGTGGTTGGGTTCTATCTTGGCTTAATTGGGGTTGAGGGTGTAGACGGGGTCACCTACGGCGTATCTGGCCTCAAGGTGTCTTTTTCTGCCCTCAATTTGCTTGTGTTCAATGTCTCAGGTCTTGGCACGTCACTGGCTCAGGGAAGGGGTAGGCAACAAGGGGGTTTTGCAAGAACCGTGGATTGTAATTTCCCTTGTTCTACTCCTGCCAAACCATCAGGCATCCCAAAGGCCAAGGTGCTGGGGCTGAAGCTGGTGCCCCTGTTGACTCTTGTCCGTAAAATGAGCAGTGTGGTGGGCAGGTGTTCAGTCCATACAGTATTAGGATGTTACTGTGAGAGTTTGGTAATCAAATAGACTAGGGAGCCATTTAATTGCTCTACGCGCCCATTGGCTTGCGGATGGTATGAAGTTGTGACTATTTGTTATAGGGCATTTTTGGTGCAGTACACTTTCATGACATGTCCAAAAAGCTCAGGACCCCCATCTGTAATGAGGCGTTTGGGACGTTCAAAACAGGCCACAATTTCCTTGCCAATGAAGCAAATGATTGTGGTGGCAGTGTGGTTAGTGATTGCCCACGCTACTGGTCAGCGGGTAAAGTAGTCAATGGCTGTGATGATGTATTTCTTCCCACGTCTGTCTTTGGGGAGAGGCCCAACAATGTCAAGGGCCCACTGCTCAAAAGGTTCCATGGCCTTAATGGGTAGGAAAGACTTGGGGGTACAGGCTTTGACATATTCTTTTCACATAACACACATATCTCAAGGAGATCCAAGATTTCTTGGCGCATACACGGCCACCAAACCTTATGTTTCATGATTTCAAAGAGGTTCTGTCCTCTGACATGGCCTAAGGTGTGGTGGTAATGCAGTATGGTATTGCCTCGTTGTGTGGTGGGAATATAGGGCGTCTTTTTCCCTTCTCTGCGCGGTGGCAGACATTGCCTTCCTTGGTGGTGAACTGACTTTCATTGTCCTTCAGCTTGGAGATGGTTACCAAGTTAAGGCCTTCATAGCAGGTTGCTTCAGGGCGGAGGTAAAGCATTGGGAAATCTGGGTCCAAGCCATTGTCCCTGGTGATGGACACCATATAGAGTCTTGAGAGGGCATCTGCTGTGACAAGTTCTCTCCAAGGCTTGTGTTTGATACACAACAGGCAAGAAGATAGGTGCTAGACCCAGCCTGCCTGGCAGCGTGTCAAGTGGAGCTGTGTGTTGAAGTATTAGAGGGACTTGTGGTCTGTCAATACACAGGGTGGAAAGGTGGCCTCTTCCAAGTAACAGCGCCACTTCTCAACACAGTGCACAATGGCTGCTAGCTCCTTATCATGAATTGGGTAACATTGTTCTGAGTCAGTGAGCTTCCTGGATTTTATGCCACAGGGAAGAAGCCGCCCTTGTCAGTTTCTGCCCGTAGCACACCCCCTATGGCTCTGTCAGAGGCATCAGTCTTGAGTTTTAATTAGCAGTTTCAATTGGGAAACTGTAATACAGGCTCTGTTGTAAGTCTCTGCTTTAGCGTCTCAAAGGCTTGGTATCTGGAAGGGGTCCAATGGAAGTACTGTTTAGTTATTAGGAGCTTGATGAGAGGTGCAATAAGTTCTCCGCAATTGGGGATGAACTTACACACGTAGGCAACCATATATAAGAAGGTACACACCTGGCCCACATCTGTGGGGGGGTGGCATGCTTATGATTGCCTTAATTTTGGCAGGGTCAGGCTTTATCTCTTGGGCAGAGATGGTGTGCCCAAGGAACAAGAGCTCTGACTTGAGGAATTCACATTTGGAGGACTTAGCTTTCAACTTGTTTCTCCAAAGGGTGTCAAGAGCAGCATGGAGGTATTGGAGGTGCGTGGTTTGATCTTGACTGAATACAATAATGTTGTCAAGGTACACAACAACACACCTTCCAATTAATTCCTCAAATGCTTTGTTCATTAACATGGCAAAGGTAGAAGGAGCGTTGGTCATCCCAAAGTTCATGAACTGGCACTCAAACAACCCGTAGCATGTTTGGAAGGCAGTTTTTGCTTTATCCCCTGGTGCAATGCAGACCTGGTTGTACCCTGCAGTGAGATCAATCTTGCTAAAGACCTTTGCACTTGTGAGCGTATCAAACAGGTTGTCAATCAACAGCAGGGGGTACTTGTTCTTAACTGTCACCTCATTTAGGGTGTGGTAGTCTATGACCAGGCAAAGGGACCCATCCTTCTTGGCTACAAAGAAGACAGGAGCCCCATATGGAAAAAGAGAGGGGCGTATGAAGCCTTTGTAAAGTGTGTCTACAAGGTGCTGGCAGAGAGTATCATCCTCTTTTGGTGTCAAGCAATAAAGGGGGCGCGCCTTGGGAAGTGATCCTTGAAGCTGTACAGCATGATGGATCTCCTGGGGAGGAGGTAGTTGGTCCAGTGTTTTACTGAAGACATCCTTATATTCCTTGAGGAGAGCAGCAAGTGCTGGTGGAGATGGAGTAGTCAAGGGGAGGGCCGCAGGTAGTTCTGCGCAGATAACCTTGACTGAGCATTGCATTAAGTCTAGTTCCCCCCCTTGAAATTGCATGAGCCCGTTTCTGTGATTCTGAAAAACATGGTGTCATGGGGTAGCTTGCTCATTTTGATGTGGTATATCTGAAAGCCCACCCCATTCCTATTAAGGGTGATCACAGACATATCCCAGTCAATGTAAGGTCAGTTGTGGCAAAGTCAGTCAAGGCCAGCAATGACATTGTGGCTGAGCCCTGCCATGATGGGACCAGAGAGTTTAACCTGGACCTTCCCCATTCTCACAGAGAAGGGTACTGTCTCATGGGTAATTGCCACTATTTGGGAATCAGCCACCCGTAATGCCTTGAATCTTCTTGGCACTTGGTCCAATTGTTGAGGGTCGGCAAACGCCTGGTCCACCATAGTGTGGTTGGCCCTAGTATCTACCAGTAATTTGTGGGTGTTCCCATGGAAACAGAAGGGATAGGACAAGCGTGTTACATTGTTTAAAGAGTGGCTTTCTTGAAGCATGAGGTTGTCACTATGGACCTGGAAGACGTCAAGGTTTTCAACTTTGTGAACGTTGTAGTTGCAGGGGTTCTTTTCTAGGAGGGCTTGCAAATGAGGGTCAAGTGGAGTTGTAGAACCTCTTGTAACTACAACCCCTAGGCTTTCCCTGGGTCCTCAATTTGTGCTAGCTGGAGTTCCCCTTTGCAGGGGCGCTTAACCCCATTTCCTGTTGGCGTGGCTGGCAGCAACCTACTTGGTTGTGAGCACTGCCAGGTGTGGGACAAGGTTGGGGTGGTGCATCATTGGGCAGCAGAAACCCATTAAATCCTGATTATTAGCCTCCATAATGGCCTTATAACAGTCATTGATGGAGGTACAGCAACCTACAAGAACCCACTTGCAGATATGGGGTTTTAACTCATTAACTATCAAGGTAAGAAGCATGGTGTTCCTGTCAGTCATGGCTTCTGGGGCAGCGGCAAGATATTCAGGGACGGAACTAGTCTGTTTGATAGCCAGGAGGGGAGTTCCTACCACAATTGGCGAGAATTTCTTGCTGTAGCGGGACTTCACGGCATCCCTGAATGATGTTCAGGTGATTTCTATTTCTTGAATGGCCCAGGTGGTGAACCAAACTGCAGCAGATCCAAAAAGGTGGCCTGAAGCGGAGGCAACCCATATAGGCTCAGGTACCTGATATACACAGAGGCAGGTTTCAGTGGAGTGGAGCCAACTGAAAATGTCAGCCCCTTCCATGCCATCCACAAAGGATTCAAGCTGGAGGTTGAGCATGTGTTGTGACAGATCTGACTGGGGCAGGGTGACACTAGCATTGCGCTGCCCAAGGCGGAGTTGATTGTACACACTTGTAAGTACCAGCTGATCTTGATAGATGACGTACCCATTGGGATATTCCCCTTGGGGATTGGAAGGAAGGTTTCTTGGTGGGAAGTAGCCATACAGCCTTTACTCTGTCCTTTCTTGGGGAGAATTTTCTCTTTAGATAGGTTATAAACCTACCGCTGCTACCACTGTTGCAACTGAACCAATGAGGATTCTGTATTTGAATTGGGGAAGACAATAGTCCAATAGAAAGGACAGAATAATAAGAATAAGGTAATGTTTATTATAGAATACTGTGATTAATATACTATATGAGGAAAGCCACACAGCCTCAAGGGAGTGGCATGGTGGCATGTTCCATGTAAGGATTGGAGCCAAGGAATATCTCGTGCAAGATCAGCAGGCCAAATTGGTAGTGCTCCTAATTAGGAGAAAGTATCCATAGCCCAACGTTGCCATCAGGTTGGTCATTGTTGTTAGATACGTCAAGGGGCAGCTCATCAAGCGCCCCCTGTGTATTGTAAGATACATTGGCAGGCAAGTCTGGAAACTTGGTTGCAACACCAACTTAAAAATAAACCAGGGAATCATTTAGGGAGTTACTCAGGGAATTACTTTCCCACAAGGGAGTAATTGAAGATGTGCAACATCTTCCCCTGGGATTCTGGAAGGTGGAACCTTAGGGATTTTCTTGTGAGTTCAAGGAATTTGGGCTTGGCATTGATCCATTTTTGCAATGGGTACAGGAAGTTGGGAGTTACATTGTGCTGCTCTTGCTTTGCACAGGCAGAGGCAGTCATGGTGCATACATTTGAGTTCTTTTTGAGCGTCAATGCCTTTGATGAGGTAGGTGTTGTTTGGTTTGACTTTCATGATGATTCCTGGTCCTTGTAACCCTGGTTCCAGTTTATGCATATTGTGATTAACAACACAGATCTTGTCCCTGACTCAGAAGCGTTCCTGTTGTAGTGGGATTGCTTCTCTCTCAATCCTTTCTTTTTTCCTTGTCCTTCCTGGCTTGCTGTACATCAGGGTCATTGTGATCTGGCACTTTCTTAGGTAGAGATGATTGTGGTCCTGAGTAGTGCTAACAATGATGGGCTTATTCCCATAGACAAGTTCATAAGGGATTTTACCCGTGTTGCGGTTAAATCATGTTCTGCACATCATAAGTGCAGTTGGAAGCATGTTGACCCAGGCTTTTGTATTGTTGGCAGATAACTTAATGAGGATTTCTACTAGAGAGCCTTTTATTTGTTCTACTCTTCCATTTGCATGCAGGTGATAGGGGCTGGCTATGGTGTGCTTTATTCTATTCTTGGTAAGGTAGATGTTGGTGTCAATGGCTTTAAGTTCGGTTCCTCCAACTGTGATCAGGAGGTCAGGTTTGCCAAACTTAGCTATGATTTCTTTGCCAATAAATCATCTTACATCATTTCCTTTATGTCATTGTGTAGCTTGTGCTACAGGCCATCTAGTTGCATATCTGATAGCTGTGATAATGTATTTTTTGCCTTTGTTATCACCAGGCATTGGTCCCACAATATCCAGTGACCACAATTTGAAAGGTTGGGTGATTGACACTGGTTTTCTTGACTTGGAGATGCCTTGGAGCGGGCGTACTTTTCACAGACTTCACATTGGTCTAGTAATTTCTTGATGTTGTCCAGCATGTTGGGCCACCAATAGTGTGTCTTAGGGTTTTATGCAAGTTACTGCTACAGGTGTGTTCAAAACATCCGTGGTATCAAAGGATTATGTCAATATTTTGTGTTGATGGGGCATAGGGTACAGTGTAACCACTTGTTAGTATATGGTGTAAAGTACCATATACGTTTTTGAACAGATGTTTGTTCCTGAGGACTTTCTCTTGGATGTTAATTAGTATACCAGGTGGGAACCTCTCTTTGATATTTCCCATTATTAACATGGGTCAATTGGGGTCTCTGTCAGTACATAGAAGGTGTTTATGATATAGCCTTGACAGGGCATCTGCAGTAACCATTCCTTGTCTGATCTGTATTCAATTATCATGGGGTACTTTTGTATGAGACTCATCCATTCAGCTTGTTGTTGAGATAGATGTTGTTAAGTCTTAAAGAATACCAATGACTCGCAGTTGGTTAGCACTTTTAATATATGTGTACCTTCTAGATAGCATTACCACTTCATTAAATAGTGGACAATGGCTATCAGTTTCTTGTCATGTATTGGGTATCTTTGCTCACTGTCAGACAGCTTTCTTGATTCGTATGCTGCAGGGAGGAAGTCCTTTTCTGAAGTTTAAATTTTGAGTACTAATCCTATTGCATAATTGGAGGTATCAGTTTATAGTTTGTATAACCCTTCACAATTTGAATATTAAAAGATAGAAGCAGTGGCCATTCATTCTTTTAATTGTCAAAAGTGTTGGTCTCTCAACGGTGTCCATACAAATTTTGTTGCCTTACCAGTGATCACGGATAAGGGGGCATTCAAGGCGCCCCAGTCAGGGATGAATCTCCTAACATAGACTACCATGCCTAAGAATGTACAGAGCTCACTCTTATTTTGTGGTGCTGGCATATCAGCTATGGCTCATATCTTTTCTGGGTCCAGCTTAACTCTGTTCTTGTGGATAATTTTTCTAAAAATGGGGGTTCTGTTGAAAAGAAGTTGCATTTGGGGGGCTTGGCTATGAGTTGATTATCTTAAGGGTGTGGAGGACCAGGAAGAAGTCCTTCCAATATTGTTCCTTAGTAGGGCTGTAATGATTATGCTGTTAAGTGTAAAGACCCAACAATTGGGGGAGTACTTTAGCTAAGTAAGGGACCAAGTTGGCAACTCAGAACCCTTTAAGTGCTGTCACAATTGAATAGACTGTTATCATTCATTGAAAGACCTTGGTGTGTACGTTATATTGTCCAAAATTACTGGAAAAATACATGAGTAAGTAGTATATACAGGTGTATATAACTACAGACTGAGTGGAGTGGGGAAAAATCAGTGTGGGCCAGGAGTACTGATTGGAGGAGTTGAGCTGCGCTGTCTCCTTGTAGTAATACTTGCCAGGTGGTTTGTTGAATGGCCCATGCGGTTGATTATATTGGTGGTGTTATAAATTGCGCAATTAATGCTATTTTGATATGGCCTTTGAATTGTGATAGTTGCAAAGATTTGGCTGGGTTTGCGTTTGACTTCAGAAATTCCTTGCCTTCTACAAATGGGTCTGGTTCAACATCCACCCATTCTGAATTATCATACCTGTCTGTGATTGATCCTGGTATGAACTCATCCCAATGTGACCCCCTTGGCCACTCTGTCTTCCTAATGAGTGATCACCGTCCCTTGCCTACTATTTAAAGTAGAATCATTATTCCTAATAAACCCAAGTTTATCCACATTTGTGTTGGTAATTAATATCTTCAAGCTTTTCCTGTCCTTTCTGCCAAAATAACTTTTACATCTCATTTTCCAGGAAATTGAGGTATGTGTCCTTAATTTTGCCCTGAAGTCTAACCCAAGGCTAGCTTTGAACTTAAAATATTTTGTTATAAATATTTCCCGCCATGTCCTCCAGGATGTTGTCCCCTGGAGCCAAACACAACAAAATGGTGCTCACTACAGGGGCTACAAGCCCATTGGTTACCCTGTTCCTGCGCGCATTCTCTGATCCTTCTCCCTTTGTTTCTGAAGTACTCAATCAACCTAAAGTTTCTAGTCCCCCTCTAGAAGAAGACATCACCAATGCCCCCTCAAATCCTATGTATTGGTTCTGTCTCCTGGACCTGTGTGGGGCCCCTTACCGCTTTCTCTCTCAATTACAAGCAAGCTTGTGCTGCTGCCTGCTCCCTTCTTCATTCTGGCATGGTAGCCATGCACTCCATCCCTGGCCTCCGTCCCGGGTACGTTTCTGAAGACCTGTACTCCTTCCTTTTGGACTTTGGTCTCCCCCGCGTTGATGGAATCCATGGATACTATTGGCGTGTTAGTTAACTGGTTCATCCAGCCTGCCCTAGTTTACCATCAACTTGCCTTAGGATCCCAGAATCAACTATTAGATGCTGTAGCCACTGCTGTATTAAATAACTATGCTCAAAATATGGCCTACTAAGAATGGTCGCACAGTCTCTTTGCTTGTATTTCTGACAACCAGCGCAACTCATTGGTGTCACAGAAGTACCTGACTGCCTCCCTGAACTCCCTTTGTTCCTTGCTCCCTGGATATATAAAGGATCAACTATGAAAATTGGATGAACATCAGGCAGCGTGGCGTGAGCAAATCAAGGCCTTTCTGCTAAACCATTGCCAGGATTTTGAGACTCTGGTTAATGAGCTTAATCAGTTCAGAGAGCATGTCAACTTGCAACTCAAATTGATAGGAGCTCATGTCAATACTTGGGGCTGCCATCTACAGCATCAGTACAGTCTGGATAAGGCTGTACTAGGCAATACTCTATACCAGGTGTAAAAGTATGTGGATGACAGGGTAGCGTCTATTAAGGTGACTCTTCCTGCTCCTCCTGTTGAGTCCCCATCTGATTTTAAAACCAAGGTATGGGAGGCAATTGCCAAACTCAAGGCTACCACTCAACGTCAAGCTTCTGTGCAGAACACCCTCCAGTTGAACCAATGCCTGACCCTCATGTTGCCTCCCTCACTGATCAGGTGGCTAACTTACAAGGCAAAATCAAGAACTTAAGACAGCGCCTCTCCAACTCTGAGGATTTATCAGCTGAATCTGAAGAGTAAGAGGAAGGTGAAGTTGTTAATACTGTTGCAACCAAGTTTCCAGCCTTGCCTGCTAACGTATCTTACAATACACAGGGGGCGCTCAACAAGTTGCCCCTTGACGTGTATAACGTTATGGATTAATCCAATGACAATATCAAATGGCAAGTACTTCATCCTAATTAGGAGCGCTACCAATTTGACTTGCTGATCCCCACACAAGTTATTCCTTGGCTCCAAACCTTACATGGAACTTACCACCATGCCACTCCCTTGAGACTGTATGGCTTTCCACATATAGTATATTAATCACAGTATTCTATAATAAACATTACCTTATTCTTATTATTCTGTCCTTTCTATTGGACTGTTGTCCTCCCTAATTCCAAATACTGAATCCTCATTGGTTCAGTTGCAACAATACTCCCGCTCATGACAATCATGGCTGTTGCCCTGGTTTGGAAGGTCAATCCCGGGTCAACTGTGCACGTGCACTAGATCAACTTGCCAAAGTGATAAATGATGTAGCTGATAGGCAGGACACGTTGGAAAGAGAGGTCCAAAGTCTCACCTGCTTTATCGAGACCCTAAATGGACAAGTCGCCCCATTGGTCACTCAGGCCACTTCTCTGACTACTTGTGTCAATGGGATTGATGGCACCTTGGAAGTACAATAAATCAAGATTGTTGAGGTTGGGACTGCTGCTGCCACTGCCAGAGATATTAGTTGAAAGAACAACTCTACCTTGAACACTCTAGAGGAAAGCCTTTGACTCCTCTGGGCTAGACAACCTGCTGCTGAGTCTGAGTTTGAAAGCAACCCTCATATTAACGTCCTCAACCCTGGAAAAACAGTCAGTCCATGTCCTTGTCCATTGACCCAAACTACAAACCAACCTTCAAACAGATATTCAATCCAAAAACCTCTACCATCGCCGCCTTTCTAACCATTTACAAAACTGCAATTCTAGGGCTACTGACAAACTCAAAAAGGAACATATCCTCACCTGTCTCCATCCCACTTTCCAAGAAGTAGTGATCCCCAAGCTCCCCTCCATTGTCACTTGAGAGGACATGAAGCGCCTCCGTATTGAGGAGTTTTGAGGAGATCTCAGCTTGGAGGTCAAAAAAGATGCATTTATGCACATTGTCTTAAGCCCAAGGAAACCCTGGCTGAGTTTGCAGATTGTTTTTATATTGAAGGCCAACAGTTAATCACCAGTTGACAGTTAACTTCCCAGGAAGCCTACACGGCTTGCTTAAATGCTTTGAAGGGGAATCAGCTTCTATGCCTACACTTTAATACACACAAGGCTTCACTCACTTCCATGAAGAGTAGTACAACTCTCTTACAAGACATACATTTGACCCATGGAGGAACGGTGGTATGCAAAAATAAGGCCAGCAATGTTGGAACTACCTCTTGCACGCCGCGCATTTTGACTCTGGGTATTAGTGGACAGGCTAAGAGGCAAGGTTTTCATAACTGTGGCCAAATTGGGCACCACTCACACACTTGCACTAATCCTTGAGTAGAAGGTTGTGACCCCAAGGAACAGGCAGGAAAAGAGAGGTCAGCTTAGAAACAGAGACACAGTCTGCTGACTGATCTCCCCTGTCTCCCCCTGATCCTCTGTCTTTTAAGGAAGCTCCGTCTTCCTCTGGCCCAACTATTCTTCATCTGTTCCACAATCTCTCCAGTGATTCAGAGCCTGAAGATTCTGATAGTGAAGATTCTGATTTTTATGGCTATTCCATCTTGGTTGTTCCAGAAACTATCTCTGTCCCATACAAGCTTCGCTCTGGGAAGACTACCACCACTTCCCAAGTACCTGTAAGTGAAGCTAAGTCTATGGTGACTCGCTCTTACCTAGCTTAAGCCCATTGACCTCCTGTCTTGGTTGACTCCTCCAAGGAAGCTGCCAAACTAGCCAACACTCTCTTTCAAAATGTGACTGTATCTCTCCTGCTACAGACTGTATATAAGGAGATTCCTGCGTTACGGTGCATGCTAGCTAAATGGGAAAAGGATCTAGAAGCTGTGCAAGATGTTAGCAGTCTTGTCCCCCTTTGGGAAAGATACAACTTGTGTGGAAGTTAAAATTCAAAAGGTTAAAATCAAAGCCATCTTGGACATGGGTTCCCCAGTCAATGTGGTATCTTCCAAACTAATGAAGAAACTTAGTTGGGCCCTGACCTCAACTACACACAGTTGTATGGCACAGCTAATATGGCACAGACACAGGCCATTGGTGACTATTCTGCTCTACCCATGAGGTTTGAGAAACTCCTCATTGCTTCCCCCGCTGTTGTCCTTGAGAACAAAAGCTATGACCTCTTGGTTGGTACACAATTCCTCTGAGAGTATAATGGGATTGTAAGTTTAAGAGATGGATACCTTTTGCTCTTGGGATATGAGGTTCCTTTGATTTTTGAAGAGCCTCCACGCCTCCCAGGAAAACGTCTTAAAACTTGCGTGCTTGAGTACCCCACAGGTATCTTCTCTCTCAAGTATAGGACTCACTCCTCCCACATGTGCACCCCTCCTCCTTCCTGCCCTGCGGAAGAAGGGGTACCCCTACTAGCACTAGCAGCTATCACCATTTCCCTGGGCTCTCAAGTGGTGATTGATTCCCAGATTTCTTATGAGCTACCTGAAAAGTTGTTCTTGGAACTCTACTCACCTGAATCCCTAAGCTGTAAAGAGCCCTGCCTGTGTCCTGGGATTCTAGATCAAACCCACAAAGAGCCTGTACAATTACTGCTTGCCAACCTGAAAGCCCTGCCCATGCAGGTGACCTGAGGCCAGGTTATGGGACATGGTTGTATACTGGGAGAACAAGTGGCCTCCCTCTACCCCTTCAGAACTTCAGTGATTTTAATCTACCTGAGGACAATCCTCAAGTTCTCTCTTTGTTCACCGCTGCTGATTTCCCCCAACTGTCTCATGTTAAACACAAAGATGTGTTGAACCTGCTTGATCAGTTCAGCAAAATCTTTGCCTCTGGACCTATGGACTATGGCCTAGCTAAAGGAGTCATTCATCAGTTTGATACTGGGGATGCGCCCCCTTTTTTTACCAAACCATACCGCTGTAGTAGGGTGGAAGATGCTCAGGTGTCTAAAGAGCTCAAACAACTTCTAGACGCCAGGTTACTAGCTCCTTTCCAAAGTCTGTGGGCTTCCCTGTTACTGATTCTCAAGAAGAAAGATGGCGGACATTGCATTGTAATGGACTATTGCTGCCTAAACTTTCTCACTAAGAAAGACCCATACCCCTTGCCCAGAAATGACAATGCACTTAGACAGCTGGGTGGTTCCAAGTTTTTCTCAGCCATGGATCTAGCTTCTGGGTACTGGCAAGTTTGACTTATCTCCTAAAGATTGTGAAAGGGCTGCACTTATCACTTCAGAAGGCCTTTTTGAACCCACTTGAATGCCCCAGGGACTCTGCAATTCCCCTTCCACATTTCAACGGGCTATGGACTCCATTCTACAAGACCTAAAGCTCTCTTGTGTCCTCGTATACCTTGATGATATTACTGTGTTAAGCACTACCTTTACCAATCAATTGGAACATCTTAAGGCTGTCTTCATCAAGATTTTCAAAGCTGGATTGAAACTTAAAACCTCCAAGTGCTCCTTCTTCAAGGAACGTCTCGAGTTCTTAGATCATGAAGTCACTCAAACTGGAATCCGCCCCATGAATAATAAGGTGGAAGCCATTGACAAGATGCTACCTCTCACAAATCTTCAAGAGGTTCAAGTATTCCTTGGTATGATGGGTTACAACTGACAGTTCATACCTGACTTTGCTGAACTGAGTGAACCCCTTGTCTAACTGCTTTGCAACGTCCCCTTTGAATGGACTGACAGCCAACAACAAGCATTCCAAGCCTTGAAGGCCAAGCTCAAGGAGGCTCATATCCTAGTCTATCCTGATTATGATAAAGAGTTCATCTTTTACACTGACGCTAGTAGAGTAGCTGTGGGTGCCATCTTTGACCAACTTGATAATGAAGGTGTGGATTGACCTGTAGCCTACTGGTCAAGGGTCCTCAATAAGCATGAGAAGAACTACAGCGTCACTGAGAAGGAATGTTTGGCAGTGCTGCATGCAGTGAAACAGTTTTGGCATTACATTTATGGGACCCACTTCACGGTAGTCACATATCACTCCTCTCTCAAATGTCTGCAGCAGCTAAAGGAGCCTGAAGGTCAACTAGCACGTTGGGCTCTGCGTCTACAAGGGTACAATTTAACTGTGATACACTGTCCTGGGGCCCAACATCAGAACGCTGATGGCCTGTCAATAATGCCAATCCTAGCTATCCATCCCGCTGACACTGATTGTCTATAAGTTTTAATAGGGTATCCTGGCTCTTGAACCACTAAGCCAGAAGACATCTTCTTGGCTTTACAGACCCTATCCAAAGACACTGTTATTTGCAATAGACAACTCTTCAAAAAGGTTAACAATGCCTACCTACCCTACGTTTGCCCTAGCATGAGGATAGCCATCATCCTTCAAGCTCACATTGACACTGGCCATGGAGGCATAGCCAAGACTTATGACTGGTTGTGCAAAAACTTCTATTGGTAAAACATGCACCTTCTAAACCCTGATGTCCTCACCTCCTGTCATTATTGTCAGCTCCAACAACTCCAACCTTCCCAACATCAGTTCAAACTCATCCCCCCTAATCATGCCTTCCACACTGTGAGTATTGATGCTGTTGGGCCTCTCCCCCTTCTAGATCTGGGTGTCAATTCATCTTGGTAGCTGTAGACTATTTTAGTAAATGGTTCAAAGCCAGAGCAATCAAAGATATAACTGCCAAGACTACTTCTAATTTCTTGTTGCAAAATATTTTTCACTGTCATGGTTGCCCTCAAGTCCTGCTTTCTAAAAATGGGATCAACTTTTAGCCCGCCTCATAACATCTATTGTAGAAGCTATGGGCACACACCAATCCTTCTCTGCACTGTATAACCCTTTGACCAACAGGGCTGTTGAACAAGAAAATTCCTCCCTTGTTTCCATCCTGAGGAAACTTACCCTCTCTGATGCCACCAACTGGGATATGTTCCTCCCTGCTGCTCTCTTTGCATATTGACTCAGTAGACACCAAGTGACTGGCCAGTCTCCCTTTTCCATGCTTTATAGGCGTGAAGCCACAACTCCCTCAATCTTAGGACCCCTTTGATTGAAGTTGATGTGTCTGCTAATCCTGAAGCTCATTTCAAAGACTTGACTAATTGTATCATTGACATTCAGGCTACTGCATATTCAACTACCTATAAAGTCAAGGCTTTAGAGCTCTCACCTTCCAATTCTTCCAGAGCCCCCCTCCCTGAATACCAAGTAGGTGACCTAGTCCTCTACTATCAGAATTGTACTGGAGGCCAAGCCCACAAACTTGACTCCCTCTGTGTTAGACCTTGTGAAGTCACCTTCAAGAAGGGTGTTGATTATACCTTGAAGCTTCTATCATCTGGCTGCCCTTTTACCCAAGTTCATTCCAAATTCCTCCGCAAATATCAACTCCCTGTGTCCAATCTTGAGGAAGGAGGTGTTGTAAATTACGCCATTAACACTGTTTTGATATGACCTTCAAATAGTGATATGTGCAAAGATTTTGTTGGTTTTGCTTTTGACTTCAGAAATTCCTTGCCTTCCATAAATAGATCTGGTCTAATCTCCACCCATTCCAGAATACCATACCTGTCCTTGTCTGATCCTGGTATGACCTCATCCCAACATGACCTCCTCAACCACTCTGTCTACCTAATGAGTGATAATTGTACCTTTCCTACTATTTAAGTAAAATCATTTTTGCTTTTAAAGACAAGTTTATCCACATTTGTGTTGGCTTTAATAAACTTCAAGCTTTTTCCTTTTCTTTTTGCCAAAAGGAATTCCTCATATTGTATTCTAGGAAATTAAGGTACATGCCCTTAATTTTGCCCTGAAGGCTAACCCAAGGCTAGCTTTGAACCTCAAATCTTTTGTAATAAAGATTTCCTGCCATTTCCTTGTGGATGTTGTCCCCAGGAGCCAAACACAACATCTTTCATAAAGATCATGTTCAACCGCTGGTAGCCAACTTGACTGCTCTCCCCATACATGTGTCTAGAGGTCAGGCTGTTGGTTATGGCAAGTTGCTGAATACTCCTGATATCCTATTGCTAGATCCACTGTTACTTTCCAGGACTTCAAAATACCTGAAGACAAGCCCCAGGTCCTATCTTTGTTTACTGCGCAAGATTTCTTGCAAATGTCCCCGGTCCAACAGAAGGAGGTGCTTGATCTTCTAGATCAGTTTTCAGATATTCTTTTCTAATGATAGCACTTATTATGGTCTAGCCAAAGGAGTTATTCACCAGATTGATACTGGTGATGCTCCCCCTTTTGAGCTAAAACTTACTGTTACAGTCAAGTAGAGGACACTCAGGTATCTAAGGAGCTCAAACAACTATTAGACACCGGGCTACTTGCTCCTTCACAAAGTCCATGGGCCTCCCCTTTGCTCATCTTGAAGAATAAATACAGAGGTCACCACATTGTGATGGATTATTGACGGTTAAACTTCTTAACCAAAAAGGGTTCCTACCCCTTCTCATGTATTGATGATGCTCTCTGCATCCTTGGAGGCTCTAAGTTCTTCTCTGCCATGGATATAGAACCTGGGTACTGGAAATGTGATTGTACAACAGTCACTGCCAAGTATTTAGCCGAATAAATACTCCAAACCATAAAGTTGTTCTGTTTTTGATGTTTATTTCATGTAGATAGGTTTGAATGGAATTCTTCAGATGAAGATTCCTGAAAACTTGGTGCCTATATTTAATAAAAGAATAGATTATGGGTGGTTAGCCAGGTGAGGCTAGCTAGTAAAATTGAGACAAGATTGGCTGAAGCAATCTTGGGGACTAGGCATTTCAAAAACAGTTTATTTAACTGGGAAGATTAATTAATAAATTCATGGAAATATAATTAATGAGAATTTATTTATATTGTTTAATTGCCTTGACTGTGTCAAGAATTTTGGTTAAGGTTAGCCAAAGCAAACCCCCAAATTTGGGTTAAAAGCCCTGTTTTGGCAAATTTATTAGGTTAGAAGCGCCGCCGCACCGCCTAATTGATTTTTAAAGCGCTGTCCAGTGAATATTTCAGGTGCTGAGGCGCTGGAGCGCCTTGGCGCCACCTGGGAAAGTTCCTGAGCGCTGCAGTGGTACCTGGTTTGAGTTTAAAAGCGTTTTAATGGGCTTTTAACTTGAAAACTTGTTAAATGCAAAGATAACTAAATAAAGACAATGATGTCTAGGGATTTAGGTTTGATCAGCTGATTCCCAATTGGAACGTTGATAGCTGAGTTTTGGAATGTGTTTATTCCACAGGGTTTTAGCGCCGGGAGCTTAGGAAGCTCCATGCCAAATTGATACATTGAGATGAATGGCACCAGGTGACTTTTTCTTGTTGTAGGTTAATTCTCATAGGCTGAGAATTACAGGGTATTTTTTAGGAAAAGATCTAGGTTTGGATGACTTAACTGTCATAGACCATGTGATAAATTATAGATTGATTCAGGAATTAGAGGGGTTTTCAGCCAAAAATGCCCCAAATGGTATAAAGCAAAAACAGCTAAATTTTAATCAAGATATATTGTCAATTTTGACGCTTTCCCCTCTCTTACTTTTCAATTGCTATATCTTTGTTAATATTTGAAAGAGCAAAATTTGGAGTACTGTTGCAGCTGAACCAATGAGGATTCAGTATTTGGAATTGGGGAAGACAACAGTCCAATAGAAAGGACAGAATAATAAGAATAAGGTATTGTTTATTGTAGAGTATTGTGATAAATATACTATATGAGGAAAACCACATGACCTCAAGGGAGTGGCATGGTGGGGAGTTCCATGTAAGGTTTGGAGCAAAGGAATAACTTGTGCAGGGATCAGCAAGTTGAATTGGTAACACTCCTAATTAGGATGAAGTACCCACCATTTGATAGTACCATCAGATTAATCCATAACGTTAGATACGTCAAGGGGCAACTCATTGAGCGCCCCCTGTGTATTGTAAGATACATTAGCAGGCAAGTCTGGAAGCTTGGTTGCAACACCCTCCCTTGCCCCCTGCTTGTTGTCAGACACCAAGACCAAATCCTGCAGGAGGTCTGGGAAGGTCTGCACAAACAGCCTTTGTATGGGGATGGCACGGCAGGAGCGCAAGCAATCATGGCAAAGCTTCTTGGTATTCCCTTGGGCGTCTTTGAGTTGATAGGTATGATTGTCATAGACAGCAGCTATCTTGAAGGGCCCTAGGTGGTTGGGCTTCAACTTGGCAGAATTGGGGTTGAGGGTGTAGACGGGGTCACCTACAGCGTATCTAGCTTTGAGGTGCTTTGTCCCTCCTGCAATTTGCTTATATTCAATTTCCCAGGCTTTGGCATGCCATTACTTTGCGTGAAATCTGCTGCTGCCAGGAAAGAAGTTCCTACAAGTTTGCTAGAGGAAGCTTGGGTAAGTCTGGAGGTCACCAAGACTGTGCCTGAGAAGACTTTGGTGGAAGTAAAAGCTGTGTTTGAAAAATTGTATTTCAATTACTTTGCAAAAGAAGGGACCCCCACTCAAGTAAACCAAATCTATGCATGGGAGTTTTGGAACCTGTTAGTTGGTTTGACGAGATTTTACAACAAGTGAAAGCAATGGACAATTGTGAAATTGAGGCTTTAAGAGCAAGGGAGGAAAAGAGTGTTGAGATCATGGCTTTTTGGTGGGATGACATAAAGTGTTGTCTCATAAAATTGCCTCCCTGGAGGCAAAGCTCCTCAAAGCTTTGTCACAGGAAGGTAACAGCAATAAGAGTCAAGGGCAAGATAATGGTAAGTTTGACTGTTTGAACCTGGATCTGTCAAAAAAAGTTGACCTTTCTCCTGTAGATAGGCAAAAGGCTGCACTTATTGCCTCAGAGGGACTATTTGAGCCTACATGTATGTCACAATGACTCTGCAATACTCCAGCCACCTTCCAACAAGCCATGGACTAATCCTTTGTGATCTGAAGCTTTGATGTGTCTTAGTGTATCTGAATGATATAATGGTCTTCAACGCTACCTTTACAGATCACCTGGCTCATCTCAAAGAAGTGTTTCTAAAAATTTAAGAGGCTGGCCTCAAACTAAAACCATCAAAGTGTGCTTTCTTCAAGGAACATCTTGAATTCTTGGGCCATGAGTTGACCCAGACTGGGATTTGCCCAATGACCAAGAAAGTTGAGGCCATTGATAAAATGCTTCCACCCACCAACCTGCAAGAATAAAAGTCTTTCTGGGAATGATGGGTTAATAAAGACAGTTCATCCCTGACTTTGCCAATATGAATAAACTTTTGGTCCAACTATTATGTAATGTCCCTTTTGAATGGACTGCTAGCCAGCAACAAGCCTTTGAGACCCTCAAACAAAAACTCAAAGAGGCTTTTATCCTAGTGTATCCTGACTAAGATAATGAGTCCATCCTATAAACTGATGTTAACAACCTAGCTATTGGGGCCATATTGGCTCAACTAGATGATGAGGGTGTGGATCACCCTGTGGCTTATACTTCTTGCGTCCTAAAAAAGCATGAGAAGAACTACAGTGTCACAGAGAAAGAGTGCCTTGCCGTACTTCATGTAGTCAACCAATTCTGTCATTATGTGTATGGTACCCATTTTCACTGTGGTCACTGACCACAACTTGCTTAAGTGGTTACAAAAGCTTAAAAAACCAGAAGGACAGCTAGATAGATGGGCCCTCCGCCTGAAAGGCTTTGACTTCACATTACTACACTGTCCTGGGATCCAACACCAAAATGCTGATGGATTGTCCAGAATGCTCATCCTTGATCTACACCCTGCTAAGGCTGGTTGACTGTATGAACTAATTGGATACCCTTCCTCTTGGGAGAGAAAGAAAGAAGAAGTTTGACCTGCCCTGTCTAAGCTATCCAAGAACACTCTCATTTGCAACAACCATCAATGTAAAAAGGTGCAAGAACAATACCAGTCTTATATTGGCCTAGTATTTGCCTTTTGCTGGTGCTTTAAGCTCATAAAGAGACTGGACATGAAAGCATTGCCAAGAACTATGACTGGCTCCAAAAAAACTATTTTTGGGAGAACCTCTGCCTGCTGATTCCAGACATCATTGCTAGTTGCCACAACTGCCAACTCCAGCAACCTTGAGCTTCCTCTCACAAATTCAAGCTGGTCCTCCCTCAACACACCTTTCACACTGTCAGAGTAGATGCCTTGGGGCCTCTCCCCTGCTCCTGCTTGGGTTTCTGCTCTATTCTAGTTGCTGTTGATAATTTCAGCAAGTGGATGAAAGCTTGCCTACTAAGGACATCACTTCCAAGACAACTGCTGCCTTTCTGTTTCAAGACGTATTTTACCGCCATGGCTGCCCTCAAGTGTTGTTGTCTGACAATGGAACTAACTTCAACACAAAGTTAGTGACTTCTGTTGTCAAGGCCTTGGGGTCTCACCAATCCTTCTCTGCCCCCTATAATCCTTCTACCAATGAGGCAGTTGAGTGTGCAAATTTGACTTTGGTTTCTATCATAAGGAAACTCACTTACTCCAACACTGCAAAATGGGATCTATGCTTACCCGCTGCTCTCTTTGCTTATTGTTGCATCAAGCATTGGGTCACTGGGTATTCCCTTTTTGCTATGCTTTATGGATGTGAGGCCACCACTCTGTTGCTCCTGGGGGCCTGTGATGGTCCACATGTTTGGTAGTTTGCAGGCAGGGCTAATGTTGTCCAAGTAAAAGTTTGGCTGTTTGTTGCAGGTAGAGGCCTAGTATTAAATAATGGCTACTAGGGAAGGTAATGCCTAGCTATTAGGTAAAAAAATACTACTAAAAGAAAATGTTGTTCCCACCCAGAAGGAGATATTAGCTGCTGTGGGCTAGAGTTCCTCACCCAGCAGGGAGCTGTGGCTGCTAGGGGTAAGGAATGAGATAGATCAGCAGGAAACTTTAGCTTCTTGGAAGGGGTAGTATTCAGCCTGGTGGGTAGCGTGTGCTACTCAGGCTGGATGTTGTTTAGACCCTGGCAGGTTACGCAGGCTGCCAGGGTAGGAAATTATGCCAGCATGGTAGGAAATTTGGCTACCAGGGCTGTAAGTTTTTGGACCCCTGGCAGATAATGCAGGCTTTCAGGGAGGGGAGGAGCTTTGAGAGCTCTATGTACCCTAATATGCTTACAGGATGTCTGTGAGCAAGCACTCTACCTAACATACTAGGTAGGGTATCCTTATTTTGTCCCTATGGGAGCTTTGGGAGATCCTAAAGTGAGCATTGGAGGGCATGGATTTGCTTGAGGGTGTCACCAAGGCAGTTGCTCAGGGAAGCAGCTGCAGAGCTTGGTGTGATCAGGCTTCTTGGAAGTAAAGCTGATTACTTTGCAACTGAAAGCCCAGACTTCATCACCTGGGTGAGTAAAAACAATAGAATAGACTTAATTGATCTATGGTTGGATGCCTAAGTGGACTGCCACTTGCAAGGGCCCAGTTAAATTTCAGTTCAATGTAGACTCATGCCTGGGTCTACAGGTTCTGGTAACAGGGACTGATATTGTGAACCAAGGCATTTCATAGTGTGAGATCAGCAGTGAAGACTAGTAAGAAGGACTGTTGGATCATGTTGAATTGAAGGAGTAGCTGATCATGATGCAGGATGAGCGGAAGTACTAGAAGATCATGATACAGGATTAGTTGATGGACTAGCTGATGGATAGAGAAGGACTGACAGAAGTGGATGCAGGAGCTGGAGTGCTTGTTTTGGACTCTTGGAAATTTAGATGTTTATAAGAAAGAAGCAGTAAAATAATTAATTAATGCTGCCAAAAGATATGATATAAACATGGAATTTTTTATCATATAAATAAAAGAAAGGAAAAGAAGAAATAAGTTGCAGTGTTTTAACTGTAGATTTATTGGAAGCTGATTGATTGGAATGGTGCCAGAATAATGGACTGGTTTTTTTGGTGCACAAAGAATTGTCATTTTGAGCAGTTTGAGCAGCAGAAATTGATTTCCTAGTTGGATTGAAGTGAAACTTCAGAAATGGTCTAGTTTTGCGCTCTGCATTCATTGGTTGAGTTCTGGCAGGTTTTCTAATGGATATGATTGGTTGGAAGCCAAAAGCTTAAAGTATAAGTAAGAAAACAGTGAACTAATACTTTAAGCTTTTGAGAAAGTAAGTATATAAGCTTAAGTTATTATAGAAAAAAGTGAGTGACAATGGTTTAAGCTTTTGTAGAAAGCCATTATGAAGGCAGAACCTTTGGGAAAAAGACACTATAAGAAGGAGGCTAGTTGAAAAGTTTTGGGATCTTTTCCGGGTCTTTTGAGTTTCTGCCAAGAGGCTTTTGAAAGACTTTTGATTTCCAGCAGGAGCTTGGTTGGACTGATAAAAGTGGAATACCAAGGCCACCAGAGCTATACAGAGAGCTGAAGCCCAAGGTAAAGGAGCAGGATCCCAAGACTACAGAGCTGGCTCCTAATTGTGGCGCATGAATCTAATTCTAAGGAGCAGAAGTCCAAGTTTAAGGAACAGGAGTCCAAGTTTAAGGAGCAGAAGTCCAAGGCTAAGGTACATGTATCTAAGACCAAGTACAAGGAGTCCAAGATATTGTTTCTTTGACCCCCCAGGCCATATACCAGGAGGTTTCTAAGGGGATCTTCCTTTTGAGAGTGAATGAAAGCCCATTTTGACCTCTATACATATTTCTGAGATACATTTTCCCTTACTAGAGAATGGCAACCCCTTCCAGCTGGTCCCTGGCTATGACCCAGGACACACTTTTGGGGACTGGTGGACAGGAACCCCCCAGGGCCCCCTACTCTCCTCTGATAAGGCTATGGATCCTGATGCCCATATCAAAGATCTAGTTAACTGCATAATTAATATAAAGGCCACAGCTTAAACCTCTGCATATAAGACCAAGATGCTCAAGCTCTCCCCCAACAATGCTGGACGTTCTTGTCAGGGCCCAGATTGCCCTGGAAAGTCAGCTGGTCTCCTTAGAATTGATTAAACATGCAGTGTGGAAACCCCCACAAAGCACTTTCCAGGGCAAAATACCCCCTTTTGACTAGCAAATGGCCTGGGATTTGAGAGGCACACAAGCCTCAAAACCCTGGCATTGAGCCTGTTATCAAATTTGGGCCACCTACCTATCAGGAAATGGCACATCAGGAGCGCAACTGTTTGATTGCGCAATCGGACAATTGATTCATTGCGGGAGCTAAAAATAACTGTAGCAACTTGCCATGTGCAAATTTCAAAAAGTTCATGTTATAGCAGCCAATGAGATCTCACCCTCTTGGCCAAGCACAAAAATTCCGGATAGAATTGTAAATTCAACTCCAAATGATGCCATCAGTTCTCTGGTGGCACAAAAGGCCACAGAATTTTCAGTAAGTATAATTAGTGAGGGGGAGAAGCCCTCCTCACTGTTAACATCTTAATAAAGCGAGTTTATGCCTAAAAATTATTATTTTATTGCAGGAATTGTCTATTTTTGCTCAAATTTAATTATTCTCTTTGCATCCATTTGTGAATCCACTACTCAATACAAACTTGGATACCCATATCCTCCTGGCCATACTCCTGTTGTCCTTGTCAAACTGCCCTGTGCCCTTGACCTGGAGTATTTACATACTCATCACCTGGATCTGCCACCAGCAATGAAGGATATTCCAACTGCCCCTCCTCTCCCTGACGCGCCTCCCACTCAGGACTTTAGCAAGCTGGGGTTTGTTTATATCACAGTATTGGGGCTGGCCAACCAAGCCGTACCCCATACTGGGAGTTGGCGCCTCCTAGCCACTTCTCTAAACTACATGATTTTCATAGTGCCTATTGTGTACATGGCCTTCCAGGCCCAGCCTGCCTCCCCTGTGGGAGTCCAGCCGGACTCTGGTATGGGCTGTGACAGTTCTCCTTTGCCTGAGTTCAATATCAGAGATCATGTTCTCTACTATCAGCATAGAGTAGGAGGACACACTCACAAGCTAGATACATTGTGGGTTGGGCTCTAGAAGTGACCTTCAAACAAGGATCAGAGTACACTGTGAAACTCCTTTTTAGTAGTTGTCTGTTTGCCCAAGTGCATGTCAAATTTCTCTGCAAATACTACCCCCCTAAGGCCAATCTAGAGGGGAGCAATATTGTGAATGCTGCCATTTACCACGTTTCAATTTTGCCTTCAATGGGTTATTTTGAGGACAAATCTCTTGCTTTTGCCTTTGCCTCTCAAAATGAGTTTGTATACAAACTGGGAAATACAATTTTTTTCCTGATTCTTTGCAGCTTGCTTGCCCCACTCATGCTTTTGGCAAGTGATCCTACTGTCTGTGTACTTTTTTATGGTAAAGCTACATAGGATATATTCCCAATATTTATACACAATAAAATTTAAGTTATATTCACATTTTTTTCTATGTGTTTCCCAGTACTTTGACGCCTCTCTCTAGCCACAACCAGTAGAGATTATTCATAAGGGCCACATGGTAATTGCATAGCTTTCAGGACTGAGAATTATAGTCTCAACTGATATTTCCTAATTAATTGATATTTATGCCAAGACTTCTGTTTGTTTGTTTATCCTTTACCATCTTTGGTCATCTATATTTCCGCAAATACTGAACCGTTTTAGCCCAAATTAGTGTCAGCTAAAAGCCCTTGATTCCAGCTTTCAGAATCTTACTCCTGAAAATATATTTTCGATTCAAATTATTATGAGTTAATCTTGCTTAAACATAATTCTTCTACCATCTTCTTTTCATAGAATTGGGTATAAAAACCCTCACAGTTCTATTATTCCAAGCAATTCAATCTCCTCCTGTTTAGGCTCATTAATAAAACTATTGTATCAATCTTAGCTGTATCTCTTGTATCCTTGGGAAAAAGTAATTTGTTGGTGATGGTTGAGCACAGGCTTTGATCTAACTGCAGCTGTTGTTGAAAAAGTCTGAAGTCTTACAATAGCTTTCCCTGCCATCTGCTAGGGATCCATTCATTGGGAAGCCTCTCTCCAATCAAATGAAGGAGAGCTCCCAAGTTGATTTTGACTAGAGCGGACCCTACTGGAATCCCTATCATTAACGTATGTAGAAGGTGACTAAATAAGCGGAATCTCCCCAAAAAGGGAGTGGAATGATTTAGAAGATAATAGACGCTGGTGTACCCCAAGACCAACCAGGGGGCCTTGGGGTGGATAATAGGTGGGAATTGTGCTGTTTCTACTTAAGGGGCATGGCAGCAACATGATCCAAAACAATAAAAAATTGAGTCTTCTGATTTGTTGGTAGGAGTTGGTTTGGGAGTTTTGAAGTTCACATTGACTTGCCCATAACTGATTAACACACAAAAAGCCCATACAAGGAGGATGAACTTCATGCTGTTGAAGGGGGAACCTTTAGAATCTACTAATCAAGTGTTTAGAGGTTGAAAATATAGATTTATTGGTTTGATAGGAATAAAAGAAATTGTTGGAGCAATTTGCTCAAGGAAAAATATTCAGTTTAAATACTGAAGTAATCAGAGGAGGGAGCATAGTGGTTACCAGGTGATCCTGCAAGGGTAGTTTGGCCAGTATTGCCTTGCAGGTCTGCAGCTGCTGCAGTCTGCAATGCAAGAAGAGGTAGTTTGGATTATTGAGTTGCAGTATTCTTCTGGCCTCTGGTGGGGATGATATTATGAGCCTGGATGAGCAGTATTTCTTTTGCTTGGTTGTGTTGCCTTGATTGATTGATTGGCTATAAGGGTCTCCAGTACAATTTTGGTTTGCTGATCTTCATTTATTTTTGGTTTGATTGGCTGGTTTTGGAGTTGTGGAGCTTGTTTTTAATGTACTTTTGTTGCTGTTGTTGCTCTCTTCATCCTTGGCTCTGATTTTTGAATTTAGACTAGGATTTATATATAAACTTAAGTTTGAGTGTTTGCTTTTGCTTTTGTTCTTAAAAGCGCGTTCATTTATCAATTTTAAACGTGGATTTGGATTGATTGTATTAACTGAATCAGATTGGTGATTAATTCTGGTTTCTGCATTTAAATTGTGTTTTTTGTGATTCATTTGTTTTTTAAAAACCCCATAAATAGAACAATAACTTGTGTAAGGGATAGAATCCCTTACCCCATCTAACCAATACTTAGTACAAATCCAATCCTAAGGTTAGGATTCCCTGTTGTGTGTCTGTGCCGCGCCTCATAACATGACACCCTTCTCTACCACCCTTACTTTATTGCCACCAGGCAGCATTTCCCCCATTTATTGAGTAATTTAAAACTTAAAAGGTTGGAGTTTTCCAAGGAGCACACTCCATCAGAAAAAGTGGTGACTTAATTCAGCAGAACTGCTTCAATCAGCTGAAAGATAGTCTGATCAAGACCACATCTTCCCTCAAAGGATAGAACAGCTATTTTTCATCTAGTTTTAGGGTTAAGAAGCCCAACTTCAATAAGACCATGGTGCATCTCAAGACCCTACAGGCAATCTCTGCCCACCTGTTCAAGTCTGACATCAAGAACAAGTATGAGCCCTCAAAGAAGACAAAGGCAACAAAAAAGTATACTAAGATTTGTAAGGTGGTCCTTGCCTACTATCCTAAGGATAGAAATCTTGAACATCTTTAGGACCTTCTCATGCTCTTTCAACTAACATCTGAGCCTTTTTTTAAGTAAATACTCCTTCTATTTCTCTCTATTTTTCTTATAATTTTATTATTTTTTTACTTTTCTTTAGTATTTGGTACTATTATATACAGCCTTTAATGTATAGCTCATATATATAATATGTTAAAAGGTCTTTTTTATGCTTTGACTTTGGGGCTTTACACAGCCTTGTAGCTACTAATTGACCCCTTAATTTTATTGCAGGATTTAAAGCCTGAGAATTTTTAAGTCTTGTATTTTTTAAAAGTATTTTTAGATGTTTTTAATGTTTTTGTCTTTAAACATGACTGCTGTTTGAGATGTGCTTTTCTTAGCCTTAATGCTGTAAATTAAAATGGTGTACTGTAAATTCAGAACCTGAACATAAAAATGCGGGATTGTCAAATCCTTGGTCCAAATTTTGAATCACTTTTGCGGGCAACTTAGCTGATTGAAAATTAAAATATTAAATAAAATTAACCAATTATTTGACTTTTTTGGTTTATTTAAATTGGCAAATTTTGATCCCTCAAGCAGATAACTCAACTAACAAAAGACAAAACTCAGCAAACAAATGCAGGATACATGAATCAGAAATGCGGGATTCTAATGTACAATTTAATATTTCCTGTATGTCAAACAAATCATAGACATCATGTAAAAATTAACAAATCTGAAATTGCGGGATTGTCAAATCCAAGAACCAAGTTTCAAATCATAATTGTGAGAGATTTGAAATAAATATAATTTATGGGCATCTCAAATAAGAAATCAAAGGATCTAGAGTGGATTGTGATGATTCTTTTAGGAATCATAGGCATTCTCAAAAATCACCCTATTCCACTTTAGGGCAGCTAAAATTTAGATTGTAATGATCACCAACTTACCATATATAACAATAAAATTAGCTAAAATATGCATTCCTCTTCTTGTGTTTAAAATTATAATAAAATTTTATTATGTCTTCTTTCAACAACAATCAAGTCAACAAGCTGTTCCCTGGCCTTGATAAAATCATGTAGGGCTACGCTGGGTCTCTAAACAGTGAAGCCTCTGTCTATGGCCACTCCCCCTGCAGTCTCCCTGCAAGCACCACCCAGGAGTGTGTTCTTTATCCTGTGTCCTCAAGCATGGCCCTGTTTTCCCATCACGCACAGGCAGCTGCTAACTAAAATTATACAGCAACAATGGCATCCAGAGCCATCCATTCAAGCCATGGGGTCACCCAGAGAGCCCCAAATCTCAAAATAGCCAATCAGATGGCACTGTCTGGTTTCCAAGATGGACATATCCCTCCCCCAGCCAATCAGCCTGCAAGGCGCAGAAGAAAATTAATCACCCAGGAGATTGTTCTCAAAATGGTCAAAAAACAAGGGATATTATGTCCCTTGGGGAAATTGCAGCTGTGATGGGTTTTGCAAAGTCTACTGTGGCTGCAACCCTGCAAGCCCACACCAACTGTGGCCCCCTACCAAGAATATCCCAACTGGTGCCCATTCTTCAACCAAAAGTGAAAAAGCCCACCCCCTCATGATGGCCATCATGGAGCGTGACCCGTGGATGCCCCTGGTCCAGGTCTGTCTCCAGCTGGGACCCCACTGCATCTTCACCAACAGAGGAACAGTGAATTTATGGATGCAAAGAGTCGTGGTTGCATCCCAAATCTTATCCAATCAGGTTCTCAGTGGCCTGATTTTGGTGGACACTGACCCCTATGATTGTACTGTTGTCAATTTTATCAAAGGAAGGGCAATGAGGGCCCATAATGATGTCATCTTCCTATCATACGCTAAGATCTTGGCCAGCATCCAAGACTTTGGAGAGAAGCGTATCCAGTCTGATATGTACAAGTGTGGCCCAATTCTGTATTATTTTGTAAGGGTTCTTGGCAGTTTTCTCATTGGGCGTCAATCACTACTCTGCAATATCAAACACTGCAGATGGTTATGCCTATCAGACAGAGCTCAAGGCCATGCTGGAGGAATGGGCTACACAAAATGCCGTGCACACAGTTGTACTGAGTGCGGAGAAGGAGCAGCAGGAATGGGCGACCCAAGAAATCAGGGCTGTGGGACATACCTATTGGTCCTACCCCATCAACCACGCCAACATGCATCTTTCAGATGTATGTCTCTAGAATTTTGGTTCTGCCCTCAGGCGCTTAAAGCCTGCCACCTACAACAAACTATGCACCCAAATTGATAGGGGTTATGAGCTTTTCCCTTCCGTGTTTGTCCAGGACCTATCAGATCTTGTCATTTTCTATGAAAGTGATAGTGATAAGTCCAGAAAGGACTCCTGCCTCCCCCCACGCCAATCCATCCATTTCACCAAGCCCGCATATGTGACAGAAGACAAAGTTGAGCAATTGAAGCAATCAGCTCTTGCTGCCCCTTCCCAGTCAACAAACCCTGCCTCCCCAACCCCCTGTCAAGCCACCCGCCTTCCAACCCTGACTCCCAAGCCACCACCCATATCCTCCCCACTATCTCTGATGCCGCCCCTTTCACAGGCGCAGATGAAGGCAATGTTTTTTCTGCCCATTCCCTCCCCTACTTATCCTTTGATGAGCAAATTAATCTTTTCTTTGTGACAACTTATTAAAATTAATATCTCTCTTTCAATTCATAATTAATAATATTTTCTTTTTACATTATCAACATTTCCCATAAATAATATAATGTTGTACATTTTACAAACAACTTAAAATTATTGGCATACATATTTTTCATCATTATTAATAAATTAAAGATCATAAATGTAAATATTGCATTAGAATATAGCAATTAGATGTCAACTCTTGATATTTAGAAATTATGTGCATAACTCAATGCATTTTGATTAATAAAATCTATTGTAAACGTGGCTTTTTATTATAATTTAAAATAAATTGACTGTGTTTATATTAGAGAACCATTAACGCTTAGTACAAATATTGATACATAGTGCATTTTACAGCCTGTATATTTACCTATTGGTAATAATTCTGTAAACCTTTTAGGTGGATTTTGCAAGGTAATAATAATGTAATGTGTTATTAGATTACTGTTTATTATCATTAATTGACTGATTTTCTTTGCTGTGGCAATAGTGCATTTCTGATATTTACGCATTAGTTTCCAATTGGATGTGAAACCAACCAATTGGATATTTGTTGTGCTCAAGGGTTCTAGGGATGGGTTGAGTGTAGCTGAGCAGCAACTGGAAACACAACAGGACTAATATCTTCTTACTCAACAGAACCTCTATTTGTGGGCTCTGCAAGTAGTCTAAGATTTGTAAGTCAGTTGTTATGTTTGTATGGTAAATGATTCTGTGTTATTGGGGACCTCTTAGGGGGTCCTTTTATACTTAGAGGGAGAGGAGGGAAAGTAAAAGGTGAGTCATGCTGACTAGGGTCTAGACTGTCAGGCAATGAGTTTATTCTTGGAGGGCTGAAACATTTTGGGGAATATTCAGAGGGAAATGAGTTAGATTGGGCAAGAAGTGAACATTTAGACATGTGACCTGGGTTCAGGTGATTGCAGCAATAGTAAGCCATCTTTGGGGAATTGAGTGTAGAATAGGGTTTCAGACTACTCTCTTTAGGGCACACTTTGGCAGGAAGAGGGGCAGAAGATAGATATACCAATTTACATAGTTGGATAATTGATGGGTTATTAATTGCCACTAATAAAACCCCTTCCAATGGATCACCAATTAATGCATCTGCAGCTAGCTGCAGATGCTCCAATTGGTCATTAATTGCCATAAGAAAAGCCACTCCAATGGGTCATTCTCTGACGCATCTGCGGCTAGCCGCAAATGCGTCAATTGGTCTCTAATTGGAAATGCCCATATGTGATTTGGAGGGTTACTCTCCAAAGTAAAACACAAAAAAATCAGTATTTCCCTTATACTTTTCCAAATAAGGAATCAGTCCAAATATGGCAATATTAGGAAGTGGCACCCTGGACCACAATATTAGTGCATAAATATCAGAAAATACACAATTGCCACAGCAAAGAAAATTAACCAATTAATGGTAATAAACAGTAATTTAATAACACATTACAATATTATTACCTTGCAAAATCCAACTAAAAATTTTACAGAATTATTACCAATAGGTAAATATACAGACTGAAAATCTACAATGTATCAATATTTGTACTAAGCTTAATAGCTCTCTAATAAAAACACAGTCCATTTCACTAAAATACAATGAAAAATGCCAAGTTTAAAATAGATTTTATTAAATAAAATGCATTGGATATGCATATAGTATCATAATGTCAGGAGTTGATGTCTAATTGCAATATTCTAATGCAATATTTACATTTATGGTCTTTAATTTATTAATGATCATGAAAAATATTCACACATTGAAGGTAGTACTATAATCACAGTTTTTTGATGTAATTCAAACAAAATGTCAAATATCTAGAACTTGATAAACAAATTAGAAGCACACCTGAAAAAGGTTGTTGAAATAGAAAAAGTATCAGGGAAATAGTAACAGGAAAGCTGGGTAACAAGGGCCAGCCACTAATCCAGTCAAAAGAAGATGCTCTGAATAAACTAGGAAATATTATAGACAAAAAGAACAAAGAAGTGTTTCTCAATCTACAGGGAACAATCCTATCAAGTCTTAAGTTCAATGACATGGCCTACAATTTGTGGGAGTTCTGGCAGGGGGCCAAAGAAAACAATAAGAAGATCAAACTGATTAAGGGACTGAAATCCCACAGGAAATAAACACCAACAAAGAGTGAAATAATCATATGGAAACAGATGAAAACAAAAAAAAAGTCAAGAAGCAAAGCACATCAAAAACCAAAGAAAATTCAACTAATGAAAATCAAGAGTAAACACAAGTAACACGGAAAATAAGGAAAATTAAATCCAGAAAACAAATGAAGAGCAGCCAACGCTCATGAAGTTTGCTGAAGGGGCGCCTGTGGCTTAGGGTGCCACAGGGGAAACTGTCAGGAATGCCTTTTCTATCCTTCCTGACAACAACAAGGGAATTTTAATACTTCCAGGTTCTGGGAACTCTTCTCCTCATTTGGAGTTTCCTCCAGGACCTAGAAATGGTTTATTAGCATGTAGTACCAGTTCTATATTACCTTTAAACCCCCTTTATTCAAGCCCAGAGGCCTTCTTTAGTTCCAATACAGGGATCAAACCCAGTTCCTCTTGCTCACCAGGTGATCACCTAAACAAAGTTAGTATGTTGGATCCGCACTTTCCTTTGACATCACTCAAAAATGCTTGCTGCAGCCAATTAGATGTTACAACTGCGCTAGGAGCTTGCAAACTTGCTTTTGCTTTTGCTTCAAACTGGAATGAGTTTAAAAAACAACTAGGCTTTTTACTTAACAATAAAACAGTTAACAGTGATTTACCTTCTTCTGGGGGCCAGATTTCAGCACCAGGTATTCCCCAAACTTTTGCTTCTCTAACAGCTGGAGTAAATGACACCTAGCTGTTAGAGAAGGAGCAGCAGGGGCCAATTGTTCTATTTTTAAAGATAATCTTTGAAATTCAAGTCAAAGCTCCCCCTGCCAAGTTTCCTTCCTCATTTTCCCCAACTTCCCCAATATTGCTTGATTCCCCTTGAAACTACAATTTAAAACACCTCTTAACAGCCTATAAAAGTCTCCATTTGTCAGGGTTTTTGATTGTTCAGTTAATAAAGTCAATTTTATTTACCTAGTTGATTTATTTTGCCTGCTTTCCAGTCTTGAAATCCAACACCATTATACTACCCAAGTTTTCCCAATGGGACCATTTGGGTATAAATGGTTGGTTTGTTTGATCCTTGTCCAGTCCTTTACTGCAAGAATATCCCTTGGAACCAGAGCCAATTCTGGTTCATCTCCTCCTAATTACCTTGACAAGTCATGGCTCCAAGTGATACCAGGCGTATGGTACACTGCCACTCCATTGTCACCCAATCCCCCATTACAGAGGAACCACAGGTCATGGGGCCATTCTGCCTGCTCCTTCCTTATTCCATCCTTTGGCTTCAGTTTTCCTTCTCAGTTATCTTGGAGCTTACTTCATTTTGGGAAGATTTAATCCTTTTTTGGGTTGATACTGCCTAATTAGAGAATTATTTCATATGGGAATGGTCTCCGTTCCAATTGGTTTGCTAGTCACAAGGTTGAATCCATCCGCAGCCATACACCTTTTGGGTGGTATGTTTCCAAGTGGATGGGTTCCTGAAAGTTTAACTGAACCCATTTTTGAGGCCCTTTTTGGGACCTCAAAACAAGCCAAGTCTGTGGAAATGGAATTCCAGCTAGGGTTAGTCAAAACTCTGGCCTTGGTCTTTTCCCTCATCTTGGTCTGTGTCACCATGGTCCTTGTCACTAGATCCTACCATCAATCACAGGCTAAACAGTTAGATCCCAAGTCCCTCCAAAACCAGATTCAGACTGTGGTCTTGAACAACATCTTATCTATCCAGTTGGAGGATGTGGAATCCAATAAAATCCTAATGCTTTTGGCCTTTTCCCAATCCTTTTTTGACACTTCCCCAGACCAATTCCGCATCAATGCTCAAAAGGTGCACCATGTAGCCAAGCAGCTACAAGGTAAGGCCCAACAATGGTATGCCAAGTCTACCCCAAAAGGAGAAAAGCTTCTTCACAATTACCCAGCCTTTTGTGATTCCCTTCTCTCTGTAATTTTGCCAGCCTTGTCTAAAGAGGAACTTTGTGACCAGATCTCTAGCCTTTATCAGGGTAAGATGACCACAAGTGAGTTCCTTGAGGAGTTCACCAGTCTCAAGGAAGCCATTGGGATGGGCGACAAAGAAAGCTGTTATATGTTGCAGAAACGCCTGTCTATAGACATGAAGGCCTTCTTAGCTCATCACATCTTACCCAATACTTACAGCAAGCTTACTCAAGAAATCTTTGTTGGGCCCCCTGAGTGAAACAATTCCCAGCCTGGAAACCCAATTCTTCCAAACCCATCATCTCCCAGAAGATCCTTGGGACCAATACCCTCCCAGCAGGGTTAGTTCCCAAGGAGGGAGGTGGATATCAGCTATCTAAGGCCAACATAAATGACACGTGGACAAAGGATTCTGCCTCTACTGTGGGAAGAAGGGACATCAAGCAAAGGACTGCTTTGCCTTGAACTGTGTCCAGCAACATCCTTCTGCGGTCCTTGCTGCCTCTGATACCAATAAAGCAATCATTAAGTCTTATGCCACCTTTCCTGTGATAATCACCTCAATTCATAGGAAACATTCAACGCTGGCCCTTTTAGATACAGGAGCTATGGGAAACTTCATTGACAACTCCTTGCTAGATCCTCTGGGAATATTAGGAGTTATCCCGTCTTCCGTGTTATTGGCCAACAAGTCTCAGATACTGGTTCAAAAATTGGTGTTACCTCTCCAAACCAATATTGTGGGTGCTGAATTTCATCTGGAGTTCTTTTCTATTCCAGGTCTGGCATGCCCAGTGATTTTGGGCTACTCTTGGTGCTAGCAAGCCTGTATGAACATAAATTGGGATTCCCATCATATAGATTTCACCAACCATGGTAAATCTTTCTCAGTATCCATCAACCTTGACACTTCCTTCTCTGACTCATACCTCTGTGGAATCACAACACTCCTGCACACCAAGGGCTCTCTTCCAGAGAGTCTAAAGGATTAGAAGGGTCTTTTCAGTGAAGCAAGCTGCAATGAGCTCCCCACCCACGAGCTTCAGACTTAAGCATTGATCTCATCCCTGGTAGCACACCAACTTGGGGAAAACTGTACCCCACCAACAGGGCCCAGGGTATTGCACTCAAGGAGTATCTTGATGAAAATCTTTGCAAAGGGTTCATCTGTAGATCAAACTCCTCTTGCTCCTCTCCCATCTTCTTTATTAAAAAGTCTGATGGCACCCTTTGCCCCGTGGTGAACTACACTAAACTTATCTCAATCACCATCAAGAATCACAATCCTCTTCCTGCTGCAGAAACCCTCACAGACAAGCTTAAGGGGGCACAAATATTCTCCAAACTAGACCTGCAAAATACCTATAACAAGATCTGCATTACTGAGGGGGATGAGTGGAAAACAGCCATATGAACACCCTTTGGCCTGTATGAATACCTATTCATGCCCTTTGGTCTCAGCAACGCCTCAGCAGCCTTCCAAGGTCTCATGAATGAAGTGCTATTCCCCTTTCTAGATACTAGTGTGGTGGTATATCTCAACAACATCCTCATTTACTTGCCGGACAAGGAAAGTCATGTTAAACACTTGAAGGAAGTGATGGACACTCTTACCAGGGTCAATCTTTTTTGTAAACTATCTAAGTGCAAATTTTTTGCAACAGAAGTCGAGTTCTTGGGGTACTCCATCAAGCCAGGAGGCTTTGCAATTGCTCCCTCCAAGGTGGAAGCTGTCCTGAACTGGCCTGTCCCCATGTCTTGCACTAAGCTTAGAGGGTTCCTTGGGCTAGCCAAACTCTGTAGGAAATTCATCAAGGATTTCTTAGCCACTGCTCTATCTCTCACTGCTCTTACCTCTAGCAAGGTACCCTTTGATTGGTCCAAGTCTGCTCATGAATCCTCTGATTGCTTGAAACAGTCCTTCACCTCTGCCCCAGTACTCCTCTTCCCCAACCCTGAACGCCAATTTTTTTGGAGACAGACGCTTTGGATTATGCCTTGGGAGCGGTACTGATCCAGCTTGGAGAGGATGGTGAAAGCCATCCTGTGGCTTTCTACTCCTATAAGCTCTTAGATTAGGAGCAAAACTATCACATGTATGAGAAGGAGTTGTACGCAATAGTAAACTCACTTAAATACTGGTGTTGTTATCTTGAGGGAAGTAAGTTTCCTACCATCATCAGGACAGATCATAAGAACCTCCTCTACTTTACAGAGAAAAGGAAGATAGCACCTTGCCTTGCCAGATGGGCAATTGACCTCCTGGCTTTTGACTTCATAATTGAATACACTCCTGGTAAAATGAACATGGTCCCAGATGCTATTAGCCAACGCAAAGACCTGAAGTACAACAATACTCAAAACCATGACCACAATAATCAATTGGTGCTGACAGCTTCTCAATTCCTTTCCGGCATCATTGAGATTTTGGCACATACTTCCTTGGACCAGGAGATCATGGAAGCACATATTCACTCACAATTTCAAACAGAGCTTGAGGGAATGCTAAGAAGTTTGCCAAAGACTAATGCAATCAACAACCAGGAGATAACATATATCAAAGGTGCCTTGGTGGTTCCCAAAGGGGAACTCCAAACCAAGGCAATACTACACATGCATGAGGGTCTCTTGTCTGGACATGGTGGGTTGCTCAAAACCTTGAAACGTTTTGGGCGTCAATACTGGTGGCCTGGAATGAAGAAGGACATCAAGACTTGCATTTCCAACTGTCTCAGTTGTGGGAGAAACAAATCTTCTAACTCTAAACCCCAGGGACTCCTCCACCCCTTACTAATACCTTCTTGCCCATGGTCTTCCATATCAATGGACTCCATAGTAAATTTACCTATTAGTGAAGAGAACACCAGCATCATGGTTGTGGTAGACTGCATGACCAAATATGCCAATTTCATTCCCTTTTCTTCATGAACCTCAAAGGAAGTAGCAAGCATGTTCTTCTGCAAGGTTTTCAGTGATCATGGGCTTCCTACAGACATTGTCTCAGATCAAGGTGTCCAATTCATCTCCCATTTCTGGAAGGCTCTAATGGACCAGATGGGGGTGACAGTGAACTTATCCACTTCTTTTTACCCCCAAACAGACAGGCAAACTGAGTGCGTGAATCAAGTACTGGAGGGATACTTGCAACATTACGTAAATTCATGACAGGACAATTGGGTCCACTATTGCCATCTAGCCCAGCTATGTTATAACACTGCAAACCATAGCTCAATTGGTATGTCTCCCTTCTTTGCCAACTTTGGGTTTGACTTGGAGTCCTTCCCCTCCAATCTCAAAGAATCAGCCTTCCCTTAAGCTGATGAAATAGCCAACAGGATGAAGGAAGTACACTCCAATCTTATTGAGTTCCTCATCAAGGCCAGGTCTGAATACAAGAAATATGCTGACCATCACTGTTAACCAACAAAGGGATATCCTGTGGGGTCTTACGTCTACCTCAATGCCTGTAACCTGAAGTTGAAGATTCCAAGCAAAAAACTGGATCCCAAGAAGATTGGTCCACTCAGAGTCCTGGAACTCCTCTCCAGTCTGAACTATTGACTTGAGCTACCAGCTGATTCCAGTGTACATGATGTATTCCACATGGATTTACTTACTTCCTTTGATGGCAATCCTGATGCCTTGTCAGGACGGAACCCCAACCCTCAGATTGTCTCAAACACCTTTGAATGGGAGGTGGAGAACATCATTGCACATTGTCTAGTCAAGGATAAAGTACAATACTTGGTCAAATGGCTGAATTATGGAGAGGATTCAAATTCCTGGTAGCCCGTGGAGAACCTTGCCAACTGTGAACAGGTCCTGATCAGGTTTCATTCCCAGGGAGAGCCTTCCCTAGGTGAGGGTAGTATCAGGAATGCTTTTTCTATCCTTCCTGACAACAACAAGGGAATTTTAATACTTCCAGGTTCTGGGAACTCTTCTCCTCATTTGGAGTTTCCTCCAGGACCTAGAAATGGTTTATTAGCATGTAGTACCAGTTCTATATTACCTTTAAAACCCCTTTATTCAATCCCAGAGGCCTTCTTTAGTTCCAATACAGGGATTGAACCTGGTTCTTCTTGCTCACCGGGTGATCACCTAAACAAAGTTAGTATATTGGATTTACACTTACCTTTGACATCACTCAAAAATGCTTGCTGCAGCCAATCAGATGTTACAACCGTGCTAGGAGCTTACAAACTTGCTTTTGCTTCAAACTTGAATAAGTTTAAAAAACAACTAGGCTTTGTACTTAACAATAAAACAGTTAACAGTGATTTACCTTCTTCTGGGGGCCAGATTTCAGCACCAGGTGTTCCCCAAACTGTTGCTTCTCTAACAGCTGGGGTAAATGATACCTAGCTGTTAGAGAAGGAGCAGCAGGAGCCAATTGTTCTATTTTTAAAGATAATCTTTGAAATTCAAGTCAAAGCTCCCCTGCCAAGTTTCCCTCCTCATTTGCCCCAACTTCCCCAATATTGCTCAATTCCCCTTGAAACTACAATTCAAAACATCTCTTAACAGCCTATAAAAGGCTCCATTTGTCAGGGTTTTTGATTGTTCAGTTAATAAAGTCAATTTTATTTACCTAGTTGATTTATTTTGCCTGCTTTCCAGTCTTGAAATCCAACACCATTATACTACCCAAGTTTTCCCAATGGGACCATTTGGGTATAAATGGTTGGTTTGTTTGATCCTTGTCCAGTCCTTTACTGCAAGAATATCCCTTGGAACCAGAGCCAATTCTGGTTCATCTCCTCCTAATTACCTTGACAAGTCATGGCTCCAAGTGATACCAGGCGTATGGTACACTGCCACTCCATTGTCACCCAATCCCCCATTACAGAGGAACCACAGGTCATGGGGCCATTCTGCCTGCTCCTTCCTTATTCCATCCTTTGGCTTCAGTTTTCCTTCTCAGTTATCTTGGAGCTTACTTCATTTTGGGAAGATTCAATCCTCTTTTGGGTTAATACCGCCTAATTGAAGAATTATTCCATATGGGAATGGTCTCCATTCCAATTGGTTTGCTAGTCACAGGGTTGAATCCATCCGCAGCCATACACCTTTTGGGTGGTATGTTTCTGAGCAGATGGGTTCCTGACAGAAACAATCAGTAAGTCTTTTTATGTTTTATTTGTATTTACTTTAGTTATAACTAGGGATGGGGACAAGGTCCCGGAAGTGGCGGCTTTTACGCCAAGTTGGTTCTACGGGGGTTACCAATCACTGGTAGCCCCTGTAAAACAAATAAATAAAAATCAAATAAACAGTTAAAGATAATATCAATCAATATGCAACAAAAGACACAATGAATAGGGAATTCAAAATTGCCAGAAGGAAGCTCAACCTGGGTCAAAGAAGCCTATGAAGTAGGTGCAAGTATCAACTTAAAAGGAATAATGGATATCCAAATAAATGTCAACATGAATTTTGACAAATTTTTATTTGAATGCCTTGAACATTTTCCATTTTCAATTATGAACACATATTAAATAAACCTGAAAAAAGTCAATTTCACGTTCCACAAGAAAACATCAAAGCCGCAATACTCAATAATTTAATAAAATCAATATCAAATCAAACAGGCAATGCATTTTTAGTCAATAAGATGAAACCTTTATTCATATTGTTTGCAGAGGCGTGGGTTGCGGATGCCTCCTAAATGGCTGACTCTCCTTTACTCAATTTTTCAAACACAGTCTATACAAATCAATTAGTTATAATCTACAAAAAATTCTGCTTATTTGCAGAAATATATACCTCACAGCAACTGCATCTTGCTGTTTACCTTGAGGTAGTACTACACTGCATTATAAAGGGTAGAGTGAAGAAGCTGGAGGACGTCCTGCTTAAAATGGACGTCTGCCGGCTGGCACTGAATAAAATGAAGACACCACGGGGCTACCAAACCGTAGAGCATGTCCTATACGACTGTTTTACATTAGCTTTGTTGTACAGGTACACAATACCTCCAGAGAACCAACTCCTTGTTTTTTCACTTTCAATATTGCCTTTTATAAGACGCTCAGCCACCACCAGGGTGTTGAGCGCCACCCCTCTAGCAATTGGCGCCAGAGTTCTCCACCACGTACATAAGAGTATGTGGTCCCAATTGGACACATTAGCAGAAAATATATTTTTGGGAAAGAATACCCCAGAGTAATCACATCCCCCTTAGCAATTTGCATCCCCCTAATAAATCATCTTCTCTTACAACTTAAATTTTATTTTTTTTAAATTTTTTTATTTTAATTATTAAAAAAACTAATATTGAAATATGTTATGTTATAATTTTAAATATTTTAATATTAAATATTTTAATATCTAAATTTTAATATTCCATATTTTAATTACTAAAATTCTAATATTAAATATTTCAATATTAAATAATTCACAATTAAAAAAATATTTAAACTATAATATATAAATTTTAATAATTAAAAATATTTAAATTTTAACATTTAAACTTTAATAGATAACTTTTAAGATTTATAATTATGATTTTACTTTTAATATTTTAAGATTGTTTTAATTTTTAATAGGTAAATTATAATAGTAATATATCTAAATATATTACAAGACATTAGTTATAGTTGTGACCATGTCAAATAATAAAACTAAGTTAAAAATGTTTTTATTTACTAGCTTGTTGATTATGGGTTCATTTATTACATAGACAAACAACAAGAATTGAATTTATCCGCATCATGAAACCTGCTCCACTATTGTTCTAAACAAGTGATTGTTTAGAACTTGGATTACCTTTCCCTCATAATATGATTTGATAAATATATTCAATATGCTTGACTTGTGTCCTAAGTACTGTAAATTCAGAACCTGAACGTAAAAATGCGGGATTGCCAAATCCTTGGTCCAAATTTTGAATCACTTTTGCGGGATAGCCTTTATTAATTAAATTGAATTCTTTTTATTTTTATTTGAATTTTTAAAAATGCGGGAACTCAGACACTTTGCAAAGTTCAAGTCAAACTGCAAATTTCCTATGGACAAAATGAATTAACTAGAATCAGATTTGAAGTGTTCAAATCCATCAACCATTTTCATTAAGTTTACTATGTTTTTTTGGAATTGTAGGATTGTCAAATCCAAGAACCAAATTTCAAATCGCTTTTGAATAGCACTAGTAAACTTAGATATTAATTGCAGGAACTGGAATCCAAATTGAATATAAAGTAAGAACTAGGACAAATCAACCCAAATCAAGAAGCTCCACTCTGAATAAAATCAAATGGAAAATCCAATCTCAACAACCATGTTTAGACATAAAATTAAGTGAAATGCAAAATTGTCTAAACTGGAAATGATATAATATTCTGCACTCCAAATCACTATTATAGCAACCACAAAACCATATAAAGATATTTGAGCTACCCTCCTGATGACGCAGAAATTTTTTAAAAGTTTTTTGGCCCCTGGCGTAGCCAAGGGGCCAACAAAACTTCTTTTCAAGGAAAAGGAGAGGGGGCAAAGATAAACTATCAGTTTACTACACTATGTATTCATGTATTGCTATTAAGGATACTTGGTTATAGTAGATTTCAGAAAATACTAATAATAAAATAGAATTATATATTACAATCTATTTTTTTCTCATGTTGCATTTTCCTTGGTGTGTTGATAGTTCATTTGCTATTGATAATGTGTTGCATTTAATTGGATAGTTTCACCTCTAGTTGCCTTGGCAATAAGAAATCAAGTTGCCTCTGCGACCACAGTTGGTCTCGGGGAGGCAATTTGATTTCCTATTTCCAAGGCAACTAGAGGTGAACCTATTCAATTAAATGCAACACATTATCAACAGCAAATGAACTATCAACACACCAAGGAAAAGGCAGAGTGATAAAAATAGATTGTAATATATAATCTATTTTATTATTAGCTTTTAAAATCTATTGTAATCAAGCATCTAAATTTTAGCTGTCCTAAAATGGAATAGGGTGATTTTTGAGAATGCCTATGATTCCTAAAAGAATTAGCATAAATCCACTCTATATCCTTTAGTATCATTTTTGAGACACCCATAAATTATATTTATTTCAAATTCACCTCATTTTTTATTTGAAATTTGGTTCTTGGATTTGACAATCCTGCAATTTCAGATTTGTTAGGTTTCCATGATGTCTATGATTTGTTTGAAATACAGGAAATCTCAAATTGTAATTTGAATCCAGCATTTCTGATTCATGTATCCTGCATTTGTTTGCTGTGTTTTGTCTTTTGTTAGTTGAGTTATCTGCTTGAGGGATTTGAAATTTTTCAATTCAAATTAATCAAAAAAGTCAAATTAAATGTTTGATTTTATTAAATATTTTATTTTTCACTCAGCTGAGTTGCCCGCAAAAGTGATTTGAAATTTGTACCAAGGATTTGACAATCCTGCATTTTTACGTTCAGGTTCTGAATTTACAGTACTAATTAGTAAGCAATACATGAAAATCATTGGTTTCCGTGTTGTGTGGCTATAGTGGCACTGAAATAATAAGGATCAGATGATGACCTGCAAGGCCCAATTTGTCGCTTAAAAAGCCAAAGTACCAACAAGGATTTGCAATTGTTTAAATAAAATTAATCTATTTCTATCTTTTTTAATCTATTTATTTGTTATTGCAACAGTCAATACAAAATTTAGTGCATTATAATAAAAATATGTGTCTAAATATCTAGTATAATTAATTTTACTTACCTTTTCTATGTATTCTTATATGTCTATAATACAATCAAATGTCACGTCATTATATATAAATAATAATTTTTGAGTCCTACTAAAAACAAAATAAATAAAAATAAAAACAAATAAAACCCAGAGCACCCATTTATCTGATTGGCTTGGAGGCCAGGGCTTTGGGGAGGAAGGATTCTGAGTGGTTGTAAAAAGCAGCCATCACATCAGGTGGCATCTCAAATTGACTGACATCAAGGATGTTGAAGAGATCCTTGGTGTCCTGAGGGAGGCCTTGCTTCACCTTATTTTTGATCCACCCAAAGACCTCCTCAATTGGATTCAGGAATGGGGAATATGGCGGTATTAAGGGGGGTCTCATTAGACAATCAGCAAGGTGGTGGCTGGAGGTGTGGCTGTTTTTGTCAATGGGTAAAAACTCAGACACAACCAGATCCACTTTGTGGAGCCCGGCATTATCCAACACAACAATATTGGTTGTACTGTGGTAATTGATCTGGAGATACTCCTTGACAGTTCAGAAAAAATCAAGAAATGTCCTTCTGTTATGGGAGCCTTTAATCATCTGGTATTGATCTAAACTACGAGGACCCAGAAGAGCAACCATCAAATATGTCTGGGAACGGACAGCTGCACAATGGGCTACGCCGTCCTTGGACCCCTTCTCAACCCACCCATGCCTAGACCTGAGTGAGGAGGAAAACAACAATTTGTCAATATAGAAGAACTGGACATTCCCAGTCTCCTTTAGGTCTAGATATGTCTCAGCATAAATGAGTCAATCCTTGATGGTCTTCTCATTGTTTCTGTTGTACAGAAAAACTCTGAGCACCTTCCACAAGAAGCCAAATTTGACCATTGCTTCATATACAAGGGTTTTAGAAACAAAAAGCTAAAACTCTGTGGCAAGCATTGATTGGACAGAAAATGAGTCCAGGTGACAATCCTTAGTATCCCACTGCTTGACTGCCTTGAGATGGGTGAGCTGAAGTAGGCTGGGCTACCGCTTAGCCTTGGCAGATTTTGAAATTTGCCTGGTGCTGCCATACTTGGTGTTGATGTCAGCAATGTATCTGGCCATGACACCAAATTGAGATGCAATATCCCAAACTGCCATTTCCCCATTCAAGCAGTTGAGAAGAGCTTCACGCTCACTATCTGTCAACTGATGCCGGCCCTTGGCAGGTATCACAGCATCCTGGCTAGCAGGCTTGACACAGGAGATGGGGACCTTTGTGTAGAAGGTGGGATCATGCTTGGTTGCACTGACGCCGTCAATGGTGGTATACAATACAGGCGCAGATGGCTTTTTGGTGGTGGTCAATGGCTTATATGATGTATCAAAGACAATGGGGCAGGAAGTAGCAACTCTTGAATCAAGAGTGCGGGGCTGGGTGACAACTGTGTACACAGTGGAGGTGTATGTAACTTCATTATTCCCAATGACCTTTGTATAGGAGACTTTTGTGGCAGGCCTTGAGAGCGGCTTTTATCTTGAATTCAGGCTACTGTTCCTGGCTTGAGATGCAGGAGGTGGTTGGCTGGTGCTGACACTTTGGGAGGCCTGTGTGTTGGCATGACTCCCCCCAAGTTGGGTTCTGGGTCTGTTCTTGGACCCTCTGGGACACCCTTGTGGACGGGCTGCCCTGTGGGCTGGTGCAGGAGCTGGTTGAGAATGCAATTGACGGTCCATAAAAATAAAATAAAAAATATATTTTAGATTAAATATGTGTTTATTTGGATTTATTGGTTTAGTTGTGGGTAGTTGTTTTCTCTTGATTTAGCCTTGAATAGTAACAGAATTTCTATATCTGTAATTTGAAGTGTATAATATTGTATACTTTCCAGTTTTGGATGATTTTAAAGTTTAATCACTTTTTATGTCTAAACATGGTTATTGAGATTGAATTTTTAGTTTGATTTTAGTCATGGTGGAGCTTCTTGATTTTGGTTGGTGTTTCCTAGTGTGCTTACTGTACATTCAATTTGGATTCCAGTTCCTGCAATTAATATCTGAGTTTACTAGTGGCATTCAAAAGTGATTTGAAATTTGGTTCATGGATTTGACAATCCCGCAATTCCAAAAAACATAGTAAACTTAATGAGAATGGTTGATGGATTTGAACGCTTTAAAATTGATTCCAGTTAATTCATTTTTTCCATAGGAAATATGCAGTTTGACTTGAACTTTGCAAAATGTCTATGAGTTCCCGCATTTTCAAATATATAAATAAATACTCAAAAAAATCAATTTAATTAAAAAAGGCCATCCTGCAAAAGTGATTAAAAATTTGGATCAAGGATTTGACAATCCCGCATTTTTACGTTTAGGTTCTTAATTTACAGTATTTACTATTGCTTTTAAGATGGTGTAAATTAAAGTGGTGTTTTTGTGATAATGTGTTGCACCTAATTAGCAAATAATGTTCAGAGTGTAAAGCATATTTGAATTCTAAATCATTCAGTTTTTATGACATATAAGTTGATAATGTAGTCTACTTTGGTTAAACTTGTGCTTTGTTTAAAATTTATGTTTATTTGAGAAACCTTGAGTTGTTACATAAAACTAAATATAAGCTACTTTTAAAGCTTTATAATGTAAAAACAGCAGAGTTAACTCTCCAACAAGGTTCCAACTAAACAGGTTTGTGACCCACAATCCAACTTCCCAGTGACCCGTAGCCAAATGGGGAAGTCAACTTGCATTTCCAGAACTTAGCAAAATGAGCAATTGGTGATCCCAAAGGATGGATATCTCAATTCAGCGCTTGACTCAATATCTAGATCAAGCCACCTCCTAACCATCCAACTAATTGATCATCACAATCATGTTACTACTATCTTCAATTCACTCACACTATATAATTCCAATACTCCAATAAAGATACTTATCTAGTCTCAAATATTTCCCCCTTGTAACTTTGCTAAAACAGCACATTACAACACTATTTAGATCTAACAAGCTGGAATTTGTTGTGTGATTGAACCTATGTGTTGTAAACTGAATCATATTTGTTTATCTCAACAGTTTTTAAAAATACTATACATCAATAAACTAACCAACATTGACCTGTATCTAGGCATTTGATCTTTATTGTGGCCAAATCAACCCTCACCTGTAAATGCTTCTGTGTGGATTGTCACATATCCTCTCATCCCTGATCTGATTCATGTCAGCTGACACCAACCACTGATCCCAGTTAGGTACCTACCACAATATTTCTGGATATAAAAGACTAAATTATCATCCAATAAAATCATTCTTCTCCAAACAATTATTTAAAGTTTCCCCCAAAGTTGCCTCCTTTTCAACAGCAACAGTTTCACATTCACATTTGGGTTTTCTATTTAAAAAATGCAAAAATTGTGAATAAATATAAATTCTAGTTAAAACCAAATCCAACCAAAATTTTAATGAAAGATAATAAATAGAACCAATCAGAATTGAAGCAGAACCCAAATAAAAGAAAAGATGATGGCAAAAAGTAGCACCAAGCCAATCAGCATAAAGGTAAATGCATAACAGACCTTCAGGAGCCATATCTTCACCCAAAGAATTAATTAAAATCAACAGCCAACCCTGTAACAAAAATTACTGGGTAGCATTAAGAGGTCTCCAAGTGGTGAGGAATAACTACCCAAATCCACAAGAAGTTGATGATTAGCCAACACCAAACCTTCAAATATTGTTTAGTAAAATTCCCAAAGGATACACTAAAATTTCATAAGATAATTAAACCTAACCAAAGTAGCCCTAGATAGATAACCTACAATAAGATTAAAGAATCCTCAGAATAAAACTCCAGACATTGGGAGGTGGCAATAGTCTCAGTTTTAGATTCTGGAACAAAGTCTCCAAGATTGGCAGGTATTGACATAACCTTAGGTAACATTGTTGTAACTGTGCTGTTTTGGCAGAGTTACAAGGGGATAAATATTTGGAAACTAGATAATTATCTTTATTTAGAGATAGGTATTATCTAGTTGCAATGACTCATCATAAGAGGAACATGATTATGTAGATCACTTGGTTGGATGCTGAAGGGGGTGGCTTAATCCTGATAAGAAGTCAAGCGCCAAAACAAGATATCCACTAAAAAGGGACAGCTTCTGTTTATGTTGTTTGATTTGGAAATTTGAGTTGACTTCCAAACTTAGCTTTGGGTTACTGGATAATTGGATCACAGGTCACAAACCTGCTTAGTTGGAACCTTCTTGGTGGATCAACCCTGCTTTTTCAACAGCATAGACAACATAGAGCCCAAATCAGGACTCTGTATTCCCATTACAATTTGATTTAATATCAAGTTGTCAGGAATATAGCAGAGAAGTCCACTACAGGATGCATTTTTAAAGATGTTAACCAGGAGATAATCTAAAGTTTATTGAGTGTATATTTTAGGGAGGACTCAACTCTTAAGAGTTGAACAGTGTAAATCTTTTTCATTATGTACCAGAATTATCAACTCAGCAATACCACCTGAATCCATGGCTCATATTCTGTCATATCATTCTAAAGAGTATCTTGTACAGCGTGCAAAAGACCCCTTGTGTAATTAATTTTGGATGAGCATTCTGATAACAAGGTTGTAGCGGGTGACCCTCAGATTATGTCTATTTATCAGTGTCAGTGTGCTCTGAGTAACAGGATTATGCTGATAGACAGGACGGCAGTAACCCATTTTGGATCAATGGTTTGATTTAAATCCATCAACTTGGTCAACTTGGTTAACTTTTCCCCCAATTTCTTGGCTTTTTGGTTAGGACAGACAATTTCCAGCATCATGGAAACTACTGTGAGAAACCCCAGTAATCAAGTTTCCCTCCTATCCAAACCATTGATCCATGTCATCCAATTCAGCAATTAATCATATAGCACCTCCAAGTACTAAGTCATCCCTTCTTTCTAGCTTGCAGGCTACAGCTTGCTGCAAGCCTACCAAGAATTTCTTAACAATCAACTGAACCTGTAGTATAGCTTGTTAAACCTCAAATCCATCCCAATCTATTCATCAATATTTAAGATGATGATTTCTCCTTAGAGCATTTGCTTCAAAAAATCATTATCCTAACTTCAACAATAAGCTCTATATTTTCTTAATCTTTACATTAGTTTAAAAGCTATGTCGCTAAGCAGAAACCCCTCATTGCTAAGTGAAATCAAACCATCTATAAAAGAAATCAACTCAGATGCAACCAAAATTAATGCATCTCAGAACAAATAGAAGTGAACCCAAATATGTTGTTATTTAATATAAATTCATTGTTTTTAAGTTTGTTTGTAGATGAATTGGTTGTCATTTACAGACTAGTTTTTCACTTAGAGATATGTTTTTCTGCTTAGGGTCATAACTATGAAAACTACTGTAATAGTTAACTTATTTGAATGCTTCAGTAATCATAAAGCCTTCTAACTTTGTTTGGATTTCCTTACTCTGCCTCCTGTTAATCTCTGCTGATACCAATGTAGGGTTTGATAGCCCTGATCTTACTCTCACTGAGCCATCTCAAGCCTTTGCCTGGTATCAATCCAGCCCCTGATGTTTGTATTTCCCCTATGTTGAACACATCTGAATCTCTCCTATTGTAAATCCCAATGCTCCATAGTACATTTTGGCTTGCACAAGTGTATTATCTCCTTAACCAACTCTCCCCCTTTTTGAGAAATTTGGCCTTTTTGGGCACCTGATCAATATGTTGATGATAGGGATACTGGTAGGATCTTTGCTGATAAAATTTAACTTGGTAGCTTTCTACATTCTGTTGAGGAAAGGCTTCCAAACCAGTGGATCCCTGGCAGAATATCACTTGATTTGATGCAAAAGGAGAATGTTATATAGTATCATGGTAAGCCACATAGTTCCATATACATTGTGATAGTCATTGAGCTTATCCAAGTAGTGCTCTTGGTTAAGACTAAAGCTTCCTGATCCCCATCCAGTGTGAGAGAGTGGCAACAGTGCCGCCTACTACAGTAGTTTTCAAACCTGTTGAGATAAACATATATTAGTCAGTCTAAAAACAAAATAACAGTGGATCCAAATATATTGTAATTTAATATAAATTCCTTGATTTTTGATCTTGTTTCAGACTGAGTTCATGCGTTCTAAACTGATAATATATGTTTATCTCAACAGGTTTGAAAACTACTGTATTTGGCAGCTGAGTCGTCTCTTGGGGAGATGATTTCCCAAGAGGGGGTGACTGTAGATGTTGTGACACTTAAAGTGGCAAAATCAAGATATGTATCTTTGAGATGCTGTACTATAAATATATAAATAGAGGTTAACTACCTTATTGCTCTTGTTTTTTAGCAACTCGATGATCCAAATACAAGAAACACCATCGTAAAGTTAATCCAAGATGGTGTTCTGGAGATGGCGTAGCCTGCCCCTTTGTAGGGTCCTTATTTTTGGGGGGTTGGGTTTAAAGAACTAGCATATCTATTTGAGTTTACTGTTCAAATCTTAATTATATTTTTGAGAGTAGGTTCTGTTGGAAATATAATACCTTAAATTCTAATCAGGGTGCGGTAAGAATGAATCCTTATCTTTATACGCAAAAAAGAATTTTATTCCACTTTCAGCTGTATTATTAAATGTGGAAAAACTTATTGGGGAAAATTGGCTATTGGAAAATACATGCTTAAAATGTGAAGGAAATTTGGGATGTGAAAATAGAATGACATTAAAAGTGGGGTCAGAAAAATGGTGATAGAGTAGTGGGCTGACCCTCTCTAGATGGATCCGATACGGGGTTATAGCTGGTCTAGACCCCATCCCCACATTCTTATACATGGATCAAAAGTGAACTAAGAAGCTTAACATGTGGAATCAGTTAAGCGGATTATGACCAAATCCGGATGACGGATTTCGGATCTGCACATCGCAGGATATACATACACAAGCATTCAATACCTTTATACCTAGGCCCCCTTTTAACGGCTGTAAAAATACATGAGTAAAAGCGTTTTGAAACAATGGGGCGAAAAAATAGGGCTCTGCTATGATATATTATAGATTGCGTGTGCGATTCTAAAGTTCAGCAGCTCTTGCTTGCAAAAGGATTAGGGCTTCTGATTTGACTCGCTACGATCCAAAAAAGTATATTTTCATCTTGGACCTTTTTAGGTTTAAAACTTCAATCTTTAAGAATCTCCACTAATACCAAGTTAAATATAAATACTAATTTGAAGTGAAAATTTCTCTTCAATGGCTGGGGGTTCAGTTTTTTGACAGGAAATATCATACTTGAAATGTAAATTTATTTGGAACTGAATGACCGTCTAGCTGATTTGATAGATAGTATGATGGAAGGTCAAGATTTTTAAACCGAGGCATTTTTAAACGGGAATTATATGAGAAGCTGTACTATTCCAACTCTACTTATTGCCGTGATTGGCATCAAACAATGATATGTTTTCTTGATGGAGCGAAGAAGAGTTTTTGGACCAGCTCTTTAAAGGCTGCCATGCTTCATGACCATTGCTCAATTGTCGAGTTCGGGCTAAAATGGAATTCAACATGGCATGTAAGAACCAGAGCCAATACTTTTCTCCTCGGTTTGTTGCCCAAAACTCTTCGAGTCAGGAAAATTGTTGAATTATTTTGGCCGAACCGATGCACTTGATTGGCTAGCGAGGGTCCAAAATGGTTGTGTTGTCGGCCAGGCTTTAAGTTCTTATTTCATTAAAAGCAACTTTTGAATTAAAATGGCTTTATATAGAATAAGATGTTTGGGGCCCAGGTTGCTAAAGCTGATAGTAGATCACGTGATGTCTAAATCAAGTCATTTGAATATAATTGCTGTTGAATTATTGGCTGCAAGAATCAGTCGGCAATAAGGAAAAATATTAAATTGATCAGTGGACTTATTCTAAATGTCTTAGACACATCAAAGAAAATCGGGGTGGAAGTGGACTACCTCCAGACGCCACTAGATCTGGTCTGGTATATACAAATTGGCGTTTGCAATATTGAATAAGTTTGAATTGATCTTTGGCCTTGGTGCCATAAGCCGTTAGCTAGCCGTTGGTCGGCTGCAACCCTGATGAAAGTCATGACTCCAAGCAAAGGACCTTGTCTAATAGTGTGATTGGTTGAAAACAACAGAGATCAAGCTCAGTACATCTCCAGCCAATCAGCGTTGTGAACACGCATTGTATTATGTAAGCGCAATGGCAGGATATGTTGTTGGGTTTAAATGATATCATCTGATGAGCTTGTGAAGATCCCTGTTTATGGGTCTGGGCTCGATTTTTAAAGTGATTGATTTAAAACCCATTTTAAATTGAAATTTATATCCAGTGATATGAGAATCGGGGAGCATTGATTGGCTCGAATGATATACTTATGAGACATGTGGTTCATCGGAGGTGATCAAGTCTCGCACTCATCAAGATTCGGCGTTTAACAGAGGTGCTTGAAGCATGGCAGGGGGTACCCCGGAGATCCAGGAGCCAACCCATTAATTCACGGCTTATATACAACGGCTGCAGAACCCAAGCTATTCGTTTTAACCTCTCCAAGTGCAGTGCAGGGCCTTCGCCATGAATAAACTTAACAGAGCCACTGTCTCTGTACAGCCACTACTTTCAAGTATTGATTATCTCTGTATCTGCTTAAACTTCACCATCCATTTTAATCCCTGGTATTTAATTTTGATTTCTCACCTTTATGTCGGGTTAAGAAAGGTGTATATGCCTTGGTATACATTTTTAGTAGCAATCAGTAAGTTGAGCTTAGATCTTAGTGCCACCAAGAGCAATGTTTAGAATACACTTTCAATATACTTGGGAAGGATATCATACCTTTTTTAAAAAAGTGTACACCTTTGGTTGGGGGATTATTTCCAAATTTGAAACCCATTTAAAAATGATCATTTAAATTATACACACCTTTCAATCCCATATACACTATAGTCAACTTCGATAGGCTTGAAGCTTGATCCACCTCTTGGAGTTGACAAGATTGCCAACCCAAGCTTCCATTTATCTCTAGGTTTTGCAGCCACCAAGAGTCCAAAATTCTTTGGTGGGCTGCTGGTTATTTTTAAACAGAGTTAAAGTAATTTTTGGTTGCACTGCCCTTTTTCAGCCCAGGCTAGACAATCCTTCCTAGATGATATTGATGAATAGAAGCTATGTCATGTTAATGTTTTATTGGCTAGATACAAAGTTTAATTGGGTCACTCGATTAGATGTTTCATAGTATTCTCTAAGCTTCCAATGATTTAACACTATCTTTAAACCTTTTAACTGGAGCTCCCCATAAATTTCAATCCTTTTATCTAAGGCAAGTCTAGGCCTTGGGTTTTCTTAAAAAAATGCAGGTGCCTCTGATCATTGCAGCTTTTATATCCACTGCCTTCTACACTGGAAGATTGTGGTGGAGCTATATATTCTAGCTTCACTCCCCTCTTCCTGCCCAACTTGTAGAGACTATAGATTGAAAGCTGGTTTCATTGTGAGTCTTGTTCAACTGCTTCTGCCCATGGAGCTTCCTTAGCTCACACCTCTTTTTATTGATAGCATCCCCTTAGATCCTTATGGTTTTCCAAGTTTGTTTTACTGTTTCCCCTACAAGTGTTGTGGTGTTGCCGTTGCTGTTACATTGCTGTTGTTCCTTTATGACCCCTCATACTCAACCTTTTTTTCAGCTATTAGGCTTGCTATATCTCAGAGATGAACCAATTCGTTTACTTCGAATCTGATATGGATACTGAAAAAACGTAAGTTTCATATTGATCCCCCTAACCAGCCAGAAAGAGGATCCATATTGAGGTTATCCAGTCTCCTACCAAGGCCCGCAACTGTGGCTTTGGAAACCATGACAAGCGGCCACTGGATCCCCCACCCGTTGTCCAGCTTATGACTCCGACCAACTCCCTCTCCCAGGATAAGCAGTAAGCCTTACGAGTGACCCAACTAAACTGCTAGCTTTGAGCAGTGCAAAAACTTTGTTGTCCGGTGCGACCTCTGCCCCATCCATGCTCGGCTCCCCACCAATCCCGCCAATGCCATTGAAACTATGTCAGTGATACATCCCTCTACCAAGGAGGAGGTGCCCAACCTCACAGGGAACATCACTGCCTCCCCCTTCATGTTCTATGACAACACCACCAACCAGAAGTACATTGTGTTTGTCTTCAATAAGCTGTATGTGCGCACTCCTGGATACTACAAGCTGGTCTTCTCCCTCTACCCAGTGAAAAAGTAATAAGTGTATGTATATCCCCTAATCCTTTAGTGAGGAGATCCCTACCAAGTGCTCTAGCATGGCCATGTCAGATCCCTTCACCTGCTATCTCCCCTCCCTCTTCCCAGGTGTTGATGGTAAACAGAGCACCCAGCTTTTACTAACCTCCCTAGCATCCACAACCCTCTCCAAGGATCTCAAGGACCAGGGGGTCCCTGTAACTATCCATGAGGGCCACACCGAGGGTGATCCCAACCAATACTAGCTCTAGCCTAGAGATTCTATATGATACCGCTCCTAATTAAAAATCTCTACCCAATAAAACTGTGATCACAGGCTTTTAACCCTATGAACTTCAGTATCTGCTTGACACACTACCTTCCCTGCACAAACTAGCATCATACTTCAATGCCCCTTCAGACCGGTAAAGATTAACTGCCAAGAAGTAAATTTAAAGGCTATTTATGAATAGACACTTGCCATTTATAATAACTTTGCTTTACTGGTGAGATACTCTATGGCTAATGAGTATGGGCTAGGTACCTGTTGAGGATTCAGATGGTGAAACTGGGATCAGATCCACCTCAAAAGAGGTAGTGTAAGAAAGTTAACTTTGATGGGTTAGGAGTCTATCTTTAGAAGTTAACCTCCACCAAAGATATGTCGTTATCCTCCTAAATGCAACTTGGGCTTGAACGGTGTCAGATAAGATCCAGCCTCAGCCCTCCAATATGGAAGGTGGCTAAGTAAGTGCCAAGTTCTGGAAGGGTGTTATGCAGGTTTATCCTAGAAAAATGTCCTCCAAATTCTCAAACAACCCATTTCCTAAAAAGCTTGCTATAGATCTATATAGAGAGGTTGTGTTGATAAACCTTGGCAACCAACTAATTAAAAACACTCCTTTAATTTAGCCTTACGAAATATGTACCCCAACATTATTTTAAAATGCTGGAGTCTGGGGGCTTGGGATCACTTTAGATAATATAAAATTACAGCCCCATGCAGCTGCTGGGATCTAGCCTGATCTATATGTGCTATGCAACCTTGTTGTTGATTGTTAACTATCCACTCTACTGGTATTGGTTTTGAGACTGTTGGCCATTCAAAACACTACATACCCAAAACGTAAGCTCTTTCTATATTTATCTGGATTAAGCAGCCATAAGTTTTACAGAAACTTTTGGTGTTATGGCTCCGGAACCAACTTTTTTCATTGTGGTATCCAGTAAATATAACTCTGGCCAGCTTATCATACATAAAATGGTTGGCTCAAGATTCCAAGATGAATGAAATCCCATATACCTACAGTAAAGGCTCTTTATTTATCCTGAGGGGTCAATGCAAAAGTATCTCTGATTATAGATTACTGATGACTAGTGAAAAATCCAGGGTAGAGTCTTCTCATAGTCTATGAGGATCTAATATGCTACAGTAATTTCCAAACTTATTGAGTTAAACATATATTAGTCAGTTTAGAATACATAGTTTCAGTCACAAAAAAAGTTCAACTGGAACCAGCTGAAGGTCAATTTACTCAATAAAGCTTCCATTTATCTATAGCCAGAGAACAAAAATAGTCAATCACACAACAAAAATAAAGTCAAATACTGAATCCCAGAAATGAGACAGCAAACAAATAGAACTCAAATCCAAAACACACACAATCCAGTCACTTACTGAAGCATTCTACATCAAAGTTGATTATGAGTGTGTGGCAAATATGATACAAACAGAGAACACATGAGGTTCAGTCACAAAAGTGATGATATCAGGAACCCACCCTGCAGGGAATAGTTTCCCAACATGGTGGATTAAGGCAGAAGGGTTTAACCCAATGATCATAGAACCTATAGCTATAGAAACCATACCCAGGTGCAAGAACTCTCCTAGGATTTGGTATCTTCCAAGTAAGAGATTGAAATGGCCAAGGTAGGTGTACGCTCCTAAGTAGGTGAGCAAGGAAATGGAAGCAAATGGGCAAAACAGAGTGGTTTTCACAGTTTTGGTTGACGTAGATTGGGCTTGTTGCTTGGTGAGAGGATTTGTTGCGAACAAATAGGCTGTATAACATCTTCCTGGCACCACTGGTGCCCACTTCCCATTATTGCAATACTCTGTGCTGATTCCTGTCCCTGGGCACGTCTCCATCTGAACAGATGATTGTACTAAGGTACAAAGCAAAATTAGAGTTACCCATTTAATCCTGGTTCCCCAAAATGGGGAAAGATTAGGCGGTTTCATGAGGGAATTTCTAAAAGTCTTACAAGCAATAAAAATATTTAAAGTTCTGGTAAAAACTCTTTATTGATTGAGTGATTGTGATTAACAATCCTCAGAAGCTTATATAGAAATTGGTTTGGGGTAATTAGGAAGGAAATTAAACCTGAAACAGGGCAGCTGTGCAAGGAAGTTTCAAAAAGTAAAATATCCATAAACAGTCAAACCTCTCTTATGATTATCAGTAAGTTTGGAACTTAATCTTGACTGAAATTGGATCTTGGCAGGTGTTTTGGACTTGGTTATCATCAAATGAAGCTTTGTTTAACTCAGTAGAGTTTGTAATGGATGATTTGGACTTTTTGGAGCCTGCTGCTCCTGCTAGAAGATGTCTAACGTCACCTGAACCTGTCATAACTTCTTATTAGCTTCAGACTTCATTCTGAAGCTTAATTTCATTGTTCAAAGCAGGATTTAAACCAGCTGATAAGGAGTCCAAAAAGGTTCTGGGTTCAAATTTTGTACTTGAATCAAATAATACTTTACTATCACACTCAAAAATTAACTGTTTGTTTGATTTCCCACCATTTAAAATCAATTGTTCAATTAAAGTTTGGCCTCCCATTCCAAAGTTTCCGGAACCCAAAGAACCAGCAAAAACAGGATTTTCAGGAAGGTGGGTGTTGGGATCATCATAATCAATGATCCTGACAGATGAGCTCAAACACAAAACAATACATTTTATTTTGAAAAAATTGATTATTTTTGGGACTCAAGTTGGAAATAGTGGATTTCAGGAGTGAATCCACCCAAAGCTATTCAGGGAACTAAAGCATTATTTTCAATGTACACACTTCTAAATTTGGATATTTATGTCTGAGAGAATATCTCAAAAAAGAGCACACACTTAAATAAAATTAATTTTCTAGATATACTTTGCCTTAAGTTTACAATGAGTTTCACCAGCAAAGATAGCTTTCAGATTATTGAGGAGCAGTACCAGGAGCTACTCCAAGCTCGGGCTGCTGATCAAGGGAGCACAACTGCCATCTTTCCTGTGTACACTCAATTCAATGCAAGCCATGAAGAGCTGAGTTGTATGTGTCACCAGGCCCATCCATGGATGGCTTTTCTGATAGCCAATATGTTGACCCCCAAAACCAGGCCCAACCTGTGCCTGTGCCAATTTCTAAAGACTGGATGACTGCGGCCCCTCCATCTCTATCCAATAATTATCTGAAAATTCAGGCCTAGTAAACCTTGCCCTGTCTAATCCTGGTCCCCTTATTCCTGAAGGCCCCCAAAAATTTTGCATCATAAAAAATGAAATCATAGAGGAGATTGTGAGCCTCAAGCAGAGTGGTGTAATTTTTTTTCAAAATTGCCACTTGGCTTCAATTTACTAAGGCGGTGATCAAGCGGGAGTTCCAGGCCCTGTTAAAGAGAGGTGGTGCAAAGCTGACCAAGAAGTCAAAGAAGCAGGTTGACTCCCAGATCAAAGATTCATATCCTATCATGCTTGACCTTCTTCAATGTGATCCTTACTTCTAAATGACTGAGGTCCATCCCCTACTTGGGCTGCACAGCATATTCTTTATCAGCCATACAGCACAGCTCTGGATGCATGGGCTTGTAGTCAGTGTTCTGATTCTGACTAATCCACCAGCCAATAAGTTGGATGATGATTCTGATTTGCCCTATGACCCTGTAATTGGTGCCAACATCACCTGCTGCTTGTCCTCTATTTTAGATAATGTCATATTTATAGCCTATTATAAATTGCCAAAGAAAGTCCATGATTATGGAACTTTGAGTGAAAAGAACACCCCCAAGGGTAAAAAGAAGGAAATGGAGGGAATTGTGATTGGTAAATTTCTTGAAGCTTCCCCAAAAGGGACTTTATTTTACCAGACTACAACCAGTTACACCAATAATTACTGGTTTGGTAAATTTCTCTCCAACCTGTTAGCCACCTGAAGCTCGACCAACTCAAAATTATAAATATTCCTGAGTCACCAAATGGAGTGAGCTGAAATGACCTCCAATAAAATACAAGCAGACAGCCACAAAATCTTGATTTTACCTGCTGGTCATGCTTATCTTCACCTGGGTGATGTGTTGTTCTTCAAAATTGGGGACACCATTAGTGGGTGCAGCCCTGCGACCTTCAGCCAGGTGATTAGTGCAACCAACAGCCCCACTGTGGTTTTCCCCTGTCAGAAGTTTGCTGATATTTTTACAAAGATGGCCTTGAATGCTCTCAGCAGCAGCCAATCACTAAAGGACCCACAGCTGCTCCCTTGCAATTCCCCAGTGTACAAGCCAATTGTTGTCCTCCCTGAGTTCAAATATGATATCATGTACAATCAATTCCTCTAAGCTGCTTAAGGCACTCAATTGCCACTGGGTTCTCCAGTTGCCTTAGTCCCCAGCCAACCAATCCAGTTGTTTGGAACCCATCAACCAATTGAGTCCTCCCACCAAAATCCAAGATAACAGTCAATTTCAATTTGGCACTTAGACCAAAGCCTACTAGCTGTGATCTAAATAAACTAATTTTTTATATTGCATTTCATAGTCAGAATTGATAATCAACAATAAAAAAAGCCAATGACAACACCAACTAAGAATAGGCTTAATTATTATTAAAAATAATAAGGAAATCACTATTAAAAATAACAAATTATTATACTTTAAATTTAAGCCCAACTTTAACAAGGACTCTCTACAATGTCCACATAAAATAACAGTTTATAATATTTCTTAATAAAAATAAACATAATCCAGAATATCTTCACTTATAATAAGTTATTTATATTTATGTTTGACCCTTTGTTTTATAGTCCTTTTAGATATAGTGGGTAAAAAATTCAAGCTTTGCTGTATATTATATTAGTGGTTTACTATACTGTAAACTCAGAACCTGAACGTAAAAATGTGGGATTGTCAAATCCTTGGTCCAAATGTTGAATCACTTTTGTGGGATAGCCTTTTTTTAATTAGTTGAATTATTTGGATTTTTATTTGGATTTTTAAAAATACAGGAACTCATAGACACTTTGCAAAGTGCAAGTCAAACTGCATATTTCCTATGAACAAAATGAATTAACTAGAATCAGATTTGAAGCGTTCAAATCCATCAACCATTTTCATTAAGTTTACTATGTTTTTTGGAATTGTGGGATTGTCAAATCCATGAACCAAATTTCAAATCACTTTTGAATGCCACTAGTAAACTCAGATATTAATTGTGGGAAATGAAATCCAAATTGAATAAACAGTAAGAAACTAGGACAAATCAACCCAAATCAAGAAGCTCCACCATGGATAAAATCAAATGAAAAATCCAATCTCAACAACCATGTTTAGACAGGAAATTAAGTGAAATGTAAAATTGCCCAAACTGGAAATGATGCAATATTCTGCACTCTAAATCAATAATATAGCAACCACAAACCCATATAATGATATATGAGCTACCCTCCTGATGACAATGAAATTTTTTAAAAGTTTTTTGGCCCCCAGCGTAGCCAGGGGCCAAGCAAACTTCTTTTCAAGAAAAAAAGGAGAGGTGGGAAAGATAAGCTATCAGTTTAATACACTATGTATTTATGTATTGCTATTAAGGATACTTGATTACAATAGATTTTAAAAAATGCTAATAATAAAATAGAATTATATATTACAATCTATCTTATCAAGTTATCTTTTCCTTGATGTGTTGATAGTTCATTTGCTGTTGATAGTGTGCTTGTGTTTAATTTGATAGTTTCATCTCCAGTCACCTTGGCAATAGGAAATCAAGTTGCCTCCCTGAGACCAGCTGTGGTTGCAGAGGCAACTTGATTCCCTATTGCCAAGGCAACTAGAGGTGAAACTATACAATTAAACACAAGCACATAATCAACAGCAAATGAACTATCAACACATCAAGGAAAAGACAATGTGATAAGATAGATTGTAATATATAATTCTATTTTATTATTAGTGTTTTTTAAAATCTATTGTAATCAAGCATCTAAATTTTAGCCATCCTAAAATGGAATAGGGTGATTTTTGAGAATGCCTATGATTCCTAAAAGAATTAGCATAAATCCACTCTATATCTTTTAGAATCCTTTTTGAGACACCCATAATATTATTTATTTTGAATTCACCTCATTTTTGAATGAAATTTGGTTCTTGGATTTGACAATCCTGCAATTTCAGATTTGTTAGGTTTCCATGATGTCTATGATTTGTTTGAAATACAGGAAATCTCAAATTGTAATGTGAATCCAGCATTTCTGATTCATGTATCCTGCATTTGTTTGCTGTGTTTTGTCTTTTGTTAGTTGAGTTATCTGCTTGAGGGATTTGAAATTTGCCAATTCAAATTAATTAAAAAAAGTCAAATTAAATGTTTGATATTATTAAATATTTTAATTTTCACTCAGCTGAGTTACCTGCAAAAGTGATTTGAAATTTGGACCAAAGATTTGACAATCCTGCATTTTTATGTTTAGGTTCTGAATTTACAGTAGCTTTGAAACCACTGGATGTGTTCTGGTCAACCCTTAAACATTGGGGTAATTCAGATTGTATAGGTTAAAACTAGGATTTATATAGTGTCATTTTAAGTCAACGCAAAGGAAACCCAACACAAAAGCAAAAGTGGGGTAAGGGGATTAAGTTAAGCAAACACAATGCCATAAGTTAAGCAAGATTTAATAGCAGCTCCACTATAAAGTAAGGCTGACTCCAGCAAATACATCACCTTCACTAATCTAATACTGTAAATTCAGAACCTAAACATAAAAATGCGGGATTGTCAAATCCTTGGTCCAAATTTCAAATCACTTTTGCAGGCAACTCAACTAACAAAAGACAAAACACAGCAAAAGAATGCGGGATATAAGAATCAGAAATGCTGGATTCTAAGGTACAATTTGAAATTTTCTGTATGTCAAACAAATTATAGACATCATGTAAAAATTAACAAATCTGAAATTGCGGGATTGCCAAATCCAAGAACAAAATTTCTAATCAAAAATGAGGTGAATTTGAAATAAATATAATTTATGGGTATCTCAAAAATGATGTCAAAGGATCTAGAGCAGATTTGTGCTAATTCTTTTAGGAATCATAGGCATTCTCAACAAGTTCCCTATTCCAGTTTAGGACGGCTAAAATTTTGACGTAATATTCACCAACTTAACATACTTAACAATAAAATTGACTAAAATATACACTCCTCTTTTTGAGTTTAAAATTTTAATAAAAATTTATTATGTCTTCTTTCAATAACAACCAAGTCAACAAGCTGTTGCCTGGTCTTCACAAAATTATGCAGCGCTGCACTAGGTCTTCCAATAGTGAAGCCTCTGTCTATGGCCACTCCCAACCCGCAGGCCCCTCTGCAAGCACCACCCAGGAGTGTGTTCTTTATCCTGTGTCCTCAAGCATGGCCCTGTTGGCCCATCATGCACAGGCAGCCACTAACTAAAATTATACAGCAACAATGGCATCTGGAGCCAGCCATTCAAGCCATGGGGTCACCCAGAGAGCCCAGAACACTAAAACAGCCAATCAGATGGCACTTTCTGGTTTCCAAGATGGACATATCCCACCCCCAGCCAATCAGCCTGCAAGGCACAGAAGAAAATTGATCACCCGGAGATTGTTCTCAAAATGGTCAAAAAACAAGGGATGCTTATGTCCCTTGGGAAAATTGCAGCCATGATGGGTTTTGCAAAGTCAACTGTGGCTGCAACCCTGCGAGCCCACGCCAACTGTGGCCCCCAATCAAGAAGACCCCAACTGGTGCCTGTTCTTCAACCAAAGGTGACACAGCCCATCTCCTTATGATGGCTATTATGTAGCGTGACCTGGAGATGCCCCTGGTCCAGGTCTTTCTACAACTGGGACTCCACAGCATTTTCACCAATAAGAGAACAGTGAATTTGTGGGTGCACAGAGTTATGGTTGCTGTCAGACTCTTATCCAATCAGGTTCTCAGTGGCCCCAGTTTGATGGACACTGACCCATATGATTCTAGAATCATCAATTTTATCAAAGGAAGGGCAATGAGGGCCCGTAATGACATAATCTTCCTGTCATATGCCAAGATTTTGGCAAGTATTCAAGACTTTGGAGAAAAGCGCATACAGTCTGATATATTCAAGCGCGGACTAATCTTGTATTGTTTTGTTGGGGTTTTGTTGGCAGTTCCCCCTTTGGGCATCACTCACTACTCCACAATATTGAACACCGCAGATGGGTATGCCTACCAGACAGAGCTCAAGGACATGCTGGAGGAGTGGGCCACACAAAACGCTGTGCACACAGCTTTACTGAGTGCGGAGATGGAGCAGTGGGAATAGGCAACCCAAGAAATCAGGGCTGCAGGACATACCTGTTGGTCCTACCCCACCAACCACGCCAACATGAATCTTTCAGATGTATGTCTTTACAATTTTGGTTCTGCTCTCAGGCGCTCAAAGCCTGCCACCTACAACAAACTATACAACCAAATTGATAAGGGTTATAATCTTTTCCCTTCTGTGTTTGTCCAGGACCTATCAGATCTTGTCATTTTCTATGCAAGTGATAGTGATAAGTCCAGAAAGGACTCCTGCCTCCCCCCACGCCAATCCATCTGTTTCACTAAGCCCGCATATGTGACAGAAGACAAATTTGAGCATTTGAAGCAATCAGCTCTTGCTGCCCCTTCCCAGTCAACAAACCCTGCCTCCCCAACCCCCCCGTCAAGCCACCCGCCTTCCAACCCTGACTCCCAAGCCACCACCCATTCCTTACCCACTATCTCTGATGCCGCCCCTTTCACAGGCGCAGATGAAGGCAATGTTCTTTCTGCCCATTCCCTCCCCTACTTGTCCTTTGATGAGCAAGTAAATCTTTTCTTTTTGACAACTCATCAAAATATATATCTCTCTTTCAATTCATAATTAATAATATTTTCTTTTTACAAAATCAACATTTCCCATATGTAAAGAATGTTGTACATTGGATGTGGTAACATATAATTATTTCCATGGATATTTTCATCATCATTAATAAATTAAAGACAATAAATGTAAATATTGCATTAGAATATTGCAATTAGACGTCAACTCTTGATATTTAGAAATTATGTGCATAACTCAATGCATTTTGATTAATAAAATCCATTGTAAACTTGGCCTTTTCCATTATAATTTAATGAAATGGACTGTGTTTATATTAGAGAGCCATTAAAGCTTAGTATAAATATTGATACATAGTGCATTTTACAGCCTTTATATTTACCTATTGGTAATAACTCTGTAAACGTTTTAGTTGGATTTAGCAAGATAATAATTATGTAATTTGTTAAAAAAATTACTGTTTATTGTCATTAATTGGCTGGTTTTCTTTGCTGTGGCAATTGTGCATTTTATGATATTTACACACTAGTATTCAATTGGTTGGTTTCACATCCAATTGCACAGGCAATAGGAAATCAAGCCACCACCCCGACCACATCCAGTCTCAGGGTGGCAGCTTGATTTCCTATTGCCTATGTAATTGGATGTGAAACCAACCAATTGGATTCTAGTGCGTAAATATCAGAAAATGCACAATTGCCACAGCAAAGAAAATCAGCCAATTAATGACAATAAACAGTAATTTATTAACACATTAAATTATTATTACCTCACAAAATCCAACTAAAAAGTTTCAGAATTATTACCAATAGGTAAATATATAGGCTGTAAAATGCACTATGTATCAATATTTGTACTAAGTGTTAATGGCTCTCTAATATAAACACAGTCCATTTCACTAAATTATAATGAAAAATGCCAAGTTTACAATGAATTTTATTAATCAAAATGCATTGAGTTATGCACATAATTTCTAAATATCAAGATTTGACGTCTATTTGCTATATTCTAAACAAAATAATAACATTTATTGTCTTTAATTTATTAATGATGATGAAAAATATGTATGCGTTGAAGATAGTACTATAAAAACCAGTTTTTTGATGGAAATCAAACAAAATGTCAACTATCTATAGCTTAATAAAGGAATTAGAGTCAGTCCTCCAAAAGGTTCTCAAGCTTGAGTACAAAATAAGGGAAATCATGGTAAATCAACTGGGAAATGAGGGAAGAGCCTTGGTCCAGCAAAATGAAACTGCAAAAAATAGCCTGTGAACAATGGTCAACAAAGAATACAAAGAAATATTTTTAAATCTTCAAAAGGAAATACTCAAGCGGTTAGATTTCAAAAGTGAAAGTTACAACTTGTGGGAATTTTCAAAAACTAATAGAAAGAATACTCAAACAATCAAACTAATTGAAGGAAATTAAATTTCAAAGGAAATTAACACAGATGAAGAGGAAACCAACCAAATAGAAACAGACAAAAACAAAGCTCAGTCAAGAAGCAGGAGCGCTTCAAGAAATACAGAAAATTTATCAAATGAAAACCAAGAAGAAACACAAGTTGCAAGAAAGATAAGAAAAATTAAGCCTAGGAAAATTAACAAAGAGCAGCCAACACTCATGAAGTTTGCTGAGGTTGCGCCTGTGGATGAGGGGGCCACAGGGGAAACAATTAGTAAGTCTTTTTATGTTTTACTTATATTTATTTTAGTTATCACTAGGAATGGGGACAAGGTTGCGGAAGTAACAGCTTTTATGCCGAGTTGGTTCTACGGGGGTTACCAGTCACTGGTAGCCCCCGTAAAACAAATAAATAAAAACCAAATAAATAAAATAATTCAACAGAATATGAATTTTTTTTCAAATATTGAAGCTAAAGATAGGGAATATTTACCACCCGCGGGGTGCTTGCCGTAGTTAAGGGAAGCATACAAAATAGGATCAAATATCAACTTCAAAGAGATGAATGAAATTTGCGGGGATGTCAAGCTAACCTCCGATGAATATATATATGAAAGCATTCAAAGATTCCCATCTTCAAACATCAACAAATATGAAAAAAAACTTAATAAAAACAAACTTTCAAATAGGAACTGAATATCTAAAAACTGAAATTTTTAATGAAGTATTCAAGGCATTGTCAAATAAAATCAGGGATGCAGTCCAGATGAACACATTTAAACTTTTATTTATTTTGTTTGTGGAGGCATGAGGGGCTGATACAAGTCAGGCGCCCCCTGAAACCCTCTTCAAATTCAATCAAACTTCCTATATTAATAGATTAGTTCAAGTATTCAAAAAATTGTGCAGGTTCTCAGAAAAATACACCTCACAAAGAATTAGCATTGCAGTATACCTGGGAATCCTCTACTGCATATTAAAAACCAAAATCAAAAAGTTGGAGAATGTAACTATTCAAATTGATATATGTCACTTAGCACACAAACACCAGAAGACAACACAGGGGTATAGGACAGTTGAGCACGTTCTTTATGACTCCTTTGCATTGGCAATGTTATATGGGTACTATGTGCCTCCTAAAAAAACCTATTAATTGATTTTTACACCCTACTTCCTTTTATCAAACGTTCAACAACTACTGGAGTACAGGGCGCCACCCCTCTAGCAACCGCATCCAGGGTTGCCCACCACATACAGAAGAGTATGTGGATCCAATTGGACACTCTAGCCAAAAATTTAATTTCAGGGTATAATTCCCCAAAAAATTGCATTCTCCTTTGCAATTAACATACCTTAATAAATATTCTTCCCTTACAACTTAAATTTTATTTTTTAAATTTTTTTAATTTAGTATTAAATATTTCACTGAAAGATGTAATGATAAAATTTTAATAGTAAAAATTTAAATTTTAAATATTTATCTGTATCATGCGGCCTGCTCCACTTATATTCTAAACAAGTTATTGTTTAGAACTCAAATTACCTTTCCCTTGTAATATGATTTAGTAAATATAATCAATATGCTTGACCTGCGTCCTAAGTACTAATTAGTAAGCAATACATAAAATTCATTGGTGGTTGTGTTGTGTGGCTATAGTGGCACTGAAATAATAAGGATCAGATGATGACCTGCAAGGTCCAATTTGTGGCTTAAAAAAGCCAAAGTACCAACAAGGATCCACAATTATTTAAATAAAATTAATCTATTTCTATCTTTTTTAATTTATTTATTTATTAGCGCAACAGTCAATATAATATTCAGTACATTATAATAAAAATATATTCCTTATACCTAGTATAATTAATTTTACTTACCTTTTCTACATACTGTTATATGTCTATAATACAATCAAACATCACATCATTATATATAAATAATAATGATTGAGTCCTACTAAAAACAAAATAAATAAAAATAAAAACAATTAAAACCCAGAGCACCCATTTATCTGATTGTCTCGGAAGCCAGGGCTTTAGGGAGGAAGGATTCTGAGTGCTTGTAAAAAGCTGCCACCACATTGGGTGGCATTGCAAATTGACTGACCTCAAGGACGTCGAAGAGATCCTCAGTGTCCTGAGGGAGGCCTTGCTTCACCTTATTTTTGATCCACACAAAGACCTCCTTAATTGGGTTAAGGAAAGGAGAATATGGGGGGAGAAAGAGGAGTCTCATTGGACAGTCAGCCAGGCGGTGGCTGGCCAAATGGCTATTTTTATTGATGGGCAGGAACTCAGACACAACCAGATCTACTTTGTGGAGCCTGATATTATCCAACACAATAATGTTGGTTGTACTTCATTAGTTGATCCGGAGACACTCCTTGACAGTTTGGAGAAAATCAAGAAATGTCCTGCTATTATGGGAACCCTTGATCATCTGATACTGGTCCAACCCGCGGGGACCAAGAAACACTACCATGGAATAGGTCTGGGAACGTACAGCTGCACAATAGGCTACACCGTCCTTGGACTCCTTCTCAACCCACCCATGCCTAGACCTGAGTGAGGAGGAAAATGACAATTTGTCAATATAGAAGAACCGGACATTCCAAGTCTCCTTTAGTATCAAATATGTCTTGGCATAAATGTGTCAATCCTTGATGGTCTTCTCATTGTTTCTGTTGTGCAGAGAAACTCTGAGCACCTTTAACAAGAAGCCCAATTTGACCATTGCTTTGTAAACAAGGGTTTTAGAAACAGAAAGCCCAAACTCTGTGGCAAGCATTGATTGGACAGCAAGTGAGTCCAGGTGGCAGCCCTTGGCTACCCACTGCTTTATTGCGTCAATGTGAATAAGCTGAAGGAGTTTGGGCTGTCTTTTTGGCTTGGTGGAAACAGCAATTTGCCTGGTTTTGCCATACTTGGTGTTGATGTTGGCAATGTATCTGGCTGTGACACCAAATTGGGACGCAATATCCCAAACCGCCATTTCCCTGTTTAAGCAGTTGAGGAGAGCTTTGCGCTCACTATCTGTCAACCAGTGTCAGCCCTTGGCAGGTACCACAGCATCCTGGCTAGCAGGCTCAACACAGGGGATGGGGACCTTTGTGTAGAAGGTGAGATCACACTTGGTTACGCTGGCGCTGTCAATGGTGGCATAAGACACAGGCGCAGATGGCTCTTTGGCGGTGGCCAATGGCTCATAGGAGGTGTCAAAGAGGCAGGGCAGGAAGTAGCAACTCTTGGATCAAGAGTGTGGGGCTGGGTGATAGCTGGGTACACAGTGGAGGTGTATGTAACCTCATTATTCCCAATAACCTTTGTATATGAGACTTTTGTGGCAGGCCTTGAGAGCGGCTTCTGTCTTGGATTCAGGCTACTGTTCCTGGCTTGAGATGCAGGAGGTGGTTGGCTGGCACTGACACCTTGGGAGGCCTGTGTGTTGGCATGACTCCCCTTGAGTTGGGTTCTGGGTCTGTTCTTGGACCCTCTGGGACACCCTTGTGGACAGGCTGCCCCGCAGGCTGGTGCAGGAGCTGGTTGAGAATGCAATTAACGGTCCATAAAAATAAAATAAAAAATATATTTTAGATTAAATATGTATTTATTTGGATTTATTGGTTTAGTTGTGGGTAGTTATTTTCTCTTTATTTAGCCTTGAATAGTAACAAAATTTCTATATCTGTAATTTGAAGTGTATAATATTGTATCCTTTCCAGTTTTGGATGATTTTAAAGTTTAATCACTTTTTTTGTTTAAGCATGGTTGTTGAGATTGGATTTTTCATTTGATTTTAGTCATGGTGGAGCTTCTTGATTTGGGTTGGTGTTTCCTGGTGTGCTTACTGTACATTCAATTTGGATTCCAGTTCCCTCAATTAATATCTGAGTTTACTAGTGGAATTCAAAAGTGATTTGAAATTTGGTTCATGGATTTGACAATCCCGCAATTCCAAAAAACATAGTAAACTCAATGAAAATGGTTGATGGATTTGAACATTTCAAAATTGATTCCAGTTAATTCATTTTGTCCATTGGAAATATGTAGTTTGACTTGCACTTTGCAAAGTGTCTATGAGTTCCCGCATTTTTAAATATTAAAATAAATACTCAAAAAAATCAATTTAATTAAAAAAGGCCATCCTGCAAAAGTGATTCAAAATTTGGACCAAGAATTTGACAATCCCGCATTTTTACATTTAGGTTCTGAATTTACAGTAAGAAAAATATGTGTCTTAACAATTTCAACTTACAGAATGATAAGCTTAGAGCCCTAAAGCTTCACATAATAATAAAACTAATTATTACAACATGTAGTTCTTAGTTTTTAAAACTTATTGAATATAACTTTATTATAGACCAAACGCCAAATAGCATAGTCAGTCTAGATTTTGAAGTTGATCTTGATTTAATTAAGATTTATATGTTTTTTAAATAGTGATTTACCTTAATAATGCTGACTGTCTACAAGTCAACTGTCATTATTAAGATAACATTTTAGGACAACTGTCTAGAATCAAAATTTCAATATATAACAACACTTAAAATATTGTCACTAATAATTTAAATGTAGTTTTGTCCAACTTTTTCTTAATAAAAAGCCTCAATACTGCATATATTAATAACATTGAAGGGTTTTACATAATCATTATAATAATTCTCTTACAACTTGATGCATTTTTACTTTAAATTTCATTTTCCTATATTTTAATCACAGTTATTTTTCTAACCCCTTTTTATTTATAGGATAAATCAAAGAAACCCAGCCTAATAAGAAACAGCTCAATAAAAAACCTGCCAAGGACACTGTTAATACTAATGTTTCTTCTTCTAAAAAAATTCTTAAGAAACAGCTTAAAAAAGATAAAAAAGAAAACCCCCACACCTTCAGCTTCTGAGAAGGAATCTGATGATGGTTCCACCTCCCATAGCTGGTATGAGTCTGAGGAAGATAAAGATACCATCAACAAGAAGAAAAGAAAGGCAAGCTTCAACTCCTCTCCTATGACCACCCTTGTTCCCTCTCCTGAGCCCTCTCTTGAATCCTCCCCTGAACCCTCTCCTGGTGAGCATGAAAATGATGAACAACATGAGTACTTTACTGGTTTTCAACACGCCCCTCCTGGGCCATGGAATGCACTAAAAGCCCACAATATTTGCAATGTTAAGGGCTCCTTCAAGATCCCAAAGAGATTCCCAAAATTCTTTCCATTGATGTCAGTCAAAGGTGGCCCAGGCATGGTCAGTGATGGCTATGTGTTTAACTGTAATAATCAAAAGCAAGGAAGCAAGAGCAAACATTACACATGTGAAGACAGAAGCTGCCCAGCACACCTAAACACCTAAGGTTGGGATAAAGTTACCTTGAAAAAGGGGGAACATACCTGCATGCCTCCCACCACTTTGATTGAGAAGCTGCTCAAATGGTACCTATTCCAAATAATCCCATTATCAAAAAACATTAAAGCAACCCACCTGGCAGTAATTGCCACCAAAAACTTAAGCAAAAAGAATATTAAATTTGTCCCTGATTGTGATCAGCTAGAAAAGTATATATGTGATAGACGCCAAGAGCTAAACCCAATTGGAAAAAGTGCAGCCCAACTAAAAGACCTGGTCCTTACTCCTTATTTGTAGATGACCCAAGACAATGAACAGTTCATTCTTTACAATGATGGACCTGGTGCAAAAGAAAGGATCATATGATATGCCACCTATAAGCATCTAGAGCAACTGTGTGCCAACAAGACTTGACTCTGTGACAGAACATTTGCAACATGTCCTAAGTTATTCTATTAGCTGTGGGTAGTGCATGCTCAGCTTGATGATAAATTCCTACTTTGTATGTTTTTTCTTACTGAAGCCTCAGAGGAAATTTACCTGAGAACATTCAAGATTCTGAAAGAGGGGCTTAAAGATATTCCCACCAAGACTGGAAAAAATCCTGGTCTATCAACAAGGGCCAATCCTGATGATGCTGATAAAGATGAAGTCACCCTAGCTGCTGAGGAAAAGAAACTCAATAAAGCCCTTGGCCCAAAAATAATCATCATGGATTATGAGACATCCCAATACAATGCCTTTGTAAAAACCTTCAATGGTGAGGTACAAGGGTGTTTCTTTCATTACCAACAGACTATTAATAGACGCCTTAAGGGCAAGACCCTACTCAGCTCTCTCACACAACAAGATACAACTGGCAAATGCAAGTTTCTGATCCAGAAGTTTGTTGCTCTTGCATTTATTAAGCCTTAGAATGTTGGCCAAGGATTTGAGCTTCTCTGTAAGGACCCTTATGTCTTGAGCCATGAAGCTGAGTTCCAATCCTTCTTTGACTACTATGAGCCACAATAGATGGGGCGCAAGGTGATCAGCTGCAGGGGCAGGTCAACAGCAAAGGCAAGCTGGAATTGCTATCAAGCTGTTCTCAAGGATGAAATAAAGACAGTATTGGGCCTGGAAAATAGGCATAAACACCTAAAGTCCTCCTTTGAGGTGAATCCCAGATATAACACCTTTTTTGAGCACCTTAAGGCTGAACAGGGAAAGACTGTCTCCTCCCTTTGGGATATAAAAGTAAGGGCTCCAAAGAGGAGAAAACAGTGCAAGGCTAGCTTTTATAAAGAGCAGATCAAGTCAGCTGTCAAGAATAGGTACAAGCTATCTTAGCTTGGGGAGCATGTAAGCAAGATTGCCATTGTACTCTCTTGCAACAAACCTCTAAGTTAGTTTATAATAAATATGTTTGGCTCCATGATATTTTATTATATAATCTTAATCTAAAAAACCAAATATTTATTTAACAAGATAATTTAAATTAAAATGGTAGAAAGAATTCATAGTTTTTATAAAAGATTTTTATGCTAGAGCCTGGGTTATCTAGATTAAATAGGTGTTTTAATACTAAAGTATATGTAATTTTGGGTTGCCACTATATCAACTGTCAGAACTTTCTGTTCTGCTCTCAGACCTGGCAGTCTGATTACAATTTGCTTTATTATATAGTTGTGTAATATTAGTCATTGTGTTGATAGGGAAGCTTGTTTGGCAACAAGCGTTACTTGCAACGTCTGGGATTCCTTGACAAGGCAACAGCTGGCGGTGTCTAAAGGAGGCAACAAGCAAGCAGCTTCTAAGCTGGCAGCTTGTGTAGTTCTTTGAGTACTGACAACGGTCTTTGAACTTGGATTTATTCTTCTACTGTGAAAAGGTTCTACAGTAGGATATTGGTATTATTGTCTTCCTTTCATTGGTCTAATGGAAGGGCTTTTATAGAGCTTGCACTCTCTTGCCAGGATAAGATCATATGGCGCTTCTAACTCTTGCTTGGTCAGTCTTTCTGTCCCCAGACTGCCAGCATCAACCCCCAGAGTCAGGCATCCATGCAATGGTATGGGATTCCATATCATAGTACCCTGCACTGGGTACTTTTTTCCATAGAGTAATGCATAATCTATTAGCACACTGGCGGTGGCGGCGCTAATTTATGACTCTATTTTTAGTGCATAACATATTGTTCTTGGGTAACCTTTCTTGCAGGAATTTGCAGTGGCACTGGCGGTTCACTAGTGCAAATTAAACACCTTCTTTTTGATCCTCAGGAAACCCTGTAATAACTAACCTGGGGGTTTGATAGAGTATTCCAAAATAACTCTAGCCAATCAGAAACCAGTCAAATTGGAGTCTATAATATTCCTGGTTGTTCTTTTAATAAGTGATCTGAATCTGCTTCACAAAGGCTTCTCAGATCAATTAAGCCTACTAGTAGTATTGGAAGCTTCTCCAATAGATGGCTTGGCAGGCCGCCAGGATATTCAAGTAGACCAAAGTCAGTATAAATTCCTGACATCAACTATTCTTAAAATAAGTGTTTACCTTTAGTTTTTTATTTAATATATTTTATTTTTATCAAGCTTTTTTTTAAATATAATTTACAAAAATTTTATAAGGTAAATAAAAAATTTATAGTGAAAATAGTTAATTTTATAAAAATTATTTTTGAAGTGGATTTTTATATATATTTTTAGATAGCTTTACATTATTTTTTATTTTATTTTTGGATTATACATGATCATATTAGCCTCAAAAGTATTTTGGAGCTTAATTTTTATTAAGTAAAATGTTCAGGAAACAGGTTTTTGCTTGTTAAAAAAGTGTCAACTTCCAGTAGGCTACATAATAGGAAACTTTATCTAGACTTTTCTAATGTGTCAACCTGGGTATAAAATTAATTTTGACAATTGACATGCAGAAATTTGACATGCAGACAGTTTTAATGCCAACTGTTCCCTAATCTAACCCACCAATTAGTTTGCCCTGCCCAATCCATTTTTCCCAATAAAAATTGCCCCCAAAAATTTGTATTTTATAATATATAGTGGTTTATTTTGTATGTATTTTTTATTTTTATAATATATATTTTACATTTGACTACAGTGATGATTAATTTTTATCATTCCACAAGTTAAATTTGGCTACTTTAATATGTATTAATTCTATTGTTTTCTATTATAACTTTAATATTTTTGAAGTACTACAATAAAATGACTTCAAAAACTACAAGTGCTAAGAACTAGCCAATTGGATTAGACTTACATTTGTGCTGTCTTTGTGCTTGGCTCTGATCAGACACACCTCAGTTATTGTACCCAGCTTAACTTAATGAAATAAGTCTGTTGAAAATAGATCATGTCTTTGTTTGCAAATTGGCACACTGACTTGTGTTCAATCTAGCATCAGAGAACCCAGTGGTCTGGTGCAAGATTGGCCACAAGTTGGTGTTCCAATTTGAAAACAAAAACATATCCTATTTTCAACAGGCTTATTTCATTAAGTTAAACTGGGTGCAATAACTGAGGTGTTTCTGGTCTGACCCAAGCACAAAGACAGCACAAATGCATGTCTATTCCAATTGGCTGGTCCTTAGCATTTGTAGTTTTTAAAGTCATTTTATTGTAGTACTTCAAAATATTAAAGTTATAATAGAAACCAATAGAATTAATAAAAAAATAATCCATCTCACCGCATATACTCTGAACTGTATGATCTACATAAAACCCCTGAGTGTAATTATTTTTTTAATAAATTTGTACTCCACACATAATTAGCATACCAAGTTAAGAACAAATTATATTATACTTGGACAAAACATGAACTTGAACAAAATATTTCATCCATAATACCCCAATGGGTTGGTGTATATAAACAATATACAGAATATTACTATAAATTGAATAGTATTACTTAAATTTAATAAATTCATAATTATAATCAGACATGTTTTTTAAATCTCTATTAGATACAATAGAATAGGTATAGTTTATTGGGATATTTTTATTGGTATAAAAGGGGTTGTGCTTAGAACAAAAAAATATGTCAGAATTGGAGGCAATGATCAAGGAGTTGGATGCAACAGTGGTTAAAACCAAGTAGTTCAATCAAAAGGTGAAGAACATGCTCAAGGAGGTGGTGTTAGAGGTGACAAAAAACAAAATTAACGTGAAGGGCATGAAGAAGAAGATACCCAATACTACCAGCAAACTTACAACAAGGCTCCTTAGTGTACAAAAAGATGTTCTTTCTGACCTACTGTTCAAGCCACAGGGGTTTGCAACTGCAGAGGCATTGTCAAAGAATCCTGAGATGTTTGAACAACTAAAAAATAAAAAGAAACAGAAACCAAGAGAAGAAAACCAGAAAACATCAAGTGAAAAGTCTTGTAAGCAGCCCCTGTCAAGGGGGCAACAGGTAAGAATATAGAAGAAGGTAAGAAAATGAAAATATTAAATGAAAAAAGATTTTAATAAATTTTTTTTATTTTATAGAAGAAAACCTAGGAGTAGTCTGACAGTACCTAAAACCCTACATATCACAAACATTTTACAGCAACTACATCCCCCAAATAGGGTGTCAGCTGGTCCTGACGCCAGCTGTGGAAGATTCATTTTTTATCACTGCTATTACACAGTTAAGCATGGAGCATATTCACTCCCTTAATCTTCAAATCATTTCTTTATGTTTTCCATATGCCTTTCCCAACTCTGGTTCTTTCTTTAATCTAAAAACTTAAGGCTAATAATCTTTCAAAGCTTACCTTGCTCCAAGACAAGTTTTGAACTTGGATACTATACATTTTGATAGTAATTGTTTGATCTGAACTTTACCTTTCATTTTTCAGCTTAAAATTAAGCTTGAACGTGTTTTTCCCTGGTTTTTGCTTTTTTTTGCTTTAAGAGTGTCAACGTCACCTGCCTTTGCTCTTTCTTCTTCCTGTTTCCTTGCCTCCACCCTAGTCTCTTTAAGTTAATACTAAAACCCTTAACAGTCTTCAATATTCCCATGACCACACTAACCTATGCTGTTTAAGTTCTTATCTCCTTTAATTTTACCTCAATCACTCAAGTTAAAATAAAAAGCTTGAGTTTTCAGTCTCAACTTCAAGTTGAGATTGTTTGACATGCACCCCAACAAGTGCTTGTTAGGTTTTGTGGCTTGTGTTTTCTTTCTAAGAAATATTATTTTTTATTAAATTTACATTTATTTTCTAATTCTAGTTCTATGATTCCCTTTGATTACATTTTTCATCATTTAGGCAATTTTTATAGTGGAACACACACTTTATCTGTTGATAGCTTTAATCCTCCAGCTAGTGCTGACCATTACCCTGACTTAGAAATTGACTTTTTGACCCAATCTTCAGTCATTAAGACTGGTCTTTATTTCATTTTCTTAGGCCTGATCAATTATCTTAGTCCCTATTTTACTTCCTAAAAACTTTTAGGAGCTTTGGTGCATTTTTTGTTGCAAACCTTACCTACCTTTTTATACTTAACAAAGATCAATACTCTTGGGTTAGAGGCTTTAGTCTACAATTATTTACCACAAGCCTTCAGACCTTACATTATCTCAACTTTTCATGGCAATATGCCATAATTAATTTTCTCATTTTCAACCATTCTTTTGTTTTTATTAGCAGTTACTGTATTTTTCAAACCTATTGAGTTAAATGTATATTAGTCAGCTTAGAACACATAGTTTCAGTCATAAAAAAAGTTCAACTGGAACCAGCTGAAGGTCAATTTACTCAATAAAGCTTCCCTTTATCTAGGGCCATAAAACTAAAATAGTCAATCATACAACAAAAATAGAGTCAAATACTGAATTCCAAAAATGAGATAGCAGACACATGGAACTAAAATTCATACTGCACACAATCCAAGCACTTGCTGAGGCATTCTAAATCAAATTTGATACTGAGTGTGTGGCAAATGTTATACAAACAGAGAACTCATAAGACTCAGTCATAAATTGATTAACTTAAACACAAAAAAGCTCATTTTTTTTAAAATCTTGATTATTTTTGGGACTCAAATTGGAAATAGTGGATTTCAGGATTGAATCCACCAAAATCTATTCAGGGAACTACAGTATTATTCTCAATGCACACACTTCTAAATTTGGATATTTATGTCTGAGAGAATGTCTCAAAAAGGATAACACTCTTAAATAAAATTAATTTTTTAGGAATACTTTTTTGCTTTTCTGTTTTAATAGAATTTTTATTACTTTTTATTAGTATGAGCTTTTCAAGTGAAAGTAACACTTAATAAAATAACTCCTGTTGAAAATAGGAGATGTCTTTGTTTGAAAATTGGCACACTGACTTGTGTTCAATCTAGCACCAGACCACCGGGCTCTCTGGTGCTAGATTGACCACAAGTTGGCTTCCAATTTGAAAACAAAGACATCTTCTATTTTCAACAGGCTTATTTCATTAATTTAAACTGGGTACAATAACTGAGGCATGTCTGGTCTGATCCAGCACAAAGACATCACATGTACACCCATTATGATTGGCTCTGTAGTTGGGATGTTCCTTTTTGGTATAAAAATTAAATTAAATTAAAACAGTTTATCTACATAATATTATTATAACTTTTATCTCTCTATATATAGCAGCATGAAACCTTGTGGTCACACTGTTTGTTTTCAAATTAGGTTTAGATCCCTATATTAATTATTGTTGGCCGTAAATGTGCACTGTTGATCATGAGGTTGGATAATTTTGATATTTTTATTGATTCTAATCCCAAAACAGACGCTCAGCTTATTTATTTCCTTTTTTATTCTAGATTGCATTATTAATTAGGACAAGTTGGTAACAGTATTATAGATTTTTTTCACGCATTTTGATATTTGATATTTATGTTGTCAGTTTCAGTTGTTATTGAGGCTTGTTGTTGGATTAAGTTTGTAAGATTTGTGACTGGGTTTCATGTGTTCACCAAAAACACAGTAAACATATTATATGCGTTCTGTGACTTGAACCCATGTGTTATAGTGTTTGGTACACTTGTTGTTGAATTCTTAAGCATTTTTCACCAGTTTGAATAGGTTGTTGTATGGTAGGACATTTTTGAAAAATAGCACTCATTTTCTGTGAAATTATCTTCTATTTAGATCTATCAAGTTGAAATTTGTTTTTTGACTGAGTTCATGCATTCTAAACTGACTAATATACATTTATCTCAACAGGTTTGAAAACTACTGTACAATTTTTTGCACCTTAGCTTTATCTTTCCTGTTATATATTATTCCCCTTCTATCCTTTAAGAATAAAGAGCCACTTGATAAGGATAACACAGAGAAAATTTCTACTTCTCATAGTAAAACTGTTATATTAAATAACATTTTCAAATTTAAACAGTTAGTTAGTTCTTCATATAGCACTTTTAATTTGTTAGATGTCACTCAAGCCCAATTCCTAGCATATCCTTTAGAGTTCAACTCTGTCTCTCAAAAGGCCATCTACCTTGAAAAGCAGCTTGAGGGCCCCGTGTGTAGTTGGTTTTATGAATTTTCAGTCTGTGACCCTTCCATCCTTGAGAGCTATGACTGGTTTGTATCTGAATTGCTCACATACGCCACCAAAGAGGGAACCAAAAAAGAGTCCATCACTATTCTAAACACTTGCTTCTCAAACTGCATCCAAGGAACAGGCTCCCTGACCAACTACAACAAGCGCTTCTATGAAATACAATCATGATTAAATGCTACCCATTCTGAAGCTTGCAACTTCTATATGCTTGGCTTAAAACCCGACCTCAAAGCCTTCTTAATCCACCATGACCTCCCCAAAGAGTTGGAACCACTCATGAAGAAAGTCTCTAAGTGGGAGAAGAAGTTCAGTACCATATCCAAACCAGGACAGCCTTGACTAGCTGAAATATAATCCAGTCTACTACACACCTGACGCCTTTCCTGCGCTCCTTATCTACTGGAAACCTGCCTAAAGCTTTGACTCCTTCTGCATATGAACAAAAGGAGGGTAGTGGGTACCACCTAAATGCCGCTGAAGCTTTTTGCAGACAACTGAACAAGTTGTGCATCTATTGTGGACAAGCCAACCATTTGGTGGCAAACTGCCCTGACCCTAGACACATTCTTTGCTCAATCCTTGAGTTGGAACCAACCTCTAATAAGTCAACACCAAATCCCACCATCTCCTCTAACACTACCCAGATCAACAACATCCAAAATCTTGGCAAGTCTTTTCTTCTCTTCATCAGAATTGTGATTCATGGGCTTGCTTCCAACGTTGAGACATTTGTTCTGTTGGATACAGGTGCCAATATCAATTAAATTGACTCTAGACTAGCTAAGGCCCTGAAGCGCACACACAGTTATAAGTTCAATGCCTGTGGTCCCAAAAATTTGCCTATGACAGCCTTCAAGATAAAACCTCCCATTCTATTTTGCCTGGGGAAGTCTGCTTCCCATTCCAAGTTTTTCAGTTCAGACTCACTAAAATTCCCTGTTAACCTTGGCATGAATTAATGTGAGGAGGTTGACCTCATTATTAGATGCCAAGACCGCAAATTTTACTTCTTTGCACACAACATGCCTTGTTTATTGGGCCTCTTAAGAAAACAGCAGCTACCCAACAGTTTTTGGAACTTCAACATGCTGAATTCTTGTAACATCTTCCCTTCACCTGAGGCAGTCCTTTCCAACAATGAAATCCCTCTCTGCATAAGTGACTATAAAGAAGTACTCAGCAACAAACAGTGCTGCAAGCTGCCTCCTCACAGATCCTATGATATCCAGATCAACTTGACTGAAGGAGAAAACCCACCCTGGGGAAGAATCATTCCATTATCTGGCGCAGATAACAAGTTACTTCTGGAATACATCAACAATGAGCTCAGCAAGGGTTTTATCACTTGTTCAACCTTGCATTGCTCTTTGCCTAGCTTCTTTGTTGCCCAATACAATGGTTTCAAATGCTAATGCATTGACTATTGTTCCCTGAATGTGGTCACTATCAAGGATCACTTCCCCCATCCCATCTGCCAAAGCTCTTACAGACTGCATCTTGGGCAGCCAAATCTTCGCTAAGGTGGACCTCTGCGCTGCCTTTAATCAGATTTAGGTATCCAAGGGACATTAATGGAAGACTGCTTTTCAAACTCCTTTTGGTCTTTCCAAATACAAGGTTATGCCTTTTGGTTTGTGTAATGCACCCTCTACTTTTCAGGCTCTTATGAACAAAGTCCCCCTTCTTTTCCTCAACAAGTTTGTGGTGGTCTACCTTGACAACATCCTAATCTAATCCAAGTACACTTCTGATCACATCAAACAATCAAGAAAAGGTATGGCCAGAATCCAGGAATATCACCTCTACTGCAAGTTTTTCAAATGTTGCTTTTTTAGACCAGTGTGGAATTCCTTGGATATATTGTCACCAAGGAAGAATTTGCTATTGCACCAAGAAAACTTGACGCCATCCTCTCCTGGCCAGTCCCCAAGAACTGATAGGAACTCCATGGCTTCCTTGGTCTCAAAAACTATTGCTGCAATTTTGTCCCTGGGTTAAGCAGTATTTTTATCCCCTGCAAAATCTGACCTCTGCCAAAGTTGAATTCAGATGGTCCGCTGAGGCACAGGACTTGTTTGAAAAGATCTGCCATCTCTTTGCCACTCCTACTGTGTTACTCATGCCTGACAGCAGCAAACCCTTCTTATTAGAGACTGACGCCAGTGACTATGCTGTTTGTCACAGCCCATACCAGAGTCCAACTGGACTCCCACAGGGGAGGCAGGCCGGGCCTGGAAGGCCATGTACACAATAGGCGCAATTTGGACCAGGTAGTTAACTGCAGTAGCTAGGGGGGCGCCAACTCACAGTATGGGGCACACCTTGGTTGACCAGCCCCAATACTGTGATGTAGATAAATATCAACTTACTGAAGTCCTGGGCAGGAGGCGCATTGGGTAGGGGAGCAGTAGGAATCTCCTTCATAGCAGGCAGGAGATCCAGATGATGGGGGTGGAAATACTCCAATCCAAGAGCAAGGGGTGGATTGACTGGGGTAGCAGGAGTATAACCAGTAGGATATGGGTAGGCAAGTTTATATTGTGTTGTGGATTCCCAAATAGATGCAAAGAGAATAATTAATTTGGAGCAAAATAGACAGTTCCTACAATAAGATAATAATTTCTGGGCATAGACTCATTTTATTAAGATATCAACAATGAGGAGGTCTTCTCCTCCTCACTACTTATACTTACTGGTAATTTTGTGGCCTTTTGTGCCACCAGCAAACTGATGGCATCAATTTCAGTTGAACTTATGATTTTCACTGGAATTTGTGTACTTGGGCCAGGAGGTGAGTGCTCAATTGTTGGTATAACATGAACTTTTATTGAACTGTATCATGCTGATGTGCCACAGCTATTTGTAGAACCTGCAAGCAATTGAGCGCCCAATTGTGCAATTGAATAATTGTGCTTCTGATGTACCATTTCCTGATAGTTGAGAGGCCAAAATTTGATAATAGAATTGAAGCCAGGGATTTGAGGCTTGTGTGCTTCTCAAATTCTGGGCCATTTGTTAGTTGAAAGGGGTTTCCCACTCTGGGAGATACTTGGTAAGGGTTCCTAAGCTGTGGGGGTTTTGCCTCTAGGAAGGCCAGCTGATTGTCCAGGGCATTCTGGGCCCTGACATCATCCCCTATCATAGTCAAGCTTGCAGAGCACAACTCTTTATCCCAAGACTTATATTCCTTCAGCAGGGTAGTAGCATTCTCCAGGTTGAATTCTGGTTCCCAAGTATTCTCTTCATTGGGGTAACCTTTCCATTTGACCAGGAAGTGAAGTTTTGGTATCAGAGTTTGTATCCCGGGATGGCTTTGACGTTGTGTTCTGTGAAGCTTCCTACTTTGACAGATGGGGGAGCTGTTCTCACTATCTAGTGCAGGAGAGAAGGTCCTTTCTTTTTTGATAACAGAGAGCGGTGGAATACACCATGAATCTTCCATCTGGGGGCAGTTCTAGTTGGTAGGCTACAGTAACAATGTGTTGTAAGACTTTGTAAGGACCTGTTTGTTGGGTCTCAAGCTAGCGCAAGGGGAAGTGGTCTTGATGTTCTTTGTGCTGAGGTACACAAGATCTCCTACTTCAATTGGGGGGCCAGGGCTTTGTTTCTTTTTGGTAAAGTCCTTGTATAATTTTACTGCTCTTCTCAGGTTCTGGGCACATTCTTCTTGGCACGTGTGGATGTTGCTGACCCAGTCTTGTCCTTCTGGGTTGTTGGCTTCCTCTGTGGGGTGCATCTCATGTGGGGTTGAATCTGTAGTTGGCTTTGAAGGGGGACATACTGGTGGAGCTGTAGTCTTGGTTGTTGTACACAAACTGAGACATTGGTAGGAGTGTTACCCAATCATTCTGTTCCGAGTTAATGTAGCATTGTAAGTAATGTTTGAGGACCTGGTTTACACTCTCAGCCTGTCTGTTGCTTTTGGGGTGATATACAGTAGACAGAATCTTTTTATTCCCAAGTCCTTTAGGATTTGGGCCCAAAACTTAGAGGTAATTGTGGGCCTCTTTCTGAGACCACTTATTGTGGGAGTCCGTGGTTCATGAATACTTGGTTCTGGAATAGGGTGGCAGTTTCTTTTGCTGTTACTTTGGCTGTTATTGGAATTAAGTGAACCATATTGGTGAAACAATCAATAATTATAAGGATGGTGTTGAATCCTTTTTGAATTGGGTAGCTCCACAATATAGTCCATGGAAACTGACTTCCAAGGGCCTTCTGCAATCTGAAGGGGTTGTAGTAATCCTCTGGCTTTCCTTGCTTAGGCTTTGTACATCCACATGTCTCACAACCACTGAGGTATCCTTCAATTTCTGGCTTCATCCTGGGCCACATGTAGGTTCTCTGGACTCCTTTGAGTGTCTTTGTACGCCCAGGGTGTCCTGACATGGGAGAGTTGTGGTATTCCTTCAGTATCTCTAAGAACAGTGAACCCTCTGGTGTATAGGTGTGTCCGTGTAGCTGCAGGGTGTTTCCATGTAGGGAGTAACCAGTTTGGTAGTATTTACTGTTGATATCTTTCTTTAAAACTTCCATGATTGAGATGCAGTGCTGGTCTACGGTCTGAGCTAGTTGGATTTCTTCTTTTCTACTGGCTAGTCCCAGGAATAGGAGCATTGGCTCAATCATGTTTGGAGACAGCAAGGATTTAGTGTTGAATTCAACAATCTCTTTGGCGCTAGGCAAGAGGTCTACTCTTTGGCTTAGGGTGTCAGGTACAATGTTGATCTTGCCAAGTTTGTAGCTTATTGATAAGTCATAATCTGCTAGGAATAGGGTCCATCTAGCTTGGCGCTAATTCAGTTGTCACAGTTTGAAGAAGTATGTCAGGTTTTTGTAGTTGGTCATGATTTGCACTGGGTGGTTGGCATCACACAAGTATCTTCTCCAATGTTTCAAGGACTTGATGATAGCAATAATCTCTTTATTGTAGATGGGGTAGTTCAACTCAGGCAGAGTGAATTTCCATGAGTAGTAAGCTACAAGGTGCAGCTTACTATCATGCCCCTCCTGAAGCAACACCCCCCAATGCAAAGTCAGAGGCGTCTGTTTCCACAATGAAGGGCTTATCATAAACTGGCATTGCCAAGATGGGGGCAGAAACAAAGGTGTTCTTTAGCAACTCAAAGGCAGATTTGGCAGTGTCATCCCACACAAAGGGGTGTTTCTCAGGGCAACCGCCAGAATTAACTCATTCCATAAGTTGAATTAATATATGTCAACAATCAGAATTAAAAATACTTTAATGTCAGCAGCATTGGAAAGTCATAATTAAGTTTTTACTCATGCAGACTACTAAATGTTGACACTTTTTTAATCAGCAGAAACCTGTTTCCTGAACATTTTACTTAATAAAAATTAAGCTTCAAGATATTTTTTAGGGTAATTTGACAACATAGATTTTAAAAGTCCATAAAAAATTATACATGACAGTTAAAAAAATTCATAAAAATACACTTTTATTTTATTTTACTATGAAATTAGCTATCTTTACTATAATAAATTTTTTTCCACTTATAAAAACAAAAAAATCCAATTCACAAAAAGATACTACATAAAATTTACGTATTATAGGAAAATACAATAATCATAAACAGTAATATAAAGTTTTTTCTATATTAAAAACTACAAAAAACATATAATTTACTAGTAAAATACCAATATAGGCCATGTAATATAGTCTAAAGCATCAAACTATCAATAGAAAATCATTGATTTTATAAAAGCAGTATCATAAATTATTAATGAGTTATTTAGAATAACTATTCATTTAAAAATATTATACTTAACATATAAGAACTATATAGAAAATTAGGCAATACTAAATAAATTTAATTGAAAGCTAGACTGTGATCACCTGGTTGCCATTAAGAACTGTGGCAATCTTCTTGATGTATTCCCCAATCTCTAAAAGCTTATATTTGGCCTTGACAACGTCCTTGATCTTCTCTTGATACTTTTTCTCTTTGGTGATTCTCTTCTTCTTTGATGGGCAGTTCTCAATATCTCTGATGGATGCAGCAGTCTTCCCCTGTTGGACTTTAAGGTGCTTGTAGAAGGTGTTGTATCTGGGCTTGATTCCAAAGGAGGACTTGATATGCTTATGCCAGCCCTCCAAAAATGAAGTAGTTTTCATCTCATCTTTAAGAACTGCCTGGTATCAGTTCCAGTTGGCTTTAGCTCTGGGCTTGCTCTGGCGCTTAGTGACCTTACGTCCAATCCACTGTGATTTGTAATATTCAATGAAAGGGTAGAAGGCGTTCTAATGTTTCTTGGTATATGTATCCTGGCATAAGAGCTCAAAGGCTTGTCCAGTATGCTCTGGCTTTAAAAATGCTAGTGGTACAAGCTGCTGAATTAAGAACTTGTACTTTCCTGATGTATCTAGACGGTAGAGCTTGCTGAGCTCAGGAAGACCCTTTAGTTGCCTGTTGACAGCCTGTCAATTTTGGAAAAAAAAACACCCCTGGACCTCTCCATCAAAGGTGTTTACAAAAGTGTTATACTGGGCTGTTTCATAGTCCATGATTATAGTTGAGGGGCCAAGTGCTTTATCATGAGCTTCTTGTTCTGCAGCAAGGGTGGCTTCATCCTTTTCATCATCATCTGGATTGGCTCTAGTGTTATGGCCAGGGGGACTCTTTTTATTACTGGATATGGCTTTGATGCCCTCCTGAAGTATTTTAAAGGCCCTCTTGTAGATCTCTTATGTTGCCCTAGGAATCAGAAAGTAGGCAAATGGGAGCACCTTGCCTTCAATAAGGGAATGTACAACCCATAGTTGGTAAAAAGGCGGGAGTATACTGTAAAGGTATTGTCATATAACCAGGTCTCTGAATCTCTTAACTTCTCCAGGTTCTGTTGTGTAGCATAGCATATAATTCTTTCCTCTGCTGTAGGCCCTTAATCATGTAAAAGGAATACCTCATCACCATTGAACATCTTTAACTCCTCTGTCAATACTAACTCTCCTTTGAACATGGCAGATTTCTTATGGGGGAATAGATCACAGTGTTTGTCACATATGTACTTTACTAAATGGTTGAGGTCAGGGATGAGCTTCAGATTCTCATTACTTAGGTGTGTGGTGGCCTTAATTGAAAAATCAGAAGCTTTGACATCTTTGGAGACTGGAACCATTTGGTAGAGGTACCACTTTAGAAGCTTTTCAATAAGATTGATTGGAGCATTGCATGTGTACTTACCTTTTTCACTAGTGACCTTATCCCATCCTTCTGTGTTGATCCTGGAAGTGCATTTTCTATCTTCATGTACATAATGATTGCTTATTCCTGCTCTCTTCTTATTGTTGCAATTTAAAACAAAGCCATCACAGACTAAACTTGCACCTCCTTTGACAGACATTATAGGGGAAAACCAAGGGAACCTTTTTTGGAGCTTAAACTCTCCTTTGATGTTACATATATTATGAATCTTTAGGGGATCCCATGGGCCAATTGGTGCTTGATGATAGTCAGACAGGTAATCATCAGGATCTTCTTTATTGATAATTGATGAGAAAGATGAAGGTTCAGATTCATTGGGAAGTGGAGAGGAATTATCTGGAGTTGAATTCTTGTGATTCTTGGATTTATATGAGCTTGATTTATCTAGGCTTGACTGGGGTTCTGGACTCTTGGGTATCTTCTTTCTTCCTTGCTTGTTTAGTGAAACCTCATCTCCTTCTGATTGGTACCAGCTTGGAGAAGAGTAGGGGTTAGGGGAGGACTCTTTGCTTTCAGGGTCTGGGGTCTTTTCCTTTGTCTTCTGATTCTTTGAAGGCTCTTTAGCTGATTTTTTCTTGTGGTAGGAACTTTGGGTCTTTCCAGAGGCTTTGGGCACTTTCTTGGTTGACTTAGGTTCTTTTGTGGCTTCTTTGAAGATTTGTCCAGTAATAATTAGAGTAAAGTTCATAAAGTAAGAATAATCAGTTGGAACATGAAAAAAATCAAATAATAATCACTTGTTTTATTTTTTTATTTTTTAATTAAATAGTTTATAGAAGTATAGAAAGTAATTTTAGAGCTAGTTTATTAGTAAAGAATAGAAAAAACCATGTTTAAATAAAAAGTTGACATTCTGGTAGTCACAATAGTCAAAAATATTTAATTTAGTTTGTCAGCATAAAAAAAGCTTTAATTTTGACTGTTGATATACTGACAGTCAGCATTAAACTAGAAAACACTATTTAAATCACTTATAAAGCTTAGTTAATATTTTTTGGAGCTGGTTTTTTAAGGCCAAAATCAATTATTTTTAAATTTAAAATATTTAATGATTTTCATATGTAGCTTATGAAAATAAATAATAGGGATTGTAGAGGAAAGTCTAAAGTACAGCCCTAGATACTTTGGCCTGAATTATAATACCATTGTATTTGTGTTTTTGTTAAGCGGCAGTGTTTTACTAATAAACCAGCAAAGGTGTCAACATGGAGGCAGTCAGCAATCTTTTATAGTAACTCTCCTATTGAATCTTGCTTAAATTATGTCACTTTTTTTGCTTAGCCAAACCCCTTTTTTGCAATTTAGATGACATGTCAATTTGACACAAAGTTGACATTATAAATACATATATAATTTCTAGTTTTAACATATGTGTTTTGGCTTAAGTGGACTTCTGGAAATAAGCTATATTTTATCCAATGAGTTTAAAATAACAGTAAAAATCTAAATAGTACAAAGAACACTATGAAAGTTGGCATATGTCTTTTTTCAATGCTTATCTTAATATATATTTAATAAAAACATTAGCATAAAATTTAAAAAGAAGTTATTTTTAGAATAATGTGTATTTTATTAAGAAATTTATGGATTCTTATTTGAGGTCAACATCCAGATATTACTTACTGGAGTTAACCTTAATGTAAAAGTACAAAGAAACTTACATTTTCATAGTATTTATATTAGTTTTTTGGCTTAAAAATAAGCATTTGTTTAAACAGTGTTGACATTATGTCTGTTCTATTTTAATTTTGCAATTATGACTTAATAATTTACTATGAAAAATTAGCTTAGTTTTAGAAATTCCCAATTCTGGCAGATAAATACTAAAATAAAGTAGACTTACTGAATTTTGATAAACTGTCAACATTCAGTGAGTCAACTTGCGGAATGAGTTAATTCTGGTGGTTGCCTTTCTCAGAGGTAAGGAGTGTCAGGGCAAGCAGATTGAAGAAAATTTTGGACAAATTCCTATCAGAAGTTTGCCAAGCCCAGGAAACTTCTGACCTCCTTGCAGTTCTTAGGTTCAGGCCATGACATCACAGCCTCTATTTTGTTGGGTGTCATTACAAAATCTCCTTTCAGCACATTGTAGCCCAAGAAATCTACTTCCTCTTGGAAGAACTCACATTTCTGGAGTTTAACAAAGAGTTTGTGTTCCTTGAAGCCTTGTAGAACAGCTTGAAGGTGTTCAACATGTTCTTCAGGGGTGCAACTGTAGATGAGGATGTCATCTAAGTAGGCTACACAACACTGATCCTTGAGTCCTCCCAATACCACGTCCACCATAGTTTGAAAGGTGCTGGGTGCTTTGCACAACTCAAACAGAATAACCAAGTATTTGAAGAGACCTTGTCTAGTCTTGAAGGTGGTATTCCATTTTTTTTCAGGCCTGATCTGGATCTGGTTAAAGGCATCCCTCAAATCAACCTTTGAGAAGATGTTGGCTCCTGAAAGCTGGTCTGAGAGGTCTTCAGCATTGGGTACAGGGTATCTGTTTTTCACAGTGATGCTGTTTAGGTCCTGGTAATTTATACAAGGACGTAGGTTGCCGCCCTTCTTTTTAACAAACAGTAAAAGGGATTAACAAGGAGATTTGAAGAAGCGTACATATCCCTTCTTCAACATCTTGTCCAAGTACTCTCTTAAGGCAGCTTGTTCCTTTATGTTACAACTGTAGACAGGTCCATGCTTAGGTTGGGTTTTGGGGAGGAGGTCAATGGTGTAGTCAAACTGACTGTGTTTAGGCAAGGTGGTGGCTTCTTCTTCTGAGAAGAAGAACTCCCAAGGCTTCAAAAATTTTAGGATCTCAGCTTTGCAGGATTCCATGGTGATGGTGTTTAGCTCAGGGGTCTGCTGAGGGTTCAAGAAGGGAGCCTCTAAGGTTTGTTTCTCATGAGTGACAGAACCCAATGGTTTTTATAGTCTAAGTTCAATTGGTGGTCAACCCACCACTCAAAACTTATCACTAAAAGTTTGGGAAGCTTCTTCATGACATGGAATATGGTGAGCAGAAGTTTCCCATTAACTTCAGGGAGACAGACTCTTCACATTCATGGGACAGGTCTGTTGTATTTTTGCCCAGGGTTAGCAGTCAGGAGTTTCCCTGGATTGGTACACCCAGTTTCTCAGCTACGCTATGTTCCATGTAGTTGAGGATTGCCCCACTGTCTAGGAGGGCTACAGTGTTCACCTCATGGTCATGGTGACATAAAGTAGTGTCAATGATAGGATAAGACCGGGAAGCGTTGTTTATTGCTAAAATGGTGGCTCCTTGGGTCCCATTGGAGAAGCTAGTGCAATCCTTGGATAAGTGGCCACTCTGGTGGCAATAGAAGCATAGCCCACTTCTGACATGACGTTGGTATACTTTGGGGGTCATTTTTAAACAGGGCCTACTTGCACCAGGGGTTTGGTTGCTCCAGGATTGCCCAGTGTGGTATTCTTGTGATTGGCTGATGTCCATACCTCTGGCAATAGTCAGGAGCTCATCTTTGGGGAAACTGCATCAGTGGTGTCACATTGGTCGGTGTGGTGTGGGTTCAGACCTTTTCTGAAACGCAGACCTGATATGTTGTCAGGAATCTTGGCGGCCTCTGCTAGGCGTAGGAATTATTGTATATAGGTCTCCAGGTTGTCCCTTCTTTGGGTCAGGCGGATGAGCCCCATGTAGGCTTGAATATTGGCCCCAGTGGGGATGGTTGCAGAATTCATTCTCCCCAGGAATTGATCATGGGAGAGTTTGAGGTCTGGGTCTTCCTCTAGGCTGATAAAAAGTTTCTCTGATGTCATCCTTCAGTTGGATGGCCAACTTCATAACCTTCTGAGCATCATCTCTGAAGCTCTTGGGATGGGCACAGAACAGGGCATTTATCACAATCATTCCTTTTCTGAAGCCAGCCAGGTCCATTTTTGGAAGGTCAGGAAAGTTTGTAGGGGCAGCATATTCTGGTTTAAGGTGGAAATGGTCACAGTCTGGATCTAGGATAGCTTGGTGACAATTTCTTTATGGCTTTTGTTATTTCCTTGTTTCTTGGCCATATACTGTCTTAGGTAGCAAGCTGAGGTCAAAAATAAAAGCATACAAGATACCCCTATAATCAAAGAATATTAGGGGCCCAGGATTACTAGTTTTGATATGGTTAACATACTGCTACAGCCCAGACCAGATTCCAACTGGACTCCTACAGGGGAGACAGGCTGGGCCTGGAAGGCCATGTACACAATAGGCGCAATTTGGACCAGGTAGTTAACTGCAGTAGCTAGGGGGCGCTAACTCCCAGTATGGGACACGCCTTGGTTGACCAGCCCCAATACTGTGATGTAGATAAATATCAACTTACTGAAGTCCTGGGCAGGAGGCGCATTGGGTAGGGGAGCAGTAGGAATCTCCTTCATAGCAGGCAGGAGATCCAGATGATGGGGGTGGAAATACTCCAATCCAAGAGCAAGGGGTGGATTGACTGGGGTAGCAGGAGTATAACCAGTAGGATATGGGTAGGCAAGTTTATATTGTGTTGTGGATTCCCAAATAGATGCAAAGAGAATAATTAATTTGGAGCAAAATAGACAGTTCCTGCAATAAGATAATAATTTCTGGGCATAGACTCATTTTATTAAGATATCAACAATGAGGAGGTCTTCTCCTCCTCACTACTTATACTTACTGGTAATTTTGTGGCCTTTTGTGCCACCAGCAAACTGATGGCATCAATTTCAGTTGAACTTATGATTTTCACTGGAATTTGTGTACTTGGGCCAGGAGGTGGGTGCTCAATTGTTGGTATAACATGAACTTTTCTTGAACTGTATCATGCTGATGTGCCACAGCTATTTGTAGAACCTGCAAGCAATTGAGCGCCCAATTGTGCAATTGAATAATTGTGCTTCTGATGTACCATTTTCTGATAGTTGAGAGGCCAAAATTTGATAATAGAATTGAAGCCAGGGATTTGAGGCTTGTGTGCTTCTCAAATTCTGGGCCATTTGTTAGTTGAAAGGGGTTTCCCACTCTGGGAGATACTTGGTAAGGGTTCCTAAGCTGTGGGGGTTTTGCCTCTAGGAAGGCCAGCTGATTGTCCAGGGCATTCTGGGCCCTGACACTGTTGGTTCCATTCTTCTTGTCATGTTTGGCTCCTGGGGACGACATCCAGAAGGACACAGCAGGAAATCTTTATAACAAAAGATTTGAGGTTTGAAGCTAGCCTTGGGTTAGCCTTCAGGGAAAAATTAAGGGCATATACCTTAATTTCCTGGAATACATGATGAGGAATTTATTTTGGCAAAAAGGAAAGGAAAAAGCTTTAAGAAGAGTAAAACCAACACAGATATGGATAAACTTGTCTTTATTAGGAGAAATGATTCTACTTAAATAGTATAAAAGGGTTGACAATCACTCATTAGGTAGACAGTGTGGCAGAGGGGGGCATGTTGGGGGGCAACAGCGCCCATGTTGACACTTTGTCAACATGGTCACTATTGACTCAAAGCTCTAAATCTCTCATGTTTTTTGCTAGTTGCTCTAGCTTAATTCTTTTTTTAAGCGTTCAGGGGTTTGAACCCAGAAAACACACTGGAATTGTGGCCATCTTGACACAATTTAATATTAAGCTTAATAAAAAACTTAATTTAACCAGATTTTTTATTTACTTTTACTAATAAAAATTAGTTTATTTTTTATTTGTTTTCACAATGTAAAAGTGTCAATGTCAACGCTTTTTAAGCATAACTTATTTTTAATTGCAAAACTGAAAAATCTACAGTAAAAAATAAGTGTACATTTAAAATTTTTTTATTAAATTAATATATAGAAAAAGACATTGTACATTCATTTGTTTATTGAAATTTTTATGTTATAAATATATATGTGGTCCTTATTACGGCTTTAATATATTAAGTGGATTGGTGGCTAATGGCAATCCAATAATTTAAGCGTGAGTTACTATGTAAGCTACTATAGAATTTATTATTGAAAATAATGTCAACATTCAAAAATATTGTTTATTTGCTTGTGATCATCTGCTGGGGTGGAGTTAAGCAAATTAGAGTGGTGTGATTAAGCTTAAATTAATATGCCACCTCTTATAAAGAATGTTGTAAGTGATGTTGTCAACACTTTACCCTTTTCAATACTGAAGACAACTTTCTTAACAGCTTTCATTATATGCAATGATAAAATATCATATTAACAGTACCCAAATATAATTTTTAATAAAGAAATAAATAACTTATATGCTTTTTTTACTTATTTTCATATGTTTTTTTTAATTTTTATGTGAACAAAAATACACAGAAAACAGTTAATTTTTGCTAGCCTGCGTGAATTTAATTAAGCGTACTATGTTTTTTCATAGTAAATTTTCAAAAAAATGTCAACAGTGATAATGTTGTCAAAAATAATGTCTACAATTTTTGTAATTGATAGTAAGAATTCATCTTTTTTTACTAATTCTCACTCATAATGTCAACACTTTTCAGTTCTCACATATAAAACTTTATGTTTTACATAATAAAAACTTCTCATTTTTTGATATGTTGTATTTTTAACTTTTCTCTTCCATATTTTTTTAATTTTTTAAAATAAAATCTGTATCCAAATATAATACTTTTGCATATTTCTCTTAACTTTTTAATTTTTATTTAAAACTATAATAAATTAAGAACTATACAAGTATTTTTTAACTTTTGAATGCCAATAAAAACCATCTAAGATTTAATTTTTATATATTATGCTTTTTAAGTTGTTTTATTTTTTTTACATACATTAATTTATTTAAACCCTTTTACTTATTATTCTAGGACAAAAACACTTCCAAACAGCCCAAAGGAACCAAGCGTCCTTCAAAGCCAACCAAACACACCAAAAAGAAGCCTGTCTCATCAAAGAAGGCCACTCCAAAACCATCCCCAAAGCCCTCCTCTGAGCCCTCTCTTTAGAAGAGCCCTTCTTGCTTCACTGGGGGAGAGGAGTCTGGTGGCTCTCTTACAGACCACAGTTTTTACAACTTGGCTTCTGACAAGGAGCCAACCAAGAAGCGGCAGCAAGGCAAAAAGACACCACCCAAAGATAAGTCTTTATGCATACAAGGAGCACCACAATAAGCCCCCTTCTGCCTCCCCCACCACCAAACTCCCCCCTTCAAGCTCATTTGGGGATGATTCAAAGCTCTGTCCCAATTACTTTCTTGGCTTCTGCCATGCTCTTGCTGGCCCCTGGGACCCTCTGTTGGTCCATAACATCTGCAATGTTGATGGAAAATTTAAGGTTCCCCCTTCCTTGCTTAAGTATTTCCCCATTATGAGTGTAAAGGGTGGGCCGGCCATGGTGGCCAATGGGTACATCTTTTATCTGTAACAAAGACAACCAGGGCTTCAAGAGACGGCATTACACCTGCAAGAACCACTCCTGCTCAGTGCGGCTCAATACTGACCGCTGAGACTTTGTCCAAACCATCAAAGGTGAACACACTTGTGTGATGTCAAATACCACCATAGCCCGCCTCCTCAAGTGGTCTTGTCCAGGTCATGCCCACTTCAAAAGACCTTTCCTCAACCCAGCTGGCCATGCTTGTGTGCAATTAACTCTCCCCCACCAACCTCAAGAGGGTGCCAACCCACAATAAGTTGGTCAATTTTGTAAGTGATAGGTGTCAAGCCTCAAACCCCCTGGCCAAGAGCGCCACTAAAATTGAAGACCTGGTCCTCACAGATGCCCTCAAGAAGACAGAGGATGGTGAGATGTTCCTGCTCCATGACAATGAGCAGGAAGTGGAGGATAGGATTATAGCCTATGCCACAACCCAAAACCTGGAGCAGCTCAATACTGCTACCACCTGACTGTATGACAGTACATTTGCTACTTGCCCCTCTCTCTTTAAGCATCTTGGGAGCCTACATGGGCAGTTTAATGACCAGGTTATCCCTCTTGTGTTCTTTCTCTTTCCTGGTGCCAAGACTGAAGTCTACACCAGAGCCTTCAAGATTGTCTGGGATGCTTTGTTCTTCCTTCCCACCAACCAGCTCCCCCTCCCACTCACGCCACAAGGGCAAATTCCTCCTCCACTGAGAAGGATGAGTTGACCCTAGCTGCTGAGCAGCTAGCTCATGTGCGCTAACTTAGGCCAAAGGTTATCATAATGGACTTTGAGCAAGATCAGTTCAGAGCCTTTGAGGCCACCTTCAATGGAGAAGTCCAGGGCTGCTTCTTCCATTTTAGGCAGGCCCTCATCAAGAATTTCAAGATTGAGAAGGACCTTTTTGAGAAGTATCTTAACAATGGTAAGGGGAAGTGCTGCTTTGCCTTGACTCAGTTTGCTGCCTTGGCTTTTGTGCGCCTGGAGCATACTGGGATTGGCTTTAAGGCCCTCCTAGAGAACGCTTACATCAAGAATCACTCCGCCATCTTCAAAGGTTACTTGGATTACTTTGAGCGCCAATGGGTGGGCAAGAAAGTGACTTCCAAGAGAGGTAAGAGCAGGGTCACTGCCCCTTGGAATTTCCAGGGCACCTGCCTCAAGGGGGAGATGAAGACCACCTCTAGCCTTGAGGTTTGGCACAAGCACCTGAAGGTGAAGTTTGGGTCAAACCCCAAATATAACAAGTTCTTCCAGAAGCTACAGGAGGAGCAGGTCCAGACTGTCTCCAAGTTTTGTGACCTGGCCAACCAAGTGGCTCCCAAGAAGCAAAAGTCCAAAGAGCACAACTACCAGGAGGACGTTCAGAAGGTGATAAAGAAAAAGTATAAGGTGGCAGAGATTAAGAAGTACCTTGAGGACGTTGCTACTGCTCTTGCTGATGGCTTTAATTAGCTTAATAAACCTTGCTTTGCCTGTATATTTTTTACTCTTAAACTTTTAATTTTTTAATTTATTTATAGTGTACTAATTTTTTTATGTATAAATGGTAAGTTTCAGATACAGTTTCAATGTGGTTTAGTAAGGAATATCTTATATTTTGTTAATTTATCTTTAAGGTATGAGATATTTTCAGTTATGCTTATATGAAGTATAACAAATTTAAGTTAAAATTTTCTTATATTTTGTATTTATTATAATATATAAAATATCTTTATTTTTGATTTATTGTAATTTTAATTTTTATGGGAGTAAAAAATAATTTTATAATAAAGAGTGTAATTTACATAATAAACTGAAAAATAGCTGCTTATATCTCCTTATTCTTATTACTTATGGTAATTTTTATTGCAGTTTTGAACTCTCTGGGATCATTTTAGTATAATAAAGTATTTTAAAAGAATTTTTTATAGTAAAAATGTTCAGATTAAAGTGTTTTGTTAATTAAAAAGTGTCAACATCCAGGAAACAACATTAAGTAAAACCGGGTTGTCACTTTACTATAGTGTTGGCATTAAAAGTGTCAACATGGCCACTGTAGACATTATTGTTGTCAACATGGGCTCTGTTGCCTGTTGGTGTGAGGTCATACCAGGATCAATCAAGGGCTGGTATGGTAATCCAGAACGGGTGGATTTTGGCACAGACCCATTTACAGAAGGCAAGGAATTCCCAAACTCAAAAGCAAAACCAACTGAATCCTTGCATATATTATTATTTAAAGGCCATATTGAAATAGCATTAATGGCGCAATTCACAACATCTCCCCCCTCAAGATTGGACACAGGGAGTTGATATTTGCGGAGAAATTTGGAATGAACTCGGGCAAAAGGATGTCCAGAGGACAGCAGCTTCACGGTTTACTCAATGCCCTTCTTGAAAGTGACTTCACAAGGCCCAACCCAGAGGGAGTCAAGCTTATGAGTTTTACCTCCAGTACAATTCTGGTAGTAGAGAACCAGGTCACCTACTTGATACTCAGGGAGGGAGGCTTGAGAAGCATTGTACAGTGAGAGTTCTAAAGTTTTGACCTTATAGGCAGTTGAATAAGCAGTTGCTTGAATGTCAATGATACAATTGGTTAAGTCCTTGACATGGGCTTCAGGATTAGCAGACACATCAACTTTGATCAAAGAGGGCCCAAGATTGAGGGAGTTGTAGCTTCATGCCATACAGAATGGCAAAGGGAGATTGGCCAGTCACTTGGTGCCTGCTGAGTTGATAAGCAAAGAGGACAGCAGGGAGGAACATATCCCTATTGGTGGCATCAGAGAGGGTGAGTTACATCATTATGGACACCAGTGAGGAATTTGAATGTTCAACAGTTTCATTGGTTGAAGTTTATATGGTGCAAAGAATGATTGGTGTGTGCCCATAGCTTCTACAGTAGATGTGATGAGGCAAGCATTAAAGTTGGTGCTGTTGTCAGAAAGCAGGACTTGAGGACAGCCATGGCAGTAGAAGATGTCTTGCAACAAGAAGTTAGCAGTGGCCTTGGCAGTTATATCCTTTGTGGCTCTGGCTTTGTCCCACTTGCTAAAATGGTCTACGGCTACCAAGATAAACCAACAACCAGACCTGGAATGAGAGAGAGGCTCAACAGCATCAATACTCACAGTGTGGAAAGCATGTTTAGGAGTGATGAGTTTGAAATGATGTTGGGAAAGGTGAGGCTGTTGGATCTGGCACAAATGACATGATGCAAGTACGTCAGGGATTGGGAGGCACATGTTTTCCCAATAGAAGTTCTTGCACAATCTGTCATGAGTTTTTGCTATGCCTCCATGTCCAGTATCAATTTGAGCTTGGAGAATGATGGCTATTCTCATACTGGGGCGGACATAGGGCAAATAGGTGTTGTTGATTTTCTTGAAGGGTTGTCTATCTCAAATCACAGTGTCCTTAAATAGAGCCTGCAGTGCCAATTGGATGTCTTCTGGCTCATTGGTCTAGGAATCAAGATACCCTAATAACTTGTATAGGCAATCAGCTTCTGCAGGATGGATGACTAATATGGGCATCCTTGACAAACCATCAGCGTTTTGATGTTGTGCACCAGGGCAATGTACCACAGTGAAATTGTATCCTTGCAAGCGCAAGGCCCAACACGCTAGTTGACCTTCAGGCTCTTTTAGTTGCTGTAGCCTATTTAAGGGATGAATGATCAGTGACCACAGTGAAGTGGGTACCATAGATGTAGTGCCTGAGATGCTTTACAGCATGCAACACTGCCAGACATTCCTTTTCAGTGACGCTATAGTTCTTCTTGTGTTTGTTGAGGACTCAGGAAGAATAGGCTACAGGTCTATCCACAACCTCATTGTCAAGCTGGGCTAAGGTGGTACCCACAGCAACTCTGCTTGTATCAATGTACAAGATAAACTCTTTATCATAATTGGGGTAGACTAGTATAAGGGCTTCTTTAAGCTTGGCGTTCAGCGCTTCAAACAATTGCTGCTGACTTTCAGTCCACTCAAAGGGGACATTGTAAAGGAGCTGGACAAGGGGTTCACTCAATTAAGCAAAGTCAGGGATGAACTGTCAATATTATCCCATCATACCAAGAAATACTTGGTCCTCCTGTAGGGTTGTGGGAGGCAGTATCTTGTCAATGGCTTCCACCCTATTATTCATGGGGTGTATTCCATTCTGGGTGACCTCATGACCCAGGAAATTGAGCCACTCTTTAAAGAAGGAGCACTTGGAAGGTTTGAGTTTCAAGCCAGCTTCTTGAATCTTAATGAAGGCAGCCTTGAGATGTTCTAAGTGGTTGGTAAAGGTGGCACTGAACACAGTGATATTATCAATATACACAAGGACACAAGAGAGCTTTGAATCTCACAAAATGGAGTCCATAGCCCATTGAAATGTAGCCAGGCATTGCAGAGTCCTTGGGGAATTTGAGTAGGTTCATAGCGCCCCTTGGAGAAGATGAGAGCAGCCTTTTCTTGTTCTTCTGGCAACAAGTCAAACTGCCAATATTCAGAAGCTAAATCCTTAGCATAGAAGAATTTGAACCACCCAGTTGTATGAGAGCATTGTCAATTCTAGGCAAGGGGTATGAATCTTTCTTTATGAGCAAGTATAGGTGGCAATAATCCATCACAATGTGGTGGCTCCCATCTTTTTTCTTGAGAATCAATAAGGAGGAGGCCCGCGGGCTTTGAGAGGGAGCCAAGAGTCCAGCATCTAAGAGTTGCTTAAGCTCCTTGGAAACATGGGCATCCTCTACCCTACTACAGCAGTATGGCTTGGCACAAAAAGTCAGTGCATCACCTGTATCAATCTGATGGATGACTCCTTTGGCTAGGCCATAGTCTGTAGGTCCAGAGGCAAAGATATTGCTAAACTGGTCAAGTAGATCCAGCACATCTTTTTGTTGAATGGGCAACAACTGAGGGAAGTTGGCAGCTTTGAACAGGAAGAGAACCTGGGGGCTTTCTTCAGGGAGATTGAAGTTGCTGAAGGTTCCAAAAAGGTAGAGGGAGGCCACCTGTTCTGCCCCTAATATGTGGCTGTGACCTAAAGATTGGCCCCAGGACACTTGCATAGACAAAACAGTCAGGTTAGCTAGCAGCAACTGCACAGGCTCCTTATGGGTTTGGTCTAAGATCCCTGGGCATAATTGAGGCTCTTTGCGGCTGAAAGACTCAGGGGAGTACAGTTCCAAGAATGATTTCTCAGGAATTTCATAAGATATCTGAGAGTCTATAATCACTTGGGAGCCTGGAAGGATGTAATAGCTGAAAGGGCAAGGAGAGGCACACCTTCCTCTGCAGGACAGGAAGGAGAAGGGGTACACATATTGGAGGAGTGAGTTCTGTACTTGTGCAAAAAGATACCTGTGGGGTACTCAAGCACACAAGTCTTAAGGTTTTGCCAGGTAGGTGTGGGGGTTCTTCAAAAATCAAGGGGACCTCATATCCTAAGAGCAATAGGTATCCATCTCAAAGGTTCACAATTCCATTATATTTGCAGAGACATTGTGTACCAACCAGGAGATCATAGCTTTTGTTCTCTAGGACAACAGCAGGGGATGTATTATGGAGTTTCCCAAATCTCATTGGCAGAGCAGAGTAGGCAACAATGGTGCAGGTTTGAGACATGCCAGCAGTATCATATGATTGAGTGTAGTTGAGGTCAGGAGCCATCTTAAGCTTCTTTATTAGCTTGGATGATACTACGTTGACTGAAGAACCTGTTTCCAGAATGGCTTTGATCTTAACCTTTTGGATTGATACTTCCACACAGGTTGTATCTTTCCCAAAGGGGGGCAAGGCAGCCAACACATCCTGCACAGCCTCTAACTCTTTTTCCCATTTAGCCAACATGCATTTTAAGGCAGGAATTTTCTTATAGACAGTTTGCAAGGGGAGAGATACAGTCATGTTCTGAAAGAGGGCTTCAGCTAGCTTAGCAGCTTTTTCAAAAGAGTCTACCAAGACAGGTGGTCAATGAGCCTGGGCCAGGTAGGGACAAGCCATCACAGCCTTGGCTTCAAATGAAGGTGTTTGAGGTAGTGGTGGTTTTCCCTGAGCAAAGCTTGTAAGGGACAGAAACAGTTTCTGTGACAGCCAGAAAAAAGTATCCTTAACTATCTGCTTCATTGCAGTCAGAATCTTTAGTTTTGAAATCACTGGAAAGCTCATGAAACAGGTGAAGGATAGTTGGGCCAGAGGAAGGGGGAGAGTCCTCTTCAGAGGGAGGATCAGGAGAAGATAGAGGAGATTGATTAGCAGAGAGTGTCTCTGCCTCTAAGCTGACATCTCTTTTCCTGCCTGTTCCTTGGGGTCACAGCCTTCTACCTGGGGATTAGTGCAGGTATGCAAGTAGTGCTTTATTTGCCTGTAGTTATGACATCCTTGCTTCTTAGGTTGCCCACCTGAGCCTAGTACATAATGCACGGAGTACAGGAGGTAGCCCCAACGTTATGGGACTTATTCAAATGCACCATGGTACCCCCATGGGTCTAATGTATGTCTTGCAAGAGGGTCTTAATACTATTCATGGATGTAAGAGAAGCTTTATGCGCCTTAAAGTGCAGGCACAGAAGCTGATTCACCTATAAAGTGTTTGAACATGCAGTTTAGGATTCACAGGGGTTAGCTGTTGACTGGTGATTAACTGCTGTCCTTCAATATAGAAGTGGTCAGCAAACTCAGCCAGGGTTTCCTTGGGCTTGAAGGCATGTGCATAAATGGATCTTTCTTGACCTCCAAGCTAAGATCTCCTCCAAATTCCTCAATAAGGAGACATTTTATGTCTTCTCAAGTGACAATGGATGGAAGCTTGGGGACCACAACTTCCTGGCATATAGGAGGGAGGCTGGTAAAAATATGCTCCTTCTTAAGCTTGTCAGTAGCCCTACGCATTGCAGTCTTGTAAATGGTCAAAAAGGCCGCAATGGTAGAGGTTTTAGGGTCAAATATCTGCTTGAAGGTTGGCTTGTAGTTTGGGTCAAAAACAAGGACGTGGATTGGCTGTTGTCACCTGGGTTGAGAACTGTTGTGTTCTAAGGCGTGGCACAGACACACAATGGAGAATCCTAACCTTAGGATTGGATTTGTACTAAATCTTGGTTAGATTACAGGGAAGGCTATGTAATTACCTTGCAGCCCTGGAAGAATAATCTCTGCTAGTTGTGGCTAGAGAGAGGCGCAGAAGTACTGGACAAAACAAAGAAAAAGATGTGAATAGAACTTAATTTTATTGGTAAAACTGAAATATAATATATAGTGGCTAGTGATACCACAAAATAGTACCAGGACGGTAGGATCACTTGCCACCAGCATTAGTGGGGCAAGTGAGTTGCAAAGGATCAAGAAACCAAACAATTGATCTTCCTGATTCATTCATCAACTCATTTTGAGAGGCAAAATCAAAAGCAAGAGATTTGTCTTCAAAATGGCTCACCAAAGGCAAAATTATCACATTGTGAATAGTGGTATTCACAACATTGCCCTCCCCTAGATTGGCCTTAGGGGGGTGGTACTTGCAGAGGAACTTGGCATGCACTCAAGCAAAGGAATGACCACTGGAGAGGAGCTTTACAGTGTATTCAGACCCTTGTTTAAAGGTCACTTCCAATAGGCCAATCCACAGAGTGTCCAATTTATACGCGCTCCCACCCACTCTGTGTTAGTAGTAAAGAACACAGCTACCAACATCAAATTCAGGCAAGGGGGAGCGTCCAGCATTATCAGGAGAAAGCTCAAGAATTTTAGTTTTGTATGCAGAAGTGTAGGCAGTGGCCTATATATCAATTATGTGGTTGACTATATCCTTGATATGGTTGTCAGAATTCATAGTCTTATCAGAGGAAAGCAGGGGGCACCAAAGAGTGATGTGGTAGTAGCCTCTTGCTATACAGCATAGCAAAATGAGAGCACCCAGTGACACAATGATTGCTAAGGCAATATGCAAAGAGAGCAGCAGATAAGTATAGGTCCCAGTTAGCAGCGTCAGAGTAGGTGAGCTTCCTCATGATGAAGACCAGTGTTGAATTTGCACACTCAACTTCCCCATTGATAGAAGGGTTGTAGGAGGCAGAGAAAGACTGGTGAGACCCCAAAGCTTTGACAACAGAGGTTACCAGCTTATCATTGAAGTTAGTCCCATTATCTGAGAGCAACACTTGAGGACAGCCATGGCAGTAGAAAACATCTTGTAACAGGAAGGCAGCAGTTGTCTTAACTGTGATGTCCTTTGTAGGGCAAGCCTCTACCCACTTGCTGAAGTGATCAACAGCAATCAGGATAAAGCAACACCCAGAACGTGAGCAGGGGAGAGGACCTACCAAGTCAATGCTGACAGTATGAAAAGCATGTTGAGGGGAAACTAATTTGAATTTGTGGGCAGCAGCTCAAGGCCTCTGCAGCTGGCAGTTGTGGCAACTAGCTATGACGTCTGGGATCAGCAGGCAAAGGGTTTCCTAGAAGTAGTTCTTCTGAAGCCAGTTAAAAGTCTTGACAATGCCTCCATGCCCAGTCTCTTTATGAGCTTGCGACACCAACAAGAGGTGAAGGCTGGGTTGTACATAAGGCAGATATTGGTATTGTACTTTCTTGAAGACTGATTGTTGCATATGAGGGAACCTTTGAATAGCTTAGACAAGGCCAGTTGTACCCCTTCTGTCTTGCTTTCCCAAGAAGAAGGGTATCCAATTAGTTTGTATAACTGAGCAGCCTCCGCAGGATGTAAAGCAAGAATGGGCATTATAGATAGCCCATCAGTGTTCTGATGTTGAATCCCAGGGCAATGGAGCACAGTGAAGTTGTAACCTTGCAGAAGTAGGGCCCATCTAGCTAGGCGCCTTTCTGATGCCTTAAGTTGTTGTAACCATTTAAGCAAATTGTGGTCAGTGACAACTGTGAAATGGGTACAATACACATAGTGGCAGAACTTTTTGACTGCATGCAACATGGTAAGACACTCCTTCTCTGTGACACTAAAATTATTCTCATGCTTGTTTAGCACACAGGAAGTGTAAGCCACAGGATGGTCTACACCCTTGTTGTCTAGTTGGGCCAGAATAGCCCCAATTTACACTAGGATTGGCGCCTCTTTGAGTTTTTGCTTAAGGGTTTCAAAGGCTTGCTGCTGACTAGTAGTCCATTCAAAATGGATAATACGTAACACTGGACTAGAGGTTCACTAGTATTAGGAAGTCAGGGATAAACTGTCTGTAGTAGCCCATCATCCCTAGAAAGACTTGTACTTCTTGTAGGTTGGTGGTCAGAAGCATTTTGTTGATGGCTTTAACCTTCTTAGTCATTGGGAAAATCCCTGTCTGGGTTACTTCATGGCCCAATGTTGCAACTGAACCAATGAGGATTCAGTATTTGGAATTGGGGAAGACAACAGTCCAATAGAAAGAACAGAATAATAAGAATAAGGCGTCGTTTATTGTAGAGTATTGTGATTAATATACCATATGAGGAAAGCCACAAGGCCACCAGGGGGTGACATAGTGGTAAGTTCTATGTAAGATTTGAAGCCAAGGAATAACTCATGTGGGGATCAGCAAGTCAAATTGGTAGCGCTCCTAATTAGGATGAAGTACCTGCCATTTGATATTGCCATCAGATTAATCCATGTTGTTAGATACGTCAAGGGGCAACTCATCAAGTGCCCCATGTGTATTGTAAGATACAAGGGCAGGCAAGTCTGGAAGCTTGGTTGCAACACCACCCCTTGCCCCCTGCTTGTTGTCAGACATTAAGACCAGAGCCTGCAGGAGGTCTGTGAAGGTCTGCACAAACTGCCTTTGTATGGGGATGGCGCAGCAGGGGTGTAAGCAATCATGGTGAAGCTTCTTGGTATCCCCTTGGGCGTCTTCAAGTTGATAGGTATGATTGTCATAGACAGCGGCTATCTTGAAGGGCCCTAGGTGGCTGGGCTCCAACTTGGCAAAATTGGGGTTGAGGGTGTAGACAGGATCACCTACAACGTATCTAGCTTTGAGGTGCTTTGTCCCTCTTGCAATTTTGCTTGTGTTTAATTTCTCAGGCTTTGGCATACCATTGATCTAGGGATGGGGTTGTTACTAGGGGAGGCTTGTCAGGAACCCTGGACTGTAGCTTCCCCTGTTCAACTCCTACCAGACTGCCAGGCGTCCTGAAGGCCAGGGTGCTAGGGCTGAACCCTGTTCCCCTGTTGATTCTTGCTTGTAGGATAAGTAGAGCGGTGGGCAGGTGTTCAGTCCATGTGGTGTTGGGGTGTTCCTGTGAGATCTTGGCAATCAGCTGAACCAGGGAGCTATTTAATTGTTTTACGTGTCCATTGGCTTGAGGATGGTAGGGGGTTGTAACTATATATTAAGTGCGTTCTTGGTGCAGTATGCCTTCATGACATGTCCAACAAGTTTAGGGCGGCCATCTGTGATGAGACGTTTGGGTTGTCCATAGCGGGCCATAATTTTCTTGCCAATGAAGTGGGTAATGGTGGTGGCGGTGTGGTTAGTTGTTGCCCAGATCACTGGCCATGCAAATGAAGTGGCCAATGGCAGTGATAATGTACTTCTTCCCTAGTCTGTCTTTGGGAGTGGCCCCACAATATCAAGGGCCCACTGCTCAAAGGGTTCCATGGCCTTGATGGGCAGGTCAGACTTGGGGGTGCAGGTTTGGACGTGTTCTTTTTGCACAGCACACACGTTTCAAGGAGGTCCAAGATGTCTTGATGCATGCGCGGCCACCAAACCTTTTGTTTCATGATCTTGAAGAGGTTTTGCCCTCTGATGTGACCCAGGGTTTGGTGGTAGTGCAGTATTATGTCACCTTGTTGCATGGTGGGAATGTAAGGCATCTTCTCACCTATCTCTTCCCAGTAGCAGACGTTACCAGTATTGGTAATGACCTGACTTTTGTTGTCCTTCAACTTGGAGATGATTACCAAGTTAAGACCCTTGTAGCAAGTTGCCTCAGGGCAGAGGTAGAGCATGGACCAATCTGGATCCAAACTGTTGTCCCCAGTAATAGACACTACATAGAGTTGCAAAAGGGCGTCAGCTATGACATGTTCTTTCCCAGGCTTGTACTCAATGCACAACTGGTAAGGGGATAGACGCTCAACCCATCCTGCTTGGCAGCGTGTCAAGTGGGACTGTGTGTTGAAGTACTGAAGTGACTTGTGGTCTTTCAGAACACAGGGTGGGAAGGTAGCACCTTCCAGGTAACAGTGCCACTTCTCAACACAGTGCACAATTGCTGCAAATTCTTTATCATGAATGGGATAGTGTTGTTCCAAGTTGGTAAGTTTCATGGACTCATACGCCATGGGGAGGAAGATGCCATTGTCAGTTTCTACCCTTAGCACACCCCCTATGGCTCTGTCAGAGGCATCAGTCTCAAGTTTGTACTGACAGTTTTGATTGGGAAACTGCAGTACTGGTGCTGTTGTGAGTCTTTGTTTCAACATTTTGAAGGCTCTCTCTCTGACAGGGGTCTAATGAAAGCACTGTTTTGTGTTGAGGAGCTTGTGAGAGGTGCAATTAGTTCCCTGCAATTGGGAATGAACTTGCACACATAGACAACCATGCCTAAGAATTTCTGTATTGGCCCATATTAGTGGGGGGCAGCATGCTGATGATTGCCTTGATTTTGGGAGGGTTGGGCTTTATCACTTGGGAAGAGATGGTGTGCCCAAGGAATAACAGATCTGACTTGAGGAACTCGCATTTGGAGGGTTTAGCTTTTAGCTGTTTTTCCAAAGGGTGTTGAGGACAGCACAGAGGTGTTGGAGGTGTGTGGTTTGATCTTGACTGAAGACAATAATGTCCCCAAGGTACACAACCACACATTTTACAATAAGGTCCTCAAATGCTTTGTTCATCAACATGGCAAAGGTAGAAGGAGCATTAGTTATTCTGAAGTTCATGACCTGACACTCAAACAACCCATAGCGTGTGCAGAAGGCAGTTTTTGCCTCATCCCCTGGTACAATGCGGACCTGGTTGTACCCTGGAGTGAGATCAATCTTGCTAAAGACCTTTACAATTGCAAGTGTATCAAAAAGGTTATCAATAGCGGCAGGGGCTATTTATTCTTAACTTTCACCTCATTTAGGGTGCAGTAGTCTGTGACCAAGCAAAGGGACCCGTCCTTCTTGGCTAAAAAAAGAAAGCTGCCCTATATGGAAAGAGTGAGGGGCAAATGAAGCCCTTATCAAGCACACCCACAAGGTGCTGGCAGAGGGTCTCATCTTCCTTTGGTGTAAGATGGTATAATAGCCATGCTTTAATGTAACAATCCTTGAAGTTGTACAGCGTGCTGGATCTCCTGGGGAGGAGGTAGTTGTTCAAATGTCTCACTGAACACGTCCTTGTACTCCTCAAGGAGTGCAGTGAGTGCTGGTGGTGGTGAAGTGGTCAAGGGAGGGACCGCAGATGGTTCAGTGCAGATAACTTCAACTGAGCATTGACTAAAGTCTAGGTTCTCCCCTTAAAATTATACAAGCCTGTCTCTGTTATTCTTACAAACACAGTATCATGGAGTAACTTGCTCATTTCCACAGGGTAGATCTGGAATCCCACCCCATTTCTATTGAAGGTGATGACAGAGGTATCCCAGTCAATGTATGGACAGTTGTGCCAAAGCCAGTTGAGGCCAGCAATTATGTTGTGGCTGAGCCCGGCCATGATTAGCCCAGAGAGCTTAACCTGGATGTTCCCCATTCTCTCAGAGAAGGGTATTGTCTTGTGGGTGATTGCAACTCTGCAGGAGTCAGCTACTTGTACTGCCTTGAACCTGCTGGGCACTTGGTCCAGTTGTTGAGAGTCAGCAAACGCCTGGTCCACCATAGAGTGGTTGGCCCTGGTATCTATCAGTATTTTGTGGGTGTTCCCACAGAGATGGAAAGGATAGGATAAGTGTGTTACTTTATTTGAGGAGTCACTTGCTTGCAGTACAGGATTGTCACTGTGGACTTGTAAGACATCCAGGGTTTTGACTTCATGGATGTTGTAGTCACAGGGGTTCTTTGCAAGCAAGGATAGATAGGATGGGTCAGGTGGGGTTTCAGGGCCTCTTGTTGCTACAACCCCCAGGCTTTTCCTGGATCCTCAATATTCCCAAGCTGGAGCTCCCCCTTGCAGGGGCATTTAGTCCCATTATCCTACTGGTAGGGCTGGCAGTGGCCCACTTGATTGTGGCCACTGCCAGGTGTTGTACGTGGTTGGGATGAAGTGTCACTGATATGGCGGAAGCCCATTGAGACCTGGTTGTTAGCCGCCACAATGGCCTTGTAGCAGTCATTGATGGAGGTGCAGCAACCTACGGGGACCCACTTACAGATATGGGGTTTTAACCCATTGATGATGAGAGTGAGTAGTATTGCATTTCCATTGGTCACGGCTTCAGGGGCGGCAGCAAGAGCTTGCTGCCAGGCTGCAAGGTACTCAGGAATGGAACCAGTTTGTTTGATTGCTAGAAGAGGAGTCCCCACAACAATGGGGAGAAGGTTTCACTGTAGCGGGACTTGGTGGCAATTTGGAACGCCACCCAGGTAACGTCAAGTTCCTGGCTGGCTCAGTTGGTGAACCACACAGCGGTGGGCCCTGTGAGACAACCAGACGCAGTGGCAACCCACATGGGCTCAGGAACCTGACAGATACAAAAGCAGGTTTAGTAGATTGGAGCCAACTGAAAATGTTGGCCCCTTGACACCCCCGCAAAAAATTCTAGCTGAAGGTTAAGCATGCGTTGGGACAGGTCTGACTGGGGCAGGGTGATGCTGGTGTCACGCTGCCCAATGCAGAGCCAATTGTACACGCTTGTAAGAACTAACTGGTCTTGATAGATGACATACCTGTCAAGGATATCCCCCTTGGGGATTGGCAGGAAAGTTTCTTGTTGGGGAGTAGCCATACGGCCTGTAAACTGTCCTTTCTTAGGGGGAATTTTGTTTTAGGTAGGTCTCAACCTACTGCTGCTACCACTGTTGCAAATGAAACAATGAGGATTCAGTATTTGGAATTGGAGAAGACAACAGTCCAAAAGAAAGGACAGAATAATAAGAATAAGGTATTGTTTATTGTAGAATATTTCAATTAATATACCATATGGGGAAAGCCACAAGGCTACAAGGAGGTGGCATAGTGGCGTGTTTCATGTAAGGTTTGGAGCTGAGGAATAACTTGTGCAGGGATCAGCAAGTCAAATTGGTAGCGCTCCTAATTAGGATGAAGTACCTGTCATTCAATATTGCCATCAGATTGGCTCATGTCGTTAGACACGTCAAGGGGTGACTCATTGAGCGCCCCCTGTGTATTGTATGATATGTTGGCAGGCAAGTCTGGAAGCTTGGTTGCAACACCAAGAATTCAAGATGCTCTTTGAAGAAAGCGCACACAGAAGGTTTTAGTTTGAGGCCAGCTTCTCAAATCTTTATGAACACCTCTTTGAGGTGAGCCAGGTGATTGGTGAAAGTAATGCTGAAAACTGTTATATCATCTAAGTATATTAGGACGCATGACAGCTTCAAGTTGTGGAGGATGGAGTCCATGGCCCTTTGGAAGATGGCCAGGGCATTGCAGAGTCCCTGCGGCATAAAGCAGGCTCAAACAGCCTTCAGATGTAATGAGCGCGGCTTTTTGGCAATCCTTGGGCAATAGGTCAACTTGCCAGTATTCAGATGCCAGATCCATTGCAGAGAAAATCTTAGAGCCTCCAAGACGTCAGAGAGCATCATCAATACACGGTAAGGGGTACAAGTCCTTCTTGGTCAAAGAGTTTAATCAGCAATAGTCCATCACAATACAATAATCCCCATCTTTCTTCTTTAATATGAGTAGCAGGGAATGCCTAAGGACTTTGGGAAGATGCTAGCAGCCCAGTGTCCAAAAGTTATTTGAGCTCTTTAGATACCTGGGTGTCCTCCACGCAACTGCAGCAATATGGTTTAGCACAGAAGGGGGGCGTTGCCAGTGTCAATCTGATGGATAACGCCTTTGACTAACCCATAGTTGGTACTGTTCTTAGCAAAGATGTCAGAAAAATTGATCTAGCAAGTCTGTAACCTTGTTATGTTGACCCAGGGACAGCTGTGGAAAGTCTTGCACAGTGAACAAGGATAGGACTTGGGGTTTATCCTCAGGTAGGTTAAAGTATTGGAACATGCAAAGGGATGAAGAGACAGGACATCAGGAGCGCTCAATAGCTTGCCATATCCAACAACCTGCCCCCTAGACATGGTCATGGGGAGTGCAGTCAGGTTAGCTACCAACAATTGAACAGGGTCCTTATGGGAGACATCTAGGATTCCAGGACAGAGATAAGGTTCATTGCGCCCTAATGGAGGGGGAGAGTACAACTCAAAGAAGGTTTGTTCAGGTAGTTCATGTGATATATGGGAGTCTAGGATGGCCTGGGAGCCAGGGGGGAGATAAAAGCGGATGTGGCTAGGAAAGGGATCCCCTCAGACGCAGGACAAGCCATGGGTATACATTTCATGTTTGAGGAGTGGGTGCAATATTTGAGATTGAAAACCCCAGTGGGATACTCCAAGGCACATGTCTTGAGCTGTTTCCCGGGGACTTTAACCGGCTCTTCAAAGATCAGAGGTACTTCATATCCCAGAATAGAGAGGTAACCATCTTTTAAGTTGATTATACCATTATATTCCCTAAGGAACTGAGTGCCAACTAAGAGATTTTAACTCTGATTTTCCAAGACAACTGCTGGCGCATCTAGGAGAAGCTTGCTAAACCGCATGGGTAGAGCAGAGTACGCTCCTATGGCGCGGGTCATAGACAGTCCAGAAGTGCCATACAACTGGTGATAATTAAGGTCAGGGGCAAGTTTGAGCTTCTTCACAAGCTTGGAGGAGACAACGTTGACTGGAAAGCCAGTGTCTAGAACAGCCTTGATCTTCACTTTTTGAATGGATATCTTCACTCAAGTGGTAGTGCAACCAAAGGGAGGAAGGACAGCCAAGATATCTTGAGCCTCTGCTAGTTCCTTATCCCACTTCTCAATCATGCATCTTAATCCTGGGAACTCCTTATAAACAGTTTGGAGCTGGAGTGAAACAGATACATTCTTGAAAACACCTGTCAGCAACCTTGGCAGCTTCTTCTTACAACTCCACTAGCACAGGGGACCTCTTAGCTTGAGTGAGGTAAGGGCAAGAGACAACTTCTTTGGCTTCAGGCAAAGGCTTAGCAGTAGTTGTAGTCTTTCCTGATTGCAATTTATAGGGGACTGTAATGGTTTCAGGAACAGCCAGAATAGAGTACCCATATGCATTAGTGTTGTCTGTATCAGAGTCATCCAGGTCAGAGTTCTCAGAGATATCATGAAACAATAGGAGGATAGGAGGAGCCTCATTATCAGCAGGCTTGGAGTCAGATATAGAGGGAGGGTTGAAAGAGACTGGGAAGAATTGTCAACTGAGAGCGTCTCTTCCTCTAGGTTGACTGCTCTTTTCCCGCCTTTTCTTTTGGATCAGCTTCTTCAACCCATGGGTTGGTGCAGACTTGAGAATGGTGACCTATCTGACCACAGTTGTGGCACCCTTGGCATTGAGGAAGATTTTGCATGTTCATGGTAAGAATTAAAGGACCACAGGAAGACAAGCCAGATTTAGAAGCACTTGACTTTCCCTAATAACTACTCCAGAATGGGTAAGGTGCATATCCTGCAATAGTGTCTTTATGCTCTTCATAGAGGAAAGCATGGCCTTGTGAGCCTCAAAGTGGAGACACAGAAGTTGATTAGCCTTGAGGGCTTGAGCGTAAAGCCATGTAAGCTTAATGGACTGTCAATTGTCTGCTCATTATCAGTTGCTGTCCTTCCATGTAGAATCTGTCTGTGAACTCAGCTAGCGTCTCTTTAGGCTTGAAAGCAATCTGCATAAAAGCGTCCTTTTTTACTTCCAGGCTAAGGTCACCAACAAACTCGTCAATCAGAAGCTGCTTCATATCTTCCAATATCTCAATGGTGGGTATTCAGGCACCACCACCTCCTGGCAAGTCAGGTGTAGACAGGTTAAAATCTGTTCCTTTTTAACCTCATCTGATGCTTGTCTCATGGCAGTTTCATAGATAGTTAGGAAAGCTGCAATGATTGAGGTTTTGTGATCAAAGACTTGCTTAAAGGTAGGCTTGAAGTGTGCTTTGGGAGTTGGACCACCATTGTTGCTATTGAGTACATTTATACATGGAGAAAATTCTTCTTTGAATTCAGATGGGGGCTATCTAGCCCACAGCTGACAAACACTTTCTTCAAGGGTAGTCAGGGTCTCAACAGCACAGGCACCTGTATTGATAGCTTGAGTGGTCTGTTAGTCAGTAAAATCTAGGCGTTGACTTCAGGAGGTCACTACTGTGGAGAGCTCAGCCAGTCAAGAGGTAAGTAATGGCCCCACTGAGAGGCAAGGGGCAAACCTGTTGTTCACAGAGTCAATTAATTCACTCATCTCTTGTCTATCTCTATCCAGCTCAGTATGATCCTGCTTCAAATGATCCACCTTGTTAGCTAGGGCAATTAGTTTCTTAATGCATTGGATTTGAAGGGCTCCTGGTAAGCCAGGGCAGCAACCATCTTTTTTAACAACCCCAACTGGACTAGCAACAGTTTTCATCATCTCGCATAAGGCAGCAAGTTCTTGCTGTAGCTCAGCAACTTGAGCGGTCAACTCAAGCACCTGGGGATCAGGTTGAGCATCTCAGTAGGACGTCCTTGACTGCAAGTAGTTGTACATAGCTCTTGAATAGCATCCCATATTTTCTGCTCTCTATCCACCAAGTCATCAGAAGGGGGAGAGGGAGGAACATCTGGCTTGGGCATAAATAATTCATTAACTTGACTCTGAAGTTTGGCTATAACAGCGGCAGTGGCAGCTCTCTCTTGACAAACACTGTACTGAGTTCATTAAGGCTGTTAGCAGCAAATTCTACTACCTTCTATAGTTGCTTGAATGAATACATGCTGAATGCATTGAGCTGCCACACAAGTTGTTTTAAGTAGGAGAGGTAAGCGTTCAAAGTGGAATCTACTTGAGTTTGCCAGGGTTGTTCTAGCTGGTGAAACTTGTGTAGACGCTCCCTGAAATATTTGGGGATGGACTGGTGCATTTTTTCAATAGAATTAACCAAACAGGTCTGGGAGGTAACAGAGTTGCGCTGATTGTCAGATACCAAGGAAAACAGGGAATGGATCCACTGTTGGCAGACAGCAAACTGGTCCCAGTGATGAGTAACTGCTGCTTGTAGAGACAAGATTTCTTGGACGTGGAGCCCCAACACCATTTGATGATAGGCCAAGGCAGGCTGCACAAAGGACAATAGTAAGTGCTCAGCGGAGCCAGCTGCTGAGAGGAGATGCTGTGGAAATTGAGGAGCCACAATTAATTTGTAGTATTCAGACCAACTGAACTGCAGCTGAAGGCAAGGGATGGCTCCTTCACAGGCTATCCCAAGGGCTACCAACATGACTTGTTCTAAGTCAGGGGTACCCATGAGGTAAGCAACTAGGCAGGGACCATTCCCAAGGTTCAGTACAGTAGGAATAATAGGCAGGTTGGCATATCTTCCTCAATAGGAGGGCTAGTAATATCAGGTGAAGTTGGCTCTTGTATAGGCAGAGGCAAAGGATCTGAAAACATGGATGCAAAAGGAATAACCAAGGGGCTTACAGCCCCTGTAGTGAGCACCACTTTTGTTGTGTTCTGAGGCAAAGCACAGACACACAACGGGGAATCCTAACCTTAGGATTGGATTCATACTAAGTCTCAGTTAGATGGCAGGTAAGGATATGTGATTACCTTGCAGCTCTGGAAGAATAATCTCTACTAGTTGTGGCTAGAGAGAGGCGCGGAAGTACTGGACAACACAAAGACAAAAATGTGAATAGAACTTAATTTTATTGGTGAATTAGGAAAAGGAATATATAGTGGTTGTTGATACCAAAAAACACTACCAGGACGGTAGGATCACTTGCCACAAGCATAAGTGGGGCAAGTGAGATGTGCAGAGTCAAAAAACCAAGCAATTGTATTTCCTGATTCAGTCATTAACTTGTTTTGAGAGGCAAAAGCAAAAGCAAGAGATTTGTCTTCAAAATGGCCCATCAAAGACAAAATTGACACATGGTGAATAGCGGTATTCATGACAAGAACGTTGATGTATGGATTGCCCTCAAACTTGGATTCAGCAGCAGGTTGTCTAGCCCAGAGAAGTTGAAAGCTCTCTTCTAGGGTATCTAGGGTAGAGCTGTTTTGCCCACTGATATCCCTAGTGGTAGCGGCAGCAGCTCCAAATTCATCAATCTTAATCTGTTGCACTGTTAGGGTGCCAGCAATCCCATTGAGTTGAATGGTCAGGGAAGTGATTTGAGCAATCAAAGTGATAATCTGTCCACTCATTGTCTCTGACAAACAAGAGAGGTTTTGTACCTCCCTTTCTAGTGCATCCTGCCTGTCAGCAACATCATTTGTTACTTCTGCTAACTGATCCAAGGCAAGAGCACAGTTGACCCAGGGTTGGCCTTTCAAGCCAGGGCAACAACCATGATTGACATGGAAGGGAGAGCTAGTGACCTCAGCTTCTCCTTCACCTTTGGACTCAAAGGACAAATCATCAGGATTAGAGAGGTGTTTTCTCAAATACTCAATTTCTCCTTGCAAGGTAGCTACTTGGTTGGTGAGTGAATCAAAGCAAGAGTCAGGCATAGGTTCTACTGGAGTAGAGTTCTGAACAGAATATTGACGTCAAGTGGTAGCTTTGTGCTCAGCTATGGCTTCCCATACCTTAGCTTCAAAGTCAGATGGGACCTCAACAGGAGGAGCAGGAGGTGTCACCTTGATGGACGCTACTCTATCATCCACATAATTTTGAATCTGATACAGAGTGTCTCCTAATGCAGCCTTGTACAGACCATATTGTTGGTGCAGATGTTGGCCCCAATTTTGACGTGGGTCCCAACCAACCCAAGTTGGGAATTAACACGCTCCCAAAATTGATTGAGTTTGGTAACCAGAGTCTCAAAGTCCTGACAATGCTTTAGAAGAGCGGCCTCTATTTGTTTGCACCATGTTTTTTGATGCTCATCCAATTTGCACAGTCAATCCTTGATATATCCAGGGAGCAAGGAGCAAAGGGAATTCAGTGAGGAGGTCAAGTACTTCTGGGAGGCCAGAAAGTTGCACTGGTTATCAGAAATACACACAAAGAAACTGTGGGACCATTCTTGATATGCCATATTCTGAGCATGGTTGTTTTAGATGGCAGTGGCTACAGCACTTAAAAGCTGGTTCTGGGATCCTAATGCAAGTTGATGATGAACTAGGTCTGGTTTAATGAACTGGTTGACTAACACGCCAATTGTATCCATGGACTCCATCAGCGCAGGGGGGAGACCAAAGTCCAAGAGGAAGAAGTAAAGGTCTTTGGAAGTGTACCCAGGACAGAGACCAGGGATAGTGTACACTGCCATAGTGCCTGAGTGGAGGAGAGAGCAAGCGGCAGCAAAAGCTTACTCATAGTTGAGAGAGAAAGCTTGAAGGGGGCCCAGGCAGGCCCAGGAGACAGCACCAGTGCCATGGGAGTTGAGGGGGCATCAGTAATATCTTCCTTGAGAGGAGGATTAGAGACTTTAGGTTGTTTGTGTACTTCAGAAACAAAAGGAGAAAGTCCAGAGAAGGCTTGGGGGAACAGGGTAACCAATGGGCTTGTATCCCCTGTAGTGAGCACCATTTTGTTGTGTTTGGCTCCTGGGGACAACATCCAAAAGGACACAGCAGGAAATCTTTATAACAAAATATTTGAGGTTTGAAGCTAGCCTTGGGTTAGCCTTCAGGGAAAAATTAAGGGCACATACCTTAATTTCCTAGAAAACAAGATGTAAAAGTCCTTTTGGCAGAAAGGACAGGAAAAATCTTAAATAATATTAAAGACAACACAGATGTGGATAAACTTGTATTTATTAGGAGAAATGATTCTACTTAAATAGTAGAAAAGGATTGATGATCACTCATTAGGTAGACAGAGTGGCAGAGGGGGTCACATTGGGGTGAGGTCATACCAGGATCAATTGAGGGCTGGTATGGTAATCCGGAATGGGTGGACATTAGAACAGACCTATTTATGGAAGGCAAAGAATTTCCAAAGTCAAAAGCAAAACCAACAAAATCTTTGCAGTTATCACTATTTGAAACCATATCAAAATAGCATTAAAAGCGCAAATTCCAACACTTCTTCAGCATGGGGAGATGGACTGCTTCATCCTTTAGTGTACTATAGTCAGAAACCTCTTCCTGCTGAGAAGAACAACCCTGTCTGTGACAAGGAACTACTTGTCATTATCAAGTCTCTTAAAAATTGGTGTTGCTACCTTGAAGGAACCAAGGACCCTGTCAGAATTTTCACTGATTATAAAAACTTGCTTTTCTTCACTCAGGCAAGTTGCATTTCCCAACACCACACTTGCTGGGTGATTGAACTCACAAACTTCTTGTTCATCATCACATACAAGAAAGAATCCCTCAATGTCCTTCCTGATCTATTCTCCTGTTACCCGTCTGCTGCTGACTCCAACCCAAAATAAAAACTTCTCACACTAAGGCAATTCTTTCTTTGTCAGTATTCATCAACCAGATCTCTTCAACCTTATATAAATTTTCAGACACCTTCTCTATTCAGAGAGCTCAATCAGAGAATGCTACTACAAGTAAGATCATTCAGAACCTACTATTTAAAGCAATTCATAGTTCTTAATACTCACTTGAGAACAACCTGCTTCTCTTTCATAACTGGTTCTGGTACTTTAAATTCAGAACCTGAACAAGAAAATGCGGGATTATCAAATCCTTGGTCCAAATTTTGAATCATTTTTGTGAGATGGCTTTTTTCTAATCAAATTGGCTTTTTTATATTCTATTTGGATTTTGAAAAATGCAGGAACTCATAGACACTTTGCAAAGTTTAAGTCAAACTTCATATTTCCAGTAGACAAAAAGAATTAACTGGAATTAGATTTGAAGCGTTCAAATCCATTAACCATTTCCATTAAGTTTACTATGCTTTTTTTTCTGGAATTGCTGGATTGTCACATTCATAAACCAAATTGCAAATCACTTTTGAATGCCACTAGTAAACTCAGATATTAATTGCAGGAACTGGAATCTAAATTGAATGTAAAGTAAGAACTAGGATAAATCAACCCAAATCAAGAAGCTCCACTCTGGATAAAATCAAATGAAAAATCCAATCTCAACAACCATGTTTAGACATGAAATTAACTGAAATGTAAAATTGTCTAAACTGAAAATGATGCAATATTCTGCACTCTAAATCACTAATATAGCAACCACAAACCCATATAAGAATATATGAGCTACACTCCTGATGGCATAGAAGCTTTTAAAAGTTTTTTAGCCCCCAGTGTAGCCAGGGACCAAGCAAAATTCTTTTCCAGGAAAAATGAGGGGGAAAGATAAACTATCAGTTTACTACAAAAGGTGTTAATGTATTGCTATTAAGAATGTTTGATTACAGTAGAGTTTAAAAAAAGCTAATAATAAAATAAAATTATATACTACAATCTATCTTATCATGTTGTCTTTTCCTTGATGTGTTGATAGTTCATTTGCTGTTGATAATATGCCTGCATTTAATTGGATAGTTTCACCTCCAGTTGCCTTGGCAATAGGAAATCAAGTTGCCTCTGCAACCACAGCTGGTCTCGGGGAGGCAACTTGATTTCCTATTGCCAAGACAACTTAAGGTGAAACTATCCAATTAAACACAAGCATATTATCAACAGCAAATGAACTATCAACACATCAAGGAAAAGACAACGTGATAAGATAGATTGTAATATATAATTCTATTTTATTATTAGTGTTTTTAAAAATTTACTGTAATCAAGCATCTAAATTTTAGCCATCCTAAAATGGAATAGGGTGATTTTTGAGAAAGCCTATGATTTCTAAAAGAATTAGAACAAATCCACTCTAGATCCTTTAGCATCCTTTTTGAGACACCCATAAATTATATTTATTTCAAATTCACCGCAATTATGATTTAAAATTTGGTTCTTGGATTTGACAATCCTGCAATTTCATATTTGTTAATTTTTACATGATGTCTATGATTTGTTTGAAATACAGGAAATCTCAAATCATACATTAGAATCCCACATTTCTAATTCATGTATCCTGCATTTATTTTCTGAGTTTTATCTTGTGTTAATTGAGTTATCTGCTCAAGAGAATTGAAATTTGCTAATTTAGAAAAATCAAAAAAGTCAAATTAAATGGTTGATTTCATTAAATATTTTAATTTTTACTCATCTGAGTTGCCCAAAAAAGGGATTCGAAATTTGGACCAAGGATTTGAAAATCCTGCATTTTTACGTTTAGGTTCTGAATTCACAGTACCAAAAAGGACTTACAGTTAAAAATCACAATTTATTTCACAATTCCCTCCCGCAGGCCACTTAGGCTATAAGAGAACTATGTCTCTCATAAAGTCACACTCTTTGTGGCCACAGATGGCAAAAACCATCAAAGAATATGTTATCAGCTGCTTGGTCTGTTTAAGAAACAAGAACCATACCTCCAAATTGTCTGACCTCCTCTGTCCTCTTCCAATTCCATAAGGACCCTGGCAGAGCCTTTCCATGGACTACATCACCCAACTATCTACTTCTTTAGGCTTTGAAAAAATCTTAGTAATGGTTGACTGCTTCCTCAAGGAAGCCTTCTTCTGCCCTTATCACACAACTATCATTGCCAAACAAACAGCCAAGCTATTTTTCAAGTATATCTTTCCTCATCATGGAGTTCCTTGTAAAATAGTCACTGACTGTGGGCCCCAGTTCACCTCTGTATTCTGTCAAGATATCATGGCTTTTCTTGGCGTAAACTCTCTCTACAGCACTGCCTGTCATCTGCAGACTGATAGCCAGACTGAAAGAACAAACCAAACCTTGGAAATAATACCTCTGCTGTTTCATCAACAAGAAATAGGATAACTGCTCTGACATCCTCCCCTTTGCCCAATGTTCCTACAACTCAGCTTACCTGGATCTATTGGGATGACACTCTTCCAATAAAACCTTGGCTACACATCTTCTTTCCTTCCTTCCTGACTAGCAAGGTCATTTACACTCACAGTCTGCAGCTGAACTTGCTATCACAATCAAGGAGACTCAAGCCCAGCTCATTACACATCTTCAGACCACCATCATAGAATACAAGAAGCATTGTAGCAAGAAGATGACCCCGGGCAACAAGATCCAACCAAGAAACCTGTTACTCCTCTCTATCAAGAATCTCCTGGTCATCATTGCTTTTTGTAAATTCCGCCTTTGCTTCATCAGATCCTTCCTATTTGCTGAAAAAATTGGAACCACCGCCTTCAGCCTGAATCTTAAGAAACATTTCTCAATCACAATGTCTTCTTTTTTCACTCCTCCTGAAGTTGAGACAATCCCTTACCAGTCATCAAACAAATACTCCACCTCCTTCTCTCCATCCCCAAGGTTCTGAGGGATATGAAGTACAGGAAATCTTATCCCACTGCATCCTCCAATCAGGCACAGAATAACTTATCTTATGAAAGGGCTACAATCTTGAAGACTCCGCCTGTGAACCTGAAGAAATCCTCACTTTAAGGATTGGAAATCCTTCCAGCATAAATCTATTTAATAGATGAATGAAACCCCTAGAATTAATGGCTACTAGATCACCTCTATGAAGTCAGAAAAATCTCTCTATCTTGGATACATCAGTTATTATTAGCATTTATTTTAAAATTCTGGAAATAGAAAATTGTAAACATACTAATCTTAAAAAACCTTGCTGAGTCAAGTACTAGGGTTTATTACTTCCTGTTATCATTCTTTACCTTGGGAATCAAACTCAGAACCTTCAGGCTGCTCAAATCAATCTAAAGTGAATAATCAATCAGTTAGTAGTAAGAACAAAAGCTTACCAATACTTCCTAAGTCAAGAGCAAGATCTGTAGAAGCTCAGGGCCTGCCCAAGCAAGTGAATTCAAAAACTATCCATAAAAACTACTGCCTAGTCAATCAGAGCCTGTCAGTAATACCACCAATCAATAAAATGACACCAGCGGGAATCAACAGCAATGAGGAGCAGGCCATCATCTGAACCTTAAAGGATGATACATTAAAGTCACCAATCACATCTTTAGCTTTGACACACCAACATTTCACAGTTCCCAACTTGTTGTTCATATCTCAACTAAAAGGTTTGGCTGCTGCAAGCCGCATTCTGAAATCTTGCTGGCAGCAGTCAGACCAAAATTACCAAGCAGGAGGCACATCAATGATAACACATACACCCCAAGTTACATCACACATTATTCCACATTCCCAAGCCAAGATATCATGTATTTAGTGAGAAGTGCTGGGAATTTATCCAGTGCTCTAACAACTTCAATTTTTGGAATCAATAAATTTAGTCTCCTATATTTTTTACTTGGTGAACTAGTAGTTAACTAAATTTTAAATTCAGATGGACTGGAAGCAGAGATTCCTCTTTCTTTTTTTCTGCCTAGTTGTAAAGTCACTCCCCCTTTAGCCTTGGATAGGACAATCTTCTTGCAACGCACAAAAAAATATGCTCCAAAGCCAGCCAAGCCCCTTAATTCTCTTGAGGATTTAGCCCATACAATTGATGAGAGATTTGTGTTGACATACCTTTCCCAGGTGGCAAAAACCGATGTTTTGAACTCTGTTCCTACTTGGGAGGCATCCCTGACCAATTTGGATTATTTTTTGGTTTGGGCTTGCCCGCATTTAAAATTGATTAAGTCTAAACAACCAGGTTGCGCAATGGTTAAATCAACAAAATCCAATTCAACTGAAATTAATGGCATCCAGAAGTGTCCTCTAGGCACTAGCCAATCAGAGGTTGGGTTGGAAATTGGAGAGAAACCATCCAAACTCCCTGAAACTACTGGCAAAAATTCTATCCCATCCAATCAAATGACTGGTTGAGGTCACTTGACCTTGCAGATTCAAATGGTTTCCCTTAAAGCAAAAACAGGGGACTTTTGGTCCCCTGCTTTCTCATTCTATCAATTAAAAGTTTTATAACTTCCCTAAATTAAAGTTTATTGTTTGAGGCTCCTCTGGAAGTTCTCAACTATCCCTGGCTCTGTTATTATTAGTTTTCCTTTTAATTACCTCCTCTACATTCCCTTGGTTTACAGCATTGTCTTTGAAGTCAGCAGCGTCAACTTTAGTGTTGATCTATATACTTTCCTTGTTGTCCTCAAAACTCTGATTCAAACTTCAAAATTAGTATTCAAAACTATTTATTTACCTACTTTAAGTTTGAAATTTCTTTTTGTTTGCTTTTGTCTTTGCTTTTGCTTTGCCTACACCTGCTTGATGTTCTTATCTGTTTCCAAGTTTTAAATACTTAGTTGTTGTCCCTGGTTTTGTGCTTTAAATTTAATCATTTATTACAGTCTAGCTGCTAGTTCCTTAGTGTTTAAAATCAAAGTTTGATAGTTCTTTCCTTTCTCTTAACTTTGAACCATGCTGGTCTCCCTGGTGAAGTTTGTTACCTTTACCCTAGCACCAGTTCTGGTGATGATATGGACTACTTCTCCAGACCTCTGTAGTTGTATCTCCTACTCATTACACCACGTAGGGAGCAACCCCACCCAATTGTGCAGATGTTGGAGGACATTCCTGAGCTTGCTCAGGAAATTCTTGCTACTAGCAAAAGTGTTGTTTGTAGCCTCACCAGTGATGACCTTGAGCTTTCTGCCCTTAAGTCAATTCCTACTACGTCTCTGGTCCTGCCCCCTGTGCCTCCCCCTTTTGCAGACCTGGTGGTTCTGGTCCAAGAAGAAGGGCTAGGCTTCCAAGAGCACGCCCCCAAGCGCGCCATCTGGCTTCTTGGTGGAATGTTCTTGATGGGCTTGGATTCCTACTTTCCCTGTCTTTCCGCTGTGTCCTCTCTGTAGACGCCACTTTGAGCAACCATACCAGTTTTCTACTGGATGGTGTCCTGGTGGATTCTTCCCCCAGGATGGAATCCAAACTTAGTTAGTTTAGCCCCCCTCTCTCTCACTAGTCTTCTGGTGCTCAGTTTCTGACTGTTGCCAATTTGATTCCAATATCCAGGTCAAGAATGCTACCAAAACTTCAGCTTGGGATTACATTTACACTAAACATCAGTTTCCTCCTACTTGTGACAAAACCACACCTCCCCCTTAACCTCCCCCTGTGATCTTTCCAGGAGCTCCTTGGTATGTCTTGACTTATTTTGCAATATACTATGGATTGACTCATTTTACTCCTTTCTTGGGTTCATATAAATTGTGGGGTTATTTGATTAATACTCTGATGGTTGTAATTCCTGTAGGATCCTCTCTGGTGGCTTTCCATCCCATAGCTCTTCTACACTATTTAGGTTCCCTTCTACCTCAGGAGTGGATCCCTGACACTCAACAACTGCTAACAGATGCTTAAGGCCTACCAGGAGCTCCATACTAGCAGTTAGGGGGTACTGTCAGGACTACTTTTTTATCACTGCTATTATGCAGTTAACCCTGGTGCATATCCACTCCCTTAATCCGCAAATTATTTCTTTATGTTTTCATTATGCCTTTTCCAACCCTGGTTCTTTTTTTGATCTAAAAACTTAAGGTTAATTATCTTTCAAAGCTTACCTTGCTTCAGGACAAGTTTTGAACTTGGATACTATACACATTGAAATTAATTGTTTGATTTGAACTTTACCTTTCATTTTTCAGCTTAAAATTAAGCTTGGACGTGTTTTTCCCTGGTTTTTGCTTTAAGAGTGTCAACAACACCCGCCTTTGGTCTTTCTTCTTGCTGTTTCCTTGCCTCTGCCCTAGTCTCTTTAAGTTAATACTAAAACCCTTAACAGTCTTCAATATTCCCATGACCACACTAACCTATGCTGTTTAAGTTCCTATCTCCTTTAATTTTACCTCAATCACTAAAGTTAAAATAAAAAGCATGAGTTTCCAGTCTCAACTTCAAGTTGAGATTGTTTGACATGCTCCCCAACAAGTACTTGTTAGGTTTTGTGGCTTGTGTTTTCTTTCTAAGAAATCTTATTTTTTATTAAATTTACATTCCTTTTCTAATTCTAGTTCTATGATTCCCTTTGATTACATTTTTCATCATTTAGGCAATTTTTATAGTGGAACACACACTTTATTTGTTGATAGCTTTAATCCTCCAGCTAGTGCTGACCATTACCATGACTTAGAAATTGACTTTTTGACACAATCTTAAGTCATTAAGTCTGGTCTTTATTTCATTTTCATAGGCCTGATCAATTGTCTTAGTCCTTACTTTACTTCCTATAAACTTTTAGGAGCTTTAGTGCAGTTATTGTTGCAAACCTTACCTACCTTTTTATACTTAACAAACATTAATACTCTTGGTTTAAAGGCTTTAGTCTACAATTATTTACCCCAAGCCTTCAAACCTTACAAGCCGCCAGCTCCAAAATATTAAAAAATTAAAAACAAATTACCCTATGAAATCAGAACAACTTGCAGAGCTCCAACCAACACCAGATGATACTTAAATGGCGTGTCTTGGCTTTGATTAGGCCCCAAACCTCCACCTTGACCAATATGTTCTTCCCCCAAAATTCCACAAGCTCTTTGTCCTCCTTGTCTGAGACTTTGTAAAAGCCATTACATATCAAAACTTACCCAAAATGGAGAGAGTACAAGAAGAATTCTGTTTCTGTTTCCCAACCAAACACACAATATCTCACATCCTAAAAAGTTCAAGAAAAAATAACCAACCTTACCAACAGTTTGTCTGCTGTTCTTCCCGCCAAGTGGGGGTCTTTGGGACTTTGGGGACTCCTGGGGCTCTGAAAAGACTGGAATACCACCAACCATGAAAAAATTTTGCTATCACATCCCTTAAAAATAAAATAAGCACCCTATACAATAAATCTTATGAGTTCTCAGTCCTGTTTGCGGGGCAGAGACTTCACTAAATTGTTTATCTAGGTCTTGTTGTAATGATGTGGATTAAAGCAGAAGCACCCAACCTGTCTGATGTAATAATAAAGCTAGATGAATTTTGCCTTTTATTAGATGGAAATAAATTGCCCCTGGGTACAGCTCAATAGAGAATGTTATTCAGGATGCAGTTATTCTTGCCGCCACCTAGGGATGGCTGCTCCATCAGAAAATATCCTCCTGGCCAATGGTATCACAGTGCTCCTGTACTCAAGACGCCACAATTTATATAGTACAGAAGCAATGTCAACATACGCTCTGGAAATAGAAATTGCTAGTTAATTTCAACAACAAGTCCAAGAATCCTGCTACTCACACCCCTAATAAAGCTCTAAACCCAAATAAAATTTTAAATTTTTATATATAAGTTCTTTAAATCTACTCTAATCAAACCATTCACATTCAACAAATAAAATTATTATATAAAAATAATTATTTCTGTATGTTTTTTTATTCATCCTCCTTTGATTAGTTAATTTTATTATACATGACATTATACAATTAAAATCATATAAAAGCGTGAAATAAACTGTCCCAAATAAAATCATAATATATTATATTTGTGTGGTATTTGTTCATTCAATTCTTCATTAATTCATTCACCCATTCATTAAATCATTCAATTGGCTTTGCTTTGTTAATTTTTATTATACCAGACAGTATACACAAGGAAATACAGAAATAAAGTCAATACAAATTAAAAGAAATAAAAAATAGATATTAAAAAAAAAAACATTCAGGACAGCAAAGCCTGTAATTAATTGGCTGCTTGTAGAGGCATACAGGGAGAGAAAAATCAGTGTGGCCATAGATTTTAGCTACATTTCAGCTGGGAGGGCATGGACACCAACCTGCAGCAAATTAAACAAATCATCAGGCCCAGGTAGTGCCCCTTTCTTGACTACTTGCTTGAGCCACCCAAAAACCTCCTTGATTGGGTTGAGGAATGGGGAATAGAAGGGGAGGAATAGCAGACACAAATTGGATGTGGCCAATTGTTGGGAGCCAATTTGTATGCATGTACTGTAAATTCAGAACTTAAACATAAAATGTGGGATTGTCAAATCCTTGGTCCAAAATTCAAATCACTTTTATGGGATGGCCTTTTTTAATTAAATTGATTTTTTGTATTTTTATTTGAATTTTTAAAAATGCGGGAACTCATAGACACTTTGCAAAGTTCAAGTCAAAATTGAATATTTCTAATGGACAAAATGAATTAACTGGAATCAGATTTGAAGTTTTCAAATCCATCAACAATTTTCATTAAGTTAACTATGTTTTTTGAAATTGCAGGATTATCAAATCCATGAACAAAATTTTAAATCACTTTTGAATGCCACTAGTAAACTCAGATATTAATTGCAGGAACTGGAATCCAAATTTAATATACAGTAAGCACACTAGGAAACACCAACCCAAATCAAGAAGCTCCACCACAACTAAAATCAAACTAAAAATTCAATCTCAATAACCATGTTTAGACATAAAAAGTGATTGAACTTGAAAATTATCCAAACCTAAAAAGTATAAAATATTATAACTTTAAATACAGATATAGAATTTCTGTTACTATTCAAGGAAAAATCAAGAGAAAACAACTACTCACTACTAAACCAAAAACCTATATAAATACATATTTAATCTAAAATATATTTTATATTATTTTTATGGACAGACAATCACATTCCCAACCAGCTCCTGCACCAGCCCGTGGGGCAGCCTGTCCACAGGGGCACTCAGAGGGTTCAATAATAGACCCAGAACATAACTTGGGGTGAGTAATGCCTTCACACAGGCCTCCCAAGGCGTCAGCGCCAGCCAATCACCTCCTGCACCTCAAGCCATATCAACCAGCTTGAATCCCAGACAGAAGCTGCTCTCAAGGCCTGCAACCAAAGTCTCCTATACCAGGGTCATCAGTAACAATGAGGTTATTTACATCTCCACTGTGTACCCAGTTGTCACCTGGCCCTGCACTCTGGTCCAATAGTTGCCATTTCCTGCCCTGCATTTTTGACATGTCTTACAAGTCATTGACCACTAATGTTGAGCCATCTGTGCCTGTGATGTATTTCTTCATTGACAGTGCCACCACAAACAAGCGTGATCCCACCTTCTACACAAAGGTCCCCATCCCCTGTGTTGAGCCTACTAGCCAAGATACATGGTACCTGCCAAGGGCCAGCATTGGTTGACAGATAGTGAGTGTGAAGCTCTCCTTAACTGCTTGAACAGGGGAAAGGCAATTTAGGATATTGCATCCCAATTTGGTGTCACAGCCAGATATATTGGCAACATCATCATCAAATATGGCAACATCAGGAAAATTGGCAAATCTGACAAGGCAAAAAGACAGCCCAAACTCCTTCAGCTCATTCATATTGATGCAATCAAGAAGTGGCTTACCAAGTATTGCCACCTGGAAATGCTTGCTGTCCAATTAATGCTTGCCACAGAGTTTGGGCTTTCTGTCTCCAAAACCCTTGTCTATGAAACCATGAATTAGTTGGGCTTCTCCTGGAAAGTGCTGGGAGTTTTGTTGTATAATATAAAAAGCACCAAGACCATTAAGGATTGACACATTTATGCCAATACCTATATGGCTCTTAAACAGACCAGTGTTGGGTTCTGAGGCGCGGCACAGACACACAACAGGAAATACTAACCTTAGGATTGGATTTGTACTAAGTCTTGGTTAGATGACAGGGAAGGCAGTGTGCTTACCTTGCGGCCCTGGAAGAATAATCTCTACTAGTTGTGGCTAGAGAGAGGTGCGGAAGTACAGAAGACACAAAGATAAAAATGTGAATAGAACTTAATTTTTATTGGTGAACATGAAATGGAGTATATAGTGGTTTAGGAATACCACAAAACACTACCAGGACGGTAGGATCACTTGCCACCAGCATGAGTGGGGCAAGTGAGTTGCGCAGGATCAAGAAACTGAACAATTGAACTTCCTGATTTAGTCATCAATTAATTTCAAGAGTCAAAAGCAAAAGCAAGAGATTTGTCTTCAAAATGGCCCACCAAAGGCAAAATCAAAACATGGTGAATAGTGGTAATCATGACATTGCCCTCCCCTAGATTGGCCTTAGGGGGGTGATATTTACAAAGGGATTTTGTGTGCACTTGAGCAAAAGGACGGCCACTAGAGAGGAGCTTTACAGTGTATTCAGACCCTTGTTTAAAAGTCTCTTCTAAAGGGCTGATCCACAGAGAGTCCAACTTATGTGCGCAACCGCCTACTCTGTATTAGTAGTAAAGTACATGGTCACCAACATTGAATTCAGGCAGGGGGGAACGTCCAGCATTATTGGGAGAGAGCTCAAGCATCTTAGTCTTATATGCAGAAGTGTAGGCAGTGGCCTGTATGTCAATTATGCAGTTGACTAGATCCTTTATGTGGTTGTCAGGATTCAAGGCTTTATCAGAGGTAAGCAGGGGGGCCCAAGAGCAAAGGGGTAGTAGCCTCTTGCCCATATAACATAGCAAAAGGGGAGTATCCAGTGACTCAATGTTTGCTAAGGCGGTAGGCAAAGAGAGCAGCAGGTAAGTATAGGTCCCAATTAGCAGCGTCAGAGTAGGTGAGCTTCCTCATGATGAAGACCAGTGTTGAATTTGCACGCTTGACTGCCGCATTGGTAGAGGGGTTGTAGGAGGCAGAGAAAGACTGGTGTGACCCCAAAGCTTTGACAACAGAGGTTACCAGCTTATCATTGAAGTTAATCCCATTATCTGAGAGCAACACTTGAGGACAGCCATGGCAGTAGAAAATATCTTGTAACAGGAAGGCAGCAGTTGTCTTAGCTGTGGTGTTCTTTGTATGACAAGCCTCTACCCACTTGCTGAAGTGATCAACAGCAATCAGGATAAAGCAACACCCAGAACGTGAACAGGGGAGAGGACCTACTGCATCAATGCTGACAGTGTGGAAGGCATGTTGCAGGGGGACTAATTTGAACTTGTGGGTAGCAGCTCAAGGCCTTTGCAGTTGGCAGTTGTGGCAGCTAGCTATGACGTCTGGGATCAGCAGGCAAAGGTTCTCCCAGAAGTAATTCTTCTGAGGCCAGTCAAAGGCCTTGGCAATGCCTCCATGCCCAGTCTCTTTATGAGCTTGCAACACCAACAAGAAGCAAAGACTGGGCCGTACATAAGGCAGATACTGGTCTTGTACCTTCTTGAAAAGCTGATTGTCACATATGAGGGTATTTTTGGATAGCTTGGACAAGGCCAGCCGTACCTCTTCTGTCTCATTTTCACAAGAAGACAGGTACCCAATTAGTTTTTATAACCGGTCAGCCTCTGCAGGATGCAAAGCAAGAATGGGTATTCTGGAGAGCCCATCAGCGTTCTGGTGTTGAATCCCAGGGCAATGGAGCACAGTAAGTTGTATCCTTGCAGACGTAGAGCCCCTTTAGCTAGGCGCCTTTCAGGCTCCTTAAGCTGTTGTAACCACTTAAGATAAGTGTGGTCAGTGACAATTGTGAAGTTGGTACCATATACGTAGTGATAAAACTGCTTGAATGCATGCAACACGGCAAGGCACTCCTTCTCTGTAATAATATAGTTCTTCTCATGTTTGTTCAGCACGTGTAATGTGTAAGCCATGGGATGGTCTACACTCTTGTTGTCTAGTTGGGCCAGAATAGCTCCAATAGCAAGATTGCTAGTGTCAGTGTACAGGATGAACTCCTTATGATAGTCAGGATACACTAGGATTCACGCCTCTTTGAGTTTTTGTTTAAGGGTCTCAAAGGCCTGCTGTTGACTGGCAGTTCATTCAAAAGGAACATTACATAACAGCTGGACTAGAGGTTCACTAATATCTGCAAAGTCAGGGATAAACTTCTGTAGTATCCCATCATTTCTAGAAAGACTTGTACCTCTATCAGGTTGGTGGGCAGAAGCATTTTGTTGATGGCTTCAACCTTCTTAGTCATTGGGCGAATCCTGGTCTGGGTTACTTCATGGCCTAAGAATTCAAGACGCTCTTTGAAGAAAGCGCACTTGGAAGCTTTCAGTTTGAGGCCAGCTTCTTGAATCTTTATGAACACCTCTTTGAGATGAGCCAGGTGATTGGTGAAGGTAGCACTGAAAACTTTTATATCATCCAAGTATACTAGGACACACAACAACTTCAAGTCACAGAGGATGGAGCCCATGGCCCTTTGGAAGGTGGTCAAGGCATTGCAGAGTCCCTGTGGCATGCAAGTAGGCTCAAAAAGCCCTTCAGATGTAATGAGTGCAGCTTTTTGGCAATCCTTGGGCAACAGATCAACTTGCCAGTATCCAGATGCCAGATCCATTGCAGAGAAAAACTTAGAGCCTCCAAGACGTTGGAGAGCATCATCAATACACGGCAAGGGGTATGAGTCCTTCTTGGTCAAAGAGTTCAATTGGCAGTAGTCCATCACAATACAATGACCTCCATCCTTCTTCTTCAGTATGAGCAAGGGGGGAGGCCCATGGACTTTGGAAAGGAGCCAGTAGCCCAGAGTCTAAAAGTTGTTTTAGCTCTTTAGATACTTGAGCGTCCTCTATGCAACTGCGGCAATATGGTTTAGGGCAGAAAGGGGGAGCGTCACCAGTATCAATCTGGTGAATAACTCCTTTGGCTAGACCATAATTAGTGCTACCTTTAGCAAAGATGTCGGAAAACTGGTCTAGTAAGTCTAGCACCTCTTTCTGTTTAACCGAGGACAGCTGTGGGAAGTCTTACGCAGTGAACAAGGATAGGACTTGAGGCTCATTCTCAGGTAGGTTAAAATCTTGAAACGTGCCAAAAGGATGAAGAGACAGGACATCAGGAGCGCTCAATAGCTTGCCATATCCAACAACCTGCCCCCTAGACATGGTCATGGGGAGTGCAGTCAGGTTAGCTACCAACAATTGAACAGGGTCCTTATGGGAGACATCTAGGATTCCAGGACAGAGATAAGGTTCATTGCGCCCTAATGGAGGGGGAGAGTACAACTCAAAGAAGGTTTGTTCAGGTAGTTCATGTGATATATGGGAGTCTAGGATGGCCTGGGAGCCAGGGGGGAGATAAAAGCGGACGTGGCTAGGAGAGGGATCCCCTCAGACGCAGGACAAGCCATGGGTATAAATTTCATGTTTGAGGAGTGGGTGCAATATTTGATATTGAAAACCCCAGTGGGATACTCCAAGGCACATGTCTTGAGCTGTTTCCCGGGGACTTTAACCGGCTCTTCAAAGATCAGAGGTACTTCATATCCCAGAATAGAGAGGTAACCTTATTTTAAGTTGACTATCCCATTATATTCCCTAAGGAACTGGGTGCCAACTAAGAGATTTTAACTCTCATTTTCCAAGACAACTGCTGGCGCAGATAGAAGAAGTTTGCCAAACCGCATGGATAGAGCAGAGTAAGCTCCTATGGCGCGGGTCATAGACAGTCCAGAAGTGCCATACAACTGGTGATAATTAAGGTCAGGGGCAAGTTTGAGCTTCTTCACAAGCTTGGAGGAGACAACGTTGACTGGAAAGCCAGTGTCTAGAACAGCCTTGATCTTCACTTTTTGAATGGATATCTTCACTCAAGTGGTAGTGCAACCAAAGGGGGGAAGGACAGCCAAGATATCTTGAGCCTCTGCTAGTTCCTTATCCCACTTCTCAATCATGCATCTTAATCCTGGGAACTCCTTATAAACAGTTTGGAGCGGGAGTGAAACAGATACATTCTTGAAAACACCTGTCAGCGACCTTGGCAGCTTCTTCTTACAAATCCACTAGCATGGGGACCTCTTAGCCTGAGTGAGGTAAGGGAGAGAGACAATTCCTTTGGCTTCAGGCAAAGGCTTAGCGGTAGTTGTAGTCTTTCCTGAGCGTAACTTATAGGGGACAGTAATGATTTCAGGAAAAGCCAGGACAGAGTACCCATATGCATTGATGTTGTCAGCATCAGAGTCATCCAGGTCAGAGTCATCAGAGATATTGTGGAACAAGAGGAGGATAGGAGGAGCCTCATTATCAGCAGGCTTGGCGTCAGATATAGAGGGAGGGATTGAAAGAGACTGGGAAGAATTTTCAATCAAGAGCGTCTCTGCCTCTAGGTTGACTTCTCTTTTCTCACCTGCTCTTTTGGATCAGCTCCTTTAACCCGTGGGTTGGTGCAGACTTGAGAATGGTGACCTATCTGATCACAGTTGTGGCAACCTTGGCGTCAAAGAGGATTTTGCAAGTTCATGGTAATAATACAAGGACCATGGGAAGATGAACCAGAGTTAGAAGTAGCTTGACCTTCCCTAACAACTGCGCCAGAGTGGGTAAGGTGCATATCCTGCAACAACGGCTTTATGCTCTTCGTGGAGGAAAGCATAGCCTTATGAGCTTTGAAGTGAAGGCACAGAAGTTGGTTAACCTTGAGGGCTTGAGCACAAGCTGTGTAGGCTTCATGGGCTGTCAACTGTCTGCTTGTGATCAGTTGTTGTCCTTCCATATAGGATCTGTCTGAAAACTTGGCTAGGGTCTCTTTTGGTTTGAAAGCAATATGCTTGAAGGCGTCCTTGTTTTCTTCCAGGCTAAGGTCACCACCAAACTCATCAATCAGAAGCTGCTTCATATCTTCCCATGTCTCAATGAAGGGCAGCTCAGGCACCACCACCTCCTGGAAAGTTGGATGTAGACAGGTCAGAATATGTTCTTTCTTAACTTTGTCTGAAGCCTGTCTTATGGCAGTTTTGTAGATAGTTAGGAAAGCTGCAATGGTTGAGGTCTTAGGATTGAAGACTTGCTTAGAGGTAGACTTGAAGTGTTCTTTGGGAGTTGGGCCACCATTGTTGCTATCAAGTACGTTTATATGTGGGGAAAACTCTGCCTCTGATTCCAAGGGGGGCTGCCTGGCCCATAGTTGACAAACACTTTCTTCAAGGGTAGTAAGGGTCTCAACAGCGCGGGCACCTGTATTGACAGCTTGAGTGGTCTGTTGTGCAGTAGTATCTAAGTGCTGACCTTGGGTGGTCACTATTGTGGAGATTTCAACCAGTTGCAAAGTAAGGGATGGCCCTACTGATAGGCAAGGGGCGAACCTATCATTCACAAAGTCAACCACATCATTCATCTCTTGTACGGCTCTATCCAGTTCAGTATGGTCCTGCTTCAATTGATCCACTTCATTAGCTAGAGAAATTAGTTCTCTAGCGCATTGGGTTTGAGGAGCTACTAATAAGCCAGGGCAGCAATCATCTTCATTGACAGCCCCAACTGGACTAGCAGCAGTTGCCATCATTTCACGTAGGGCGGCAAGTTCTTGCTGTAGTTCCGCAACTTGAGCAGTCAATTCAAGCACCTGTGGGTCAGGTTGAGGAGCCTCAACAGGACGTCCCTGACTGCAAGTAGTTGTACGTAGCTCTCAAATAGTGGCCTGTATTCTCTGCTCTCTATCTACCAAGTCATCAGAAGGGGGAGAGGGAGGAACATCTGGCTTGGGCGTGGTTAACTCATTCACTTGACTCTGGAGTTTGGCTATAGCAATAGAGGTGGCAGCTCTTTCTTGATCAAACGCCGCACTGAGTTCATTAAGACTGTTAACAGCAAAGTCTGTTACCTGCTGTAGTTGCTCAAAGGAATATGTGCTGAATGCATTGAGCTGGTGCATGAGATGTTCAAAGTCAGTGAGATAAGCGTTTAAGGTGGAATCCACTTGGAGTTGCCAGGGTTGTTCTAGATGATGAAACTTGTATAGGTGCTCTCTCACATATTTGGGGATGGACTGGCACATTTTTTTGATATAATTAACCAAACGGGTCTGGGAAGTGACAGAGTTGTGCTGATTGTCAGATACCAAGGGAAACAGGGAATGAATCCACTGTTGGTAGGCAGTAAACTGGTCTCAGTGATGAGTAACCGCTGCCTGTAGAGACAAGATTTCTTGGACATGAAGCACCAACACCATTTGATGGTGGGCCAAGGCAGGCTGCACAAAGGACAATAGTAAGTGCTCAGTGGAGCCAGCTGCTGAGAGGAGATGTTGTGAAAATTGAGGACCCACAATTAATTCATAGTAATCAGAACAACTGAACTACACCTGAAGATGAGGGATAGCTCCTTCACGGGCTATCCCAAGGGCTACTGACATGACTTGTTCTAAGTCAGGGGTACCCATGGGGTAAGCAACTAGGCAGGGACCATTCCCAAGGTTCAGTATAGTGGGGGGTAATAGCTGGTTGGAAATATCTTCTTCAATAGGAGGACTGGTATTTTCAGGTGAAGTCAACTCTTGTATAGGCGGAGGCAAAGGACCTAAAAGCGTGGATGAAAAAGGGATAACCAAGGGGCCTACAGCCCCTGTAGTGAGCACCATTTTTGTTGTGTTCTGAGGCGCAGCACAGACACACAACGGGAAATCCTAACCTTAGGATTGGATTTGTACTAAGTCTTGGTTAGATGACAGGGAAGGCAGTGTGTTTACCTTGCGGCCCTGGAAGAATAATCTCTACTAGTTGTGGCTAGAGAGAGGCGCGGAAGTGCAGAAGACACAAAGACAAAAATGTGAATAGAACTTAATTTTTATTGGTGAACATGAAATGGAGTATATAGTGGTTTAGGAATACCACAAAACACTACCAGGACGGTAGGATCACTTGCCACCAGCATGAGTGGGGCAAGTGAGTTGCGCAGGATCAAGAAACTGAACAATTGAACTTCCTGATTTAGTCATCAATTAATTTCAAGAGTCAAAAGCAAAAGCAAGAGATTTGTCTTCAAAATGGCCCATCAAAGGCAAAATCAAAACATGGTGAATAGCAGTATTCACGACAACCAGTAATGTACAGTTCTTTTATATTGAAAAATTGTTGTTTTCCTCCTCACTCAGGTCTAGGCATGGGTGGGTTGAGAAGGGGTCTAAGGATGGTGCAGCACATTGTGCAGCTGTACGTTTCCAGACCTATTCAATGGTTGTACTTCTTAGTCCTCATGGTTTGGATCAATACCAGATGATTAAAGACTCCCATAACAGCGGGACTTTTCTCATTTTTTTCTGAACCGTCAAGGGGTACCTCTGGATCAATTATTGCAGTACAACTAACATTGTTGTGTTGGATAATGTTGGGCTCTACAAGGTGGATTTGGTTGTGTCTGAGTTTCCACCCATTGACAAGAATAGTCATTCCTCCAACCACCGCCTTGCTGATTATCTAATGAGACTCCTCTTCCTCCTGCCATATTCTCTATGCCTTAACCCAATTGAGGAGGTCTTTGGGTGGATCAAGAATAAGGTGAAGAAAGGCCTCTCTCAGGACACCAAGGATCTCTTCAACATCCTTGAGATTAGCCAATTTTTAATGCTACCCAATGTGGTGGCAGCTTTTTACAAGCACTCAGAATCCTTCCTTCCCAAAGCCCTTGCTTCCAAGCCAATCAAATAAATGAGCACTCTGGTTTTATTTGTTTTTATTGTTATATATTTTTTAGGACTTGAAAATTATTAATACTTTTATTAATGACTTGACGTTGAATTGTATTATAGACATATAAGAATTAGTACAAAAGATAAGTAAAATTAATTATACTAGATATAAAGACACATATTTTTTATTATAATGCACTAAATATTGTATTGACTATAGAGCTAACAAATAAATAAATTAAAAAAAGAGAAATTGAATAATTTTATTTAAATAATTGTAACACTTTTTAGTACCATTGCCTTTTTTCAAAAGCCACAGATTTTACCTTGTGAGGCATCACCTGATCCTTATTATTTAAGTGCCACTACAGCCACATGACACAAAAACCAATGATTTTCATACAGTAGTTTTAAAAGCTATGGCAACAAGCAAAAACAATTCAGATTTAAACAAAATTAACTTTAAACAAATTTATATTGATTTACAATAGATTTGGATTCATTTTGATTTTGTTTAAATCTGAATTGTTTTTGCTTGTTGCCATAGCCTTTAAAACCACTATATATATCAAACTAATTAGTACATATGACATCAGTTAAGCATAGAAAATCTATTTATCAAATCATATTTTAAGGGGAAAGTAATTCAAGTTCTAAACAATCACTTGTTTAAAACATACTGTAAATTCAGAACCTGAACGTAAAAATGTGGGATTGTCAAATCCTTGGTCCAAATTTCAAATCACTATTGCAGGCAACTCAGCTGAGTGAAAATTAAAATATTTAATAAAACAACATTTAATTTGACTTTTTTAATTTATTTAAATTTTCAAATTTTGAATTCCTTGAGCAGATAACTCAACTAACAAAAGACAATACTCAGCAAAAAAATGTGGGATACATGAATCAGGCATGTGGGATTCTAATGTATAATTTGAGATTTCCTGTATTTCCTACAAATCATAGACATCATGTAAAGCTTAACAAATCTGAAATTGCGGGATTGTCAAATCCAAGAACCAAATTTCAAATCAAAAATGAGGCAAATGTGAAATAAACATAGTTCACAGGTGTCTCAAAAAGGATGCTAAAGGATATAGAGTGGATTTGTGCTAATTCTTTTAGGAATCATAGGCATTCTCAAAAATCATCCTAATCCATTTTAGGATGGCTAAATTTTAGATCATAACATTTAGCAACTTGACATACTTAATAATAAAATTAACTAAAATATACACTCCTCTTTTTTTAGTTTGATTTTTTTAATAAATTTTTTTATTTCTTCTTCCAATAACAACCAAGTCAATAAGCTGTAACCTGGTCTTTACAAAATTATGCAGGGCTACGCTAGGTCTTCCAATAGTGAAGCCTCTGTCTATGGCCACTCCCAATCCACAGGCCCCTCCTTGAGAACTACCCAGTAGTGTGTTCTTTCTCTTTGTCTTCCAGCATGGCCCTGTTTGCCCATCACACATAGGCAGCTTCTAACCCAAATCATACAGCAACACTAGCATCTGGAATCAACCAAGTGAGCCATGGTGCTACCAATAGAAGCCAGAATCCAAAAACAGCCTATCAGATGGCTTTGTCTGGTTCTCAAGGCAGACACACCACACTTCTAGCCAATCAGCCTGCAAGACGCAGAATAAAGATACTTACCCTGGAGATTGTTCTTGAAATGGTTGCAAAGCAAGGGATGCTTATGTCCCTTGAGGAAATTGCAACTGCAATGGGTTTTGAAAAGTCCACTGTGGCTGCAACCCTGCAATCCCACCCCAACTGTGGCCCCTCTCCCAAGAAGACCCCAACTGATGCCTGTACTTTGACCAAAGGTGACATAGCCTATCCCCTTAAATGGCCATCATGGAACTTACCGGTGGATGCCTCTGGTCCTGTACGTCTCCAGCTGGGACCCCACAGCATCTTCACCAACCAAAAAAACAGTGAATTTGTGGATGCATGGAGTAGTGGTTGCCGCCAGAATCCTATCCAATCAGGTTCTTGGTGGCCCCAGTTTGGTGGATACTGACCCCTACAATTCAACTATCATTAATTTTTTTAAAGCAAGGGCAATGAGGGAGCATAATGACATCATCTTCTTGTTGCATGCCAAGATTTTGGCAAGTATCCAAGACTTTGGAGTAAAGCGCATCCAATTGGACGTCTACAAGCGCGGCCCAATCTTGTATTGTTTTGTTAGAGTTTTGTTGGCAGTTTCCCCATTGGATGTCAATCATTACTCCTCAATATCAAACACCACAGATGGATATGCCTACCAGACAGAGCTCAAGGCCATTCTGGAGGAGTGGGCCACACAGCAAAAAGTGTACACAGTTGTACTGAGTTCAGAGATGGAGCAGCGTGAGTGGGCACCCAAGGAAATTGCGGCTGCAGGTCATGCCTGTTGGTCCTACCCCACCAACCACACTGACATGCATCTTGCAGATATATGTCTTTATAATTTTGGTTCTTCTCTCAGGCGCTTAAAGCTTGCCACATACAATTAACTGTGCTCCCAAATTGAGAGGGAGTATGAGCTTTTCCCTGCCAAGTTTGTCCAGGACTGTAAAGACCCAACAATTGGGGAAGTATTCTAGCAAAATAAGGGACCAAGTTGGCAACTTGGAAGCCTGTGAGCGCTGTCACAATTGGATAGACCACCATCATCAATCAAAAGACTTTGGCGTGTACGTTATAACGTCCAAAATTACTGTCAAAATATGTAAGTATGTAGTATACACAGGTGTATATAGCTACAGACTGGGTGGAATGGGACAATATCAGCGTGGGCCAGGAGTACCGCTTGGAGGAGTTGAGCTGCGCCGGCTCCCTGTAGTAGTACTTGCCAGATGGATTGTTGAATGGCCCATGCTGTTGATTATGTTGGTGGCCCCCAATCCCTAGGCATGCTGTGAGGACAGCTGAGAAGATTAGGTGATTCATCTTCTGGTCCTGGGAAAGGGCAGACAAAGCTTAGTGTCTTGTTTAACTTCTTGTAGGGTAAGTTTTTGGTTGATTTATGTGATACTATTGAGGGGTAATTTCCCTCAATGATAGCACAAACTATCATCAAGTGATTTGGCTTTATTATATACTATCATCCTTATGGGGCATAAATAGTGCAAAACATTGGACAGGAAACCTCAAACACTTGTTGTTGTCTGAAATTCCCTTTTGGTAGAAGGATGGGAATGGATTGGCAGGCAATGAATTGTTAATCTTGGCATTGCATGACTTTGGAGCTTCTTCAGGTACTTTCATGCAATCATATTCAACTTTTGTAGTTGATGCATTAATTGTCATGCTGGGCATATTGTAAACCCCCTCCAAATTTGGTAGGTTCCAAATTTGGGCAGCAGTAGCCCCCATTTTTGGGTTTGGGGAAAATGCCTTTTGGGGATTCCCAATTGGGTGGTTTCCTCATTTGGCAGGGGTGGGTGGTCTTGCCGTGGGGGGTGTGCCGTCCCTCGCTGGCTGGCTGGCTGGCAGGGGGACTGGCTGGCAGGAGTGGGTGGGGGTGGGCGCGTGCGCGGGCGCAGGCGTGCGGCCTGCAGCTGGGGTATAAAACCTGTTTTTTCCAAAATTTAATTTTTTTAATTTTGTTTCTTCAACTGGGTGTTTTGTGGTAGTTTCCCCAATCAGGGGGAACTGCTGCAATTTTTATTTTGCTCTTTGAACCCAATTGCGCCCAAAAGATTATCTTGACACAAGGTGTTGTCAGGAATATTCCTGACAAGGACCTATCTGATCTTGCCATATTCTATCCAAGTGATAATGATAAGTCCAGAAAGGACTCCCACCTTCCCCCTTACTCATACATCTGTTTTTTAAAACCCACATACGTGACAGAACAAGAAATCAAGCAATTGAAGCAATCAGCTCTTGCCGCCCCTTCCCTGCCAGCAAACCCTGTCTCCCCAACCTCCCATCAAGCCACCTGCCTTCCAACCATGAGTCCCAAGCCACTACCAATCCCCCCCACTATCTCTGTTGCCATCCCTTTTACAAGCGCAGATGAAGGTTACATTCATTCCGCCCATTCCCTCCCCTTCCCATCATTTGATCAGTAAAATAAATCTTTTCTTTGTGACAACTTATTTAAATTTATATCTCTCTTTCAATTCACAATTAACAATATATTCTTTTTACATTATTGACATTCCCCATATTTTAATAAAGTTATATAGTTTATTTGATAATATATAGTTATTTGCATGAATATTTTTCAACATCATTTTTAAATTAAGCACCACAGATGTAAATTTTGCATTAAAATATAGCAATTAGACGTCAACTCTTGATATTTTGATATTATGTGCATAACTCAATGCATTTTGTTTAATAAATTTCATTGTAAATAAGGCCTTTTCAATTGTAATTTATTTAAATGGACTATGTTTATATTAGGGCCATTAACGCTTAGCACAAATATTGATACATAGGGCATTTTACAGCCTGTATATTTGCCTATTAGTAACAATTCTGTAAACTTTTTAGTTGGATTTTGTGAGTAATAATAATATAATGGATTAATAAATTACTTTTTATTATCATTGATTGGCTGATTTCATTGCCTTAGCAATAGTGCATTTTCTGATATTTACACACTGGTTTCTAATTAGTTGGTTTCACATCCAATTGCACAGGTAATAGGAAATCAAGTTACCACCCTGACAGCATCCAATCTTGGGGTGGCAACTTGATTTCCTATTGCCTGTGCAATTGGATGTGAAACCAACTTTCAAGACTCCGTAATAATATGGCAGACTTGACCATTATTTCCCTGGCTGATTGGTTAGACGGCCAATTGCCATACAGCTGGAAAGCTTAAAAAAGCATCAGCTGATCCCGCTCCACGCTTTGGCTAATCAGTACATTGAGCATTACTCCAAAGATTGATCCTGATCCAATTCTGCTCCTCCCATTAGATTGACCCTGATTGGATAAGCTTGATGATACCTGACCTCAAGCACAGAACGCCCCTCAGCCAATAAGATGAAATGCCCAAGGATAATAATGCAATATGGTTGACACCAAACATTTGCACTTAGAGACACCTCAAATTATATGACCAATATAGAAGGTTGTTTAAGAAGAATAATGCATGGTGCAAAAACCCAGTTGACAGGGTAACCAAACTTGTGTATGCATAAACCACAAACCAGATGCCACCAATATGCTGATGAGATAAGCTGTAGTCTGGTAATCTATTGAAGTCCCATGCCAGACTGGCATGGCTGCCTAACTCTGGGGGCTGAAACTAGCAGTCTGGGGAACAGATAGACTGACTAGTAAGAGTTGGAAGCATCAGATTATAATCTGGCAAGAGGGCTATTCCACCCTATATAAGGTGCCTTTCTGATTTGAGATTGAGCAGAATATTCACCCTTGAAGATATAGATTAAAGGATCTCTATTGTTGTATCACTACTAGCCGACACCTAGTAGTAAGAAGTATCCAAGTAGAACGTGCCACCATTTACTTACAGACCTGTATGTTTTCTCCTATGGACTTGAGATATTGCCAGGCTGTAGCCCTACCTAGACCCAATTGGTAGCAAAGATTGTCCTCATACAAGCTATATCAACATCCCTACTATAATGAACAATAAAAATCTTTCCTCAAGACCAAAAAATCTTGACACCAACCAATTGGAAACCAGTGTGCAAATATCAGAAAATGCACTATTGCCAAGGCAATGAAATCAGCCAATTAATGATAATAAAAAGTAATTTATTAATCCATTACATTATTATTACTCACAAAATCCAACAAAAAAGTTTACAGAACTGTTACTAATAGGAAAATATACAGGCTTTAAAATGCACTATGTATCAATATTTGTGCTAAGTGTTAATGGCTCCCTAATATAAACACAGTCCATTTAAATAAATTACAATTAAAAGGGCCTTGTTTACAATGAATTTTATTGAACAAAATACATTGAGTTATGCACATAATATCAAAATATCAAGAGTTGACATCTAATTGCTATATTCTAATGCAATATTTTTATTTATGGTTCTTAATTTATTATTAATGATGAAAAATATCCATGCGTTGAAGGCAGTACTATAAAAACCAGTTTTTTGATGTAATTTAAAAAAATGTCAAATATCTACAGCCTTATCAACAAATTAGAGTCAGCCCTCCAAAAGGTTGTCAAGCTTGAACATAACATAAGGGAAATTGTGGTAAATCAACTGAGAAATGAGGGAAGGGCCTTGGTTCAGAAAATTAAAACCGCAAAAAATAGCCTGGGAACAATAGTCAACAAAGAACACAAGGAAATAGTTTTAAATCTTCAAAAGGAAATACTCAAGCGGTTAGATTTCAAAAATGAAAGTTACAACTTGTTGGAATTTGCAAAAACCAACAGAAAGAATACTCAAAAAATCAAATTGATTGAAGAAAATGAAAGCTCAAAGGAAATTAACACAAATGAAGAGGAAACTGATCAAATGGAAACAGATGAGAAATGAAGCACAATCAAGAAGCAGAAGAGCTACAATAAACAATGAAAATTTATCAAAAGAAAATCAAGAGGAAGAACAAGTAGCACAGAAAATAAGGAAGATAAAGCCCAGAAAAAAAAACAAAGAGCAGCCAATGCTCATGAAGTTTGCTGAAGGGGCGCCTGTGGCTGAGGGGGCCAAAGGGGAAACAATCAGTAAGTCTTTTTATGTTTTACTTATATTTACTTCAGTTATAACTAGGAATGGGGACAAGGTCAAGGAAGTGGCGGCTTTCACGCCAAGTTGGTTCTATGAGGGTTACTAATCACTGGTAGCCCCTATAAAATAAATAAATAAAAATCAAATAAATAAAATGATTCAAATGAATATGAATAATTTTGCAAACATAGAAGCAAAAGCCAGGGAATATTTACCACCCACAGGGTGCTTGTTGTGGATTAGGGAAGCATACAAAATAGGAGCAACTATCAACTTCAAAGATATGACTGAAATTTGCAGAGATATCAAAATAAACTTTGATGAATATATTTATGAAAGTATATAACAATTTCCCTTTTTAAATATCAATGAATATGAAAAAACCTAATAAAAACCAACTTTCAAATAGGAACTGGATTTCTTAAAACTGAAATTTTTAATGAATTATTCAAAGCATTATCTAGTAAAGTTGGGGATGCAGTCCTTGTGAATAATTTAAAGCCTTTAGTTATTTATTTTTGCCAAGGCATGGGGGCGGATACAAGTTGGGCGCCCCCCAGAACCATCTTCAAGTTCAATCAAACATCCTATATCAACATATTAGTTCAAGTATACAAAAGATTATGCATGTTTTCTGAAAAATATACCTTGCAAAGGATTCACGTTGTAGTATACCTAGGAATCCTACTACATTGCATATTAAAAACTAATTTCAAAAAGTTGGAGGATGTACCTATACAACTCAATATATGCTGATTAGCACTAGAACGCCAGAAGACACCACAGGGGTATAGGACAGTCAAGCACGTCCTTTACGGCTCCTTTGCACTGGCATTGAAGTATGGGTTTTATGTGCCTCCCAAAAATAATCTGCTGATTGAATTGCTTACCTGCCTCCCTTTTATTAAGCGTCCAGCAACCACCAGGGCGCAGGGCACCACCCCTCTTGCAATTGCATCCAGGGTTGTCCACCATTCTCAGAAGAGTATGTGGATCCAATTAGACACTCTAGCTGAAGATTTGATTTTGGGGTATATTTCCCCGGAATAATCACATTCCCTTTGCAATTTGCACCCCCTAATAAATTATCTTCCCTTGCAATTTAACTTTTTAATTTTTTATTTTTTATTTTTTTATTTTAAATATTAAAATTTAAAGTTTTAATATTTAAATTTTATTATTTAAATTTTATTATTTAAATTTTATTATTTAAATTTTATTATTTAAATTTTATTATTTAAATTTTAATATTTAAATTTTAATATTTAAATTTTAATATTTAATTTTAATACTTAAACTTTAATATTTAAATTATAATAGTAATATATATAAATATATTATAAGACTTTAGTTATAGTTTAAAGCACGTCAAATAATAAAAAATAATTAAAAATGTTTTTATTTACTAGCTCATTGAGTACGGGTTCATTTATTACATAGTTAATATCAAGAACTGAATTTATCTGCAACAGACAGCCTGCTCCACTTATGTTCTAAACAAGTGATTGTTTAGATCTTGAACTACCTTTCCCTTGTAATATAATTTGATAAATATATTTGATATGCTTGACCCACGTCATAAGTACTAATTAGTAAGAGATACATGAAAATCATTGGTTTTTGTGTGTGTGGCTATAGTGGCACTGAAATATTAAGGATTAAATGATGACTTGCGAGGTCCAATTTGTGGCTTAAAAAAGCCAAAGTACCAACAAGGATTCATAATTTTTCAAATAAAATTAATCTAATTGTTGCAAAATCTTGGATTACTCCCTCTTGGGGAATTAACGCCCCAAGTAAATCACCAAGCGGCTCACTGAGTGGTTCACTGCCCAGTCAATAAACTGGTGGCACCATTATCATTTAATCATCTATGACAGGGATCACTCAATCCAGGTCCTAAATGGAACACAACTTGATTAAGCCTCAGGACTCAAGAGGAACATTACTCAGATAAGCCCATGATCTCCATGACGTACATGGACAGCATGTGGCTTGTCATGATACTATATAATATTCTATACTCATATTCAATAAAGTATCATTCTCTTCTTAATCTTACCCTTTATTTTGTTTATTATACTTCCCAGAAGTATAAACTTGACATAATTCTATTTAATTTTTTATTTTTTAACTCTACAGTCAATACACTATTTGGTGGATTATAATAAAAAATATGTGTCCTCATATCTAGTATAATTAACTTTACTTACTTTTTTGTATGTATTCTGATATGTCTATAATACAATTCAATGTCACATCATTATATATAAATAATAATTTTTGAGTCATAAAAAAATAATAAAAAAAAGCAAATAAAACCCAAACGCCCATTTATCTGAAAGGCTCAGAGTTAAGGGCTTTGGGAATGAAGGATTCTGAGTGCTTGTAAAAACCTGCCACCACATCAGGTGGCATCACAAATTGGCTGACCTCAAGAATGTTGAAGAGATCCTTGGTGTCCTGAGAGAGGCCTTTCTTCACCTTATTCTTGATTCACCTGAAGACCTCCTCAATTGGGTTAAGGCATGAAGAATATGGCAGGAGGAAGAGGAGTCTCATTAGATAATCAGCAAGGCGGTGGTTGGAGGAATGGCTATTCTTGTCAATGGGTGGAAACTCAGACACAACCAAATCCACCTTGTAGAGCCCAAGATTGTCAAGCACAACAATGTTGGTTGTACTGCAATAATTGATCCATAGGTACTCCTTGACAGTCCAGAGAAAATTGAGAAAAGTCCTGCTGTTATGGGAGCCTTTAATCATCTGGTATTGATCCAAACCGTGAGGACTAAGAAGTGCAACCATTGAATAGGTCTGGAAACGTACAGCTGCACATTGTGCTACACCATCCTTGGACCCCTTCTCAACCCACCCATACCTAGACCTGAGTGAGGATGAAAACAACACTTTTTTAATTTAAAAGAACTGTACATTACTGGTCTGCTTAAGAGCCATATAGGTATTGGCATAAATGTGTCAATCCTTGATGGTCTTGGTGCTGTTTCTATTATACAGAAAAACTCCCATTACTTTTCAGGAGATGCCCAACTAATCCATGGTTTCATAGACGAGGATTTTGGAGACAGAAAGCCCAAACTCTGTGGCAAGCATTGATTGGACAGCAAGCGTTTCCAGGTGGCAATACTTGGTAACCCACTTCTTGATTGCATCAATATGAATGAGCTGAAGGAGTTTGGGCGGTCTTTTTGCCTTGGCGTATTTGCCTATTTGCCTGGTGTTGCCATATTTGGTGTTGATTTTGCCAATATATCTGGCCGTGACACAAAATTGGGACGCAATATCCCAAACTGCCATTCCCTTGTTCAAGCAGTTAAGGAGAGCTTCACACTCACTATCTGTCAACCAATGCTGGCCTTGGCAGGTATCATGTATCCTGGCTAGCAGGCTCAACAAAGGGGATGGGGACCTTTGTGTAGAAGGTGGGATCACACTTGTTTGCGGTGACACTGTCAATGAAGAAATACATCACAGGCACAGATGGCTCAACAGTGGTGACCAATAAATTGTAAGACATGTCAAAAATGCAGGGGCAGGAAGTAGCAACTCTTGGATCCAGAGTGTGGGGCCAGGTGACAACTGGGTACACAGTGGAGGTGTAAATAACCTCATTGTTACTTGTGACCTTGGTGTAGGAGACTTTGGTAGCAGGCCTTGAGAGCAGCTTCTGCCTGGGATTCAAGCTGGTAGTTCTGGCTTGTGACAAGGGAGGTGTTTGACTGGCGCTGATGCCTTGGGAGGCCTGTGTGAAGGCATTACTCCCCTCAAGTTGTGTTCTGGATCTATTATTAAACCCTCTGGGATGCCCTCACAGACAGGCTGCCCCGCAGGCTGGTGCAGGAGCGTGTTGGAAATGTGATTTTATGTTCATAAAAATAAAATAAAAAATATATTTTAGGTTAAATATGTATTTATTTAGATTTTTGGTTTAGTTGTGAGTAGTTGTTTTCTCTTGATTTAGCCTTGAATAGTAGCAGAGTTTCTATATTTGTGATTTGAAGTGTATAATATTGTATCCTTTCTGGGTTTGTGTAATTCTACATTCTTCTTATTTCATGTCTAAACATGGTTGTTGAGATTGAATTTTTCATTTGATTTTATCCAGAGTGGAGCTTCATGATTTGGGTTAGTGTTTCCTAGTGTACATACTGTGCATTCAATTTGGATTCTAGTTCCTGCAATTAATATCTGAGTTTACTAGTGGCATTCAAAAGTGATTTGAAATTTGGTTCTTGGATTTGAAAATCCTGCAATTTTAAAAGCATAGTAAACTTAATGAAAATGGTTGATGGATTTGAACGCTTCAAATCTGATTCCAGTTAATTCATTTTGTTCATTGGAAATGTGCAGCTTGTATTGAAATTTGCAAAGTGTCTATGAGTTCTTATATTTTTAAAAATTCAAATAAAAACATAAAAAAATCAATTTAATTAAAAAAAGACCATACCACAAAAGTGATTCAAAATTTGGACCAAGGATTTGACAATCCCGCATTTTTACATTCAGGTTCTGAATTTACAGTAGGTGTTGATCTGTGAAATCCAAGATGGGGAGACCAAATTGGCTTTTACTGGTATAGAGGACCCCACTCTTCCAGTTGGAAAAAAAGGACAAGGACCCATTGGAAGTTACAAAGTTGAATGACTCCAAGTTTTGTACTGTAAATTCAGAACCTGAACGTAAAAATGCAGGATTGTCAAATTCTTGGTCCAAATTTTGAATCACTTTTGCGGGATAGCCTTTTTTAATTAAATTGATTTTTTTATATTTTTATTTGAATTTTTAAAAATGCAGGAACTCATAGACACTTTGCAAATTTCAAGTCAAGCTGCACATTTCCAATGAACAAGATGAAATAACTGGAATCAGATTTGAAGCGTTCAAATCCATCAACCATTTTCATTAAGTTTACTATGTTTTTAAAATTGCAGGATTTTCAAATCCAAGAACCAAATTTCAAATCACTTTTGAATGCCACTAGTAAACTCAGATATTAATTGCAGGAACTGGAATCCAAATTGAATGTAAAGTAAGAAACTAGGACAAATCAACCCAAATCACGAAGCTCCACTCTGGATAAAATCAAATGGAAAATACAATCTCAACAACCATGTTTAGACACAAAATTAAATGAAATGTAAAATTGTCTAAACTGGAAATGATGCAATATTCTGCACTCTAAATCACTAATATAGCAACCATAAACCCATATAATGATTTATGAGCTACTCTCCTTTCTTCCTTGAAATTTTTTAAAAGTTTTTTGGCCCCTGGCGTAGCCAAGGGGCCAACAAAACTTTTAAAAAATTTCAAGGAAGAAAGGAGATGAAAAGATAAACCAACAGTTTACTACTATGTATTTGTGTACTGCTATTAAGGATACTTGATTACAGTAGATTTCAGAAAATACTAATAATAAAATAGAATTATATATTACAATCTGTTTTTACTATGTTGCCTTTTCCTTGGTGTGTTGATAGTTCATTTGCTGTTGATAAGATGTTTGCATTTAATTGGATGGTTTCACCTCCAGTTGCCTTGGCAATAGGAAATCAAGCCGCCTCCCCAAGACCAACTGTGGTTGCAGAGACGGCTTGATTTCCTATTGCCAAGGCAACTGGAGGTAAAACCATCCAATTAAATGCAAACACCTTATCAACAGCAAATGAACTATCAACACACCAAGGAAAAGGCAACATGGAAAAAACAGATTGTAATATAATTCTATTTTATTATTAGTATTTTCTGAAATCTACTGAAATCTACTGTAATCAAGCATCTAAATTTTAGCTGTCCTAAAATGGAATAGGGTGATTTTTGAGAATGCCTATGATTCCTAAAAGAATTATCACAAATTCACTCTATATCCTTTAGCATCCTTTTTGAGACACCATTAAATTATATTTATTTCAAATTCCTTGCAAATATGATTTGAAACTTGGTTCTTGGATTTGAAAATCCCACAATTTCAGATCCGTTAAGTTTTCCATGATGTCTATGATTTGTTTGAAATACAGGAAATCTCAGATTGTACATTAGAATCCTGCATTTCTGATTCATGTATCCCGCATTTGTTTGCTGAGTTTTGTCTTTTGTTAGTTGAGTTATCTGCTCAAGAGATTCAAAATTTGCCAATTTACATAAACTAAAAAAAGTCTAATTAAATTGTTTTTTATTTAATATTTTAATTTTCACTCAGCTGAGTTGCCCGCAAAAGTGGTTTGAAATTTGGACCAAGGATTTGACAATCCCAAATTTTTACGTTCAGGTTCTGAATTTACAGTATGATGATTGGTTAAACTAGCCTTTACTGTAACTGATATTGATCCTTTGGGCTCAGTGAGCAAGAGAGCAACTAGAACTTTCTCTCTATATGAAATATAGGACAATCAATCAACTGAGTTGTATCATTAGGCCATACTAACTATGATCAGCTAATATAATGTTAATATTAGACTAAGGTTGCAGTGAGATCAGTCTATGAAGCAGAGGATCCTGGCATTTAGCGGCTACTATCAATATCCCCAATTCTATTTAGCTCCCATATTTGATATCTAATAAACTATCAGTTATTATGTTTATTACATTTATTATATGCACTAAGTTTAGAGAATAACTCAACTTAGTCTTTAGTAGTTAGTAAGTTGTGATACAAGACAAGCAAGATAACAACCAACAACCAACAACCACATTATGCTCATAACCATGATACCAACCAAAGAAGTCCCAGATAGATAGCCTGCAACAAGATAAGAGTCCTCAGAATAAAACTCTGGACATTGAGAAGTAACCCTAGTCTCAGTTTTGGATTCTGAGTTAAAAGCTCTAATATTGGCAGGCATTAGTGTAACATTAGAAGGCATAGACCGTGTAGAGCCCAAAGCAGGACCCCATCCTCCTGTTACAATTCAATTTAAAATCAAGCTGTAAGGAATACAATGGAGCAGGCCCACTACAGGATGCATTTTAAATAGCTGATAACCAGGAGATAATTTAAAGTTTATTGAGTGTAAATTTTAGGAAGGACTCAGCTCTTAAGAGTTGAACAATGAAAATTTCCCAATATTTACCAAAATTATTGACTAAGAAATACCACCTGAATCCATGGCTCATATTCCGCTCATTCCAAAAGTACTAAGTCCAGCACGTGAAACCCCTTGTGTGATTAATTTTTTGACTACCATTCTGATAAAATAGGTTGTATTGAGTGACTCTTGGATTATGTCTATTTATCAGTGTCAATTTTCTCTGAGTAATTGGATTATGCTAATGAACCAGAGCAGCATTAACCCATTTTTTATCAACGGTTTGATTTAAATCTGCCAACTCAGTCTACTTGGTTAACTGTTTCCTGATTTTTTGGCTTTTTGGTTAGGGTGGGCAATACCAGGTATTATGAAAACTACTGTGAAAGGTGGCCCATGGTCCAGTTTGTCCTGGGTTTGGATCCTGTTCCAACTCTTGAATTTTGGAAGGAGAAGAATGGTGTTCCTGACCTCAAAACAACATGGTCAACCCCTGGAAAGGTTCCAAATAAGCGGGTTTGTGACCCGCAATCCAACTTCCCAGTGACCCGGAGCCAAATGTGGAAGTCAACTCAAATTTCCAGAAACAGCAACATGAGCAGATGATGATCCCATACAGTGGATACCTTGATTTGTTGCTTGACTCATTTTCAGGATCAAGCCACCCCCTTCACCATCCAACCAAGTGATCAACACAATTGTGTTCCTGTTATCCATGATTCACTCAAACTATATAAGTCATACCTCCCAATAAAGATATTCACCTAGTTTCTAATCACTTTTCTCCTTGTAACTCTGCTAAAACAACACAGTTACAACCCTGACAATACAAAGTCAAATCAAGTACCACATATAAATTTATAACATCAATATTTCAACAGACTATCATATTCTTAAGGCTAAATCTATATATTAACCTAACAAAAAGTATATTTTTAACTGCCATAATAATATTTATACTGTAATTGTGTCAGAATTTATATTGAGAATAGCATATGCTAAAAAATTGTTGGCATTGATCTTTTACGTTGTGTATTTGACTTGATAAAAATTTAGATTTTTATTAGTAAAAGTGAAGGAAAAATTGGGCCAATTTTAAATTTTTATTAAGCTTGATATTAAAAGGGGGCAAAATAGACATGTTTCCATCATGTTTTCTGGGTTTGCACCTCTGAGAGATAACAAAGATGAGGATTAAGTTCAATTGACTAGCAATTTCCTTAGTAGAGTTTGCTTTTATGGTTGACAGTGTCCATTTTGACACTTTGTCAACATAGCCACTGTCAACATGGGTGATGTTGCTGTTAGTGGCACTATATTCCGTGGGACAAAAGTCTTCCTCACCCAGATTCCTTCAGGAAAAACTGATTAACCAAGTTAGGAGAATCTACAGTTCCTGAAGGATCTGAATCATATGCTAATTTAAGGAAACACAGGAATCAGACCAAATTTGTCTACCATAACTAGGGCTGTGTTGGCCCAAAAAGGAACAATTACAGAAAAAATTTTAATTGTCCTGTCCTCCCTTTTCAGTAATCTTCTTTCAGATTCCCCTACGCTGTGAGAATCTAAAATTTCTATAAAAAAAGGCCTTGGATGGCTTTCTGTTTTCTGGAATCTAGTGATAATTGTCAGGATACCAGGAGTACTGTGAAGCTCCAGCAGGTGAGGGAGGAGTCAAAGCAGGTACTGGCATGGCCCACCAGATGATGGGACCTAACTTTACCAGGTAGGAAAGGGCCTTCCCAGCCATATCCCAAGGTCCAGTTGCTGGCAAGGCAGAGTCAATCAATCCTGTGAGCGCCAGGTAAAGCACTCCCAGGAATTGACTACTCTGGCCAGTGGCATCAGAAGTGGTTGAGTTGAGATGGTTGGTTTGGGTGTTGGGAGTGGTTTCATGGGGACCAGGTAGGCAGCAGAAATTTTGTATTTTCTGTTAAAGATCAAAGGATATATGGTGATTTCTCTGCCGTCACAGAAAATTTGGTATGGATCCTTGGGACTGTCTGGGAAAGTGTACCACTGTAAGTCTTCCAAGGTCCAGGGTTTGTAATCAGGGTTTGGGGGATACTCAGTGAAATGCATAGGGCCAAATGGAGTGTTTGGCAGGAATTAGTAGTTGAAGGCTTTGGTTTTGTCAACTGAAGTCTGGCTATCTATTCCTAAGGATGGGTACTGACGCTTTGGTGTTTGCAGATGGAAGAGTATCAAAAATAAGTATGGAAACAGATTGGTGAACCAAAGGTTCATAACAACTTTATTAGTAAGGATGACAATACACAACTTATTCAGGCTGCTTCTGATTTATATACTTACTCACATGCAAGTGCCTCTGGGCATTTTTCTGGTGCTATCTGTATGGCATGGCTTGGAATCTCAGGTTCTGTTGTTTGGTTAGATGCTTAATGGTCATTTTTGGGGGTTTCAGGAACAGTTGTTTGGCTTTTGGTGGTCCATAATGGCTTGGCTGGTCATTGGTTCCAGCAGATTTGGCTTCAGGAGTCATGGGGGTTTTCCCAATGTGATCACCATTTTTGGACTGGTGTTTCAACTGAGTTTCTAGGCTTGCCTGCCAATGTATCTTACAATACACAGGGGGCGCTCAATGAGTTTCACCTTGACGTATCTAACAACATGAACCAATCTGATGGCAATATCAAATCACGGGGACTTCCTCCTAATTTGGAGCACTGCCAATTTGACCTGCTGATCCCCGCACAAGTTATTCCTCAGCTTTGAATCTTACATGGAACAGTACCACCATGCCACCCCTTGTGGATTTCCCCATATAGTATATTAATCACAATATTCTACAATAAACAATACCTTATTCTTATTATTCCTGTCCTTTCTATTGGACTGTTGTCTTCTCCAATCAAATACTGAATCCTCATTGGTTCAGTTGCAACAGTGGTAGTAGCAGTAGGTTCACAGCCTACCTAAAAGAAAAATTCCCCCTAAGAAAGGACAGAGTATGGGCCGTATGGCTACTCCCCATCAAGAGACCTTCCTGTCAATCCCCAAGGGGGACATCCCCAACAGGTATGTTATTTACCAAGACCAGCTAGTTCTTACAAGCATGTATAATTGACTCTGCCTTGGACAGCGTGATGCCAGTATCACCCTGCCTCAGTTAGACCTTTCACAGCGCATGCTCAACCTCCAGCTGAAATCCTTTGTGGGTGGGGTCAAAGGAGCCAACATTGTCAGTTGGCTTCACTCCACCAAGACCTGCCTCTGTATCTGTCAGGTTCCTGAGCCCATGTAGGTTTCCACTCCATCTGGGCGCCTCACGGGGCCCGCTGCTGTGTGGTTTAACAACTGGGCCAGTCAAGAAATTGAGGTCACCTGGGCGGCATTCAGGAACGCTGCAAAGTCCTGCTACAGCAAAACCTTCTCATCTATTGTGGTGGGAACCTTCCTTCTAGCAATTAAACAGACTGGGTCCGTCCCCAAATACCTTGCCGCCGCTGCCCCCCAAAGCTGTGATTGATGAAAACACCATGCTTCTGACCCTGATAGTCAATGAGCTCAAGCCCCATATCTGTAAGTGGGACCCTGTAGGTTGTTGCACCTCCATTGATGACTGTTACAAGGTCATTGTGGAGGCCAACAATCAGGCTTCAATGGGTTTCTGCCGCACAAATAATGCTCCACCTCAAACTCATGCAACACCTGGCAATGCCCACAACCAAGTAGGCCGCCGCCAGCCCCACCAGTAGGAAAATGGGATTAAACACCCCCCGCAAGGGGGAACTCCAGCTAGCACAAGTTGAGGACCAGGGAAAAGTCTGGGGGTTGTAGCTACAAGAGGTTCTACAACCCCACTTGACCCTCACTCTCAATCCCTCCTTGCAAAGAATCCCTGCAACTACAATGTACACAAAGTTGAAACCCTTGACGTCTTCCAGGTTCATAGTGATGTCCCTGTATTCAAGCAAGCCACTCTCCCAATAAAGTAACCCGCTTGGCTTATCCCTTCTGTTTTTGTTGGAATATCCACAAACTATTGGTGGATACTGGGGCCGACCACACTATGGTTGACCAGGTGTTTGCTGATTCTCAACAATTAGACCACGTGCCCAGCAGATTCAAGGCAGTACAAGTAGCTGACTCCCGTAGAGTGGTAATTACCCATGTGACAGTACCCTTCTCTGTGAGAATGGGGAACGTCCAGGTTAAGCTCTCTGGGCCAATCATGGTAGGGCTCAGCCAAAATGTAATTGCTGGCCTTGAATGGCTTTGTCACAATTGTCCCTACAACATCTGGAATACCTCTGTTATCACCCTCAATAGAAATGGGGTGGGCTTTCAGATCTATCCTGTTAAAATGAGCAAGTTATTCCACAATACTGTGTTTGTCAGAATAACAGAGACAGGCTTGTACAATTTCAAGGGGGGAACTAGACTTTAATCAATGCTCAGTCAAAGTTATCCGCACTGAACCACCTGTGGCCCCTCCCTTGACCACTTAACCTTCACCAGCGCTTGTCACACTCCTCAAGGAGTATAAGGATGTTTTCAGTGAAACACTGGACCAACTACCTCCCCCTTGAGAGATCCAGCACGCTGTACAACTTCAAGGGTTGCTACCTAAGGCACGCCCCTTATATTGTCTTACACTAAAAGAAGATGAGACCCTCCGCCAGCACCTTGTGGACGCGCTTGACAAGGACTTCATTTTCCCCTTGCTCTCTCCATATGGGGCGGCTGTCTTCTTTGTAGCCAAGAAGGACAGGTCTCTATGCCTGGTCACAGATTAACGCGCCCTAAATGAGGTGATGGTTAAGAATAAGTACCCCCTGCCATTGATTGATGACCTGTTTGACATACTTGCAGGTGCAAAAGTCTTTAGCAAGATTGATCTCACCGCGAGGTACAACCAGGTCTGCATTGCATCAGGGGATGAGGCAAAAACTGCCTTCTGCACACGCTATGGGTTGTTTGAGTGTCAGGTCATGAACTTCGGAATGACTAACGCTCCTTCCACCTTTGCCATGTTGATGAACAAAGCATTTTAGGAACTGATTGGAAAGTGTGTGATTGTGTACCTTTATGACATCATTGTCTTCAGTCAAGATCAAACCACGCACCTCTAACACCTCTGTGCTGTCCTCAACACCCTTTGGAAAAATCAGCTAAAAGCTAAACCCTCCAAATGCAAGTTCCTCAAGTTGGAGCTGCTGTTTCTTAGGCACACCATCTCTGCCAAAGGGATAAAGCCCAACCCTGCCAAGATCAAGGCAATCACCAGCATGCCGCCTCCCACTGATGTGAGCCAGGTGTGTACCTTCTTAGGCATGGTTTCTTACATGCACAAGTTCATTATCAATTGCAGGGATCTAATTGCACCTCTCACTGAGCTCCTAAACACTAAACAGTGCTCTATTGAACCCCTGCCAGAGAGCAAGCCTTTGAGATGTTGAAGCAAAGACTTACAACTGCACCCGTATTGCAGTTCCCCAATCGGAACCACCAGTACAAACTTGAGACTGACACCTCTGACAGAGCCATAGTGGGCGTACTAAGGGTAGAAACTGACAAAGGTGTCTTCCTCCCTGTGGCATACAAGTCCAGGAAGCTTACTGACTCAGAACAATGTTATCCTATACATGATAAAGAGTTGGCGGCAATTGTGCACTGCGTTGAGAAATGGCGCTGTTACCTGGAAGGGGCTACCTTTCCCTCGCGTCCTGACAGATCACAAGTCACTCCAGTACTTCAACATGCAGTCTCACTTGACACGCCGCCAAGCAGGCTGGATCAAGCGTCTATCCCCCTACCAGTTGCATATTGAGTACAAGCCTGGAAAGAAACTTGTCACAGCTGAAGCCCTCTCACAACTCTATGTAGCGTCCATCACCAGGGATAATGGCTTGGATCCAGATTGGCCAATGTTGTACCTCCATCCTGAAGCAACTCATTACAAAGGCCTTAACTTGGTAATCATCTCCAAGCTGAAGGACAACAAAAGCCAGTTTAGCACTGATGCTGGCAACGTCTGCTGCCAGGCAGAGACAGGTGAGAAAATGCCTTACATTCCCACCACACAACGAGGCAACACAATATTACATTACCATCACACCTTGGGTCACATCAGAGAACGCAACCTCTTTGAGATCATGAAAGAAAAGGTTTGGTGGCCGTGTATGCACCAAGATATCTTGGATCTCCTCAAAAAATGTGTGCTGTGCAAAAAGAATATGTCCAAACCTGCATCCCCCAAGTCTGACCTGTCCATCAAAGCCATGGAACCCTTCGAATAGTGGGCCCTTGATGTTGTTGGGCCCCTCCCTGAAGACAGACTGGGAAAGAAGTACATCATAACTGCCATTGAGTACTTCACTTGTTGGCCAGTAGCCTGGGCAACAACTAATCACACTGCCACCACCATCACCTGTTTCATTGGCAAGAAAATTGTGGCCCGCTTTGGACAGCCCAAACGTCTCATCACAGATGGTGGTCCCAAACTGGTTGGGCAGGTCATGAAGTTGTATTGTGGCGAGAATGCCCTCTAACAGATAGTTACCACCCCCTATCATCTGCAATCCAATGAACATGTAGAGCAATTAAATGGCTCACTGGTTCAACTGATTGCCAAGCTCTCACAGGAACACCCCAATACCGCGTGGGCTGAACACTTGCCCACCGCTCTACTTATTTTATGAGCAAGAAACAACAGAGCACCAGGTTCAGTCCCAGCGCCTTGGCCTTTGGAACACCTGACAGTCTGACAGGAGTTGAACAGGGGAAGTTACGGTCTACGGTTCCCAGAAAGCCCCCCTGTTGACAACTCCATCCCTAACCCAATGGCGCGCCAAAGCCCGAGAAATCAAACACAAAAAAATTGAAGGAGGGACAAAGCATCTTGAAGCCAGATACGCTATAGGTGACCCTGTTTACACCCTCAACCCCAATTTGGCCAAGTTAGAACCTAACCACCTAGGGCCCTTCAAGATAGCCGCGGTCTATGACAATCACACCTATCAGCCTGAAGATGCCCAAGGAAACACCAAGAAGCTTCACCATGATCGCTTGCGCCCCTGCCGCGCCATCCCCACACAAAGGCTGTTTGTGTGAACCTTCCCAGATCTTCTGCAGACTCTGATCCTGGTGTCTGACAACAAGCAGGGGGCAAGGGGGGTGTTGCAACCAAGTTTCCAGACTCGCCTGCTAATGTATCTAACGACATGAACCAATCTGATGGCAATATCAAATCACGGGCACTTCCTCCTCATTAGGAGCGCTGCCAATTTGACCTGCTGATTCCTGCACAAGTTATTCCTCGGCTTCAAACCTTACATGGAACAGTATCACCATGCCACCCCTTGTGGCCTTGTGGCTTTCCCCATATAGTATATTAATCACAATATTCTACAATAAACAATACCTTATTCTTATTATTCCTGTCCTTTCTATTGGACTGTTGTCTTCCCCAATTCAAATACTGAATCCTCATTGGTTCAGTTGCAACACTGGCTTGACAGGCATTCATGAGGCAAAAGAACTTGATTAAAAAAGGGTTCCTGATTGGGAACCCCAAATTACTTAATGGAGGGTGGGCTTGAACTGGGTTTACTGGGCAGCTAAAATTAGCCTGCCCAGGCCCAGCCAAACCCACCAAGGCTTGGGCGTAGCTTTTGGGGCCCAGAACGGGCCTTCAGCTGCCACCAGGGTGGGAATGGTTCCCACACCTGGGTTTTCGCTTTTCGAAGCATATCCAGGTGCGGGTGAATCTCCCCCGCCCGCTTGCCCCTGCCTGGCAGCTAGGAGCGGGTTCGATTCCCGCCCAGGGCTTCAAATTTGTTACTTTTGTAACAATAATTAATATATACTTATAATAAAATTTACTTTTGAAACAATTTTTTAATTTCGAATTTAAGTATTTTAATTTTTAAAATGACAAAAAGTAAAAAGATATAATTTTTATTCTAAAATAAAATCTGGAAAAAATACATCTTTCTGTGGGTGTATAGGGAACGATTCCGGGCCCTGGGTGCCCAAGTTGGTTGAGGCGCTCAACTCGGCCCCAGAGGTCCCAGTTTAAATCCTGTTGCTTTCGCCTGCCCTGCCTCTATTTGTTATAATTGGACCTTACCTGCATTGTGGAATTTTCCAGCATGTACCAGGATAGTCACATCCAATTATAGCTAAGAATATTAAATTTCCCCCCAGTATGATGTAATGATGATTCATTGGACCCTACCCGTAGTTGGATTTCCAACCGAGATCGGCCGAACAATCCAATAAATGACGTGACGGCATTAAATTGTCCCTCCTATCCCCCCATTCCTTTAAGCCACAGTTCTTTTCTACCATCATTCCAAACTTTAAATAAAGTTATTTTTAAAAAAAAGTAGGGAACAATTCCGGAAAAATTGTACCCTAGATGATTTTCCGGAATCATCTCTGGATTTGAGACGAGAGGCTCCATTTTAGAAAAGGAGCTACCGTCTCTAATCCGATACAGCCCTAACCATAGCCCTACATTTGACATATATTTTTGTACAGGGTGGATTTGTAACCATCTGATGTAAAGCCACATAATAAATCGTGATTTTATAGGCGAGGCAGTGCGAAACTCACCAGAATTGATGACACGCTTTAAGGAATTATGCTATACAACTCGAGTGTCAGCTAATATTGGGTTTTTGAAGCTGAAAATTCATCACTTGTTATGAATCCATAAACTGGCTTACAAATACTTGAACAGCTTGGATTCCCGACCGTTAAGATTGGATTTCTTATGTCCCACTAGCAAGGTAAATAGCAGGTTTATCTCATCTATTTCATGTTATTTCACTTATTTGGGAAGCATGTCATAGGGGTTGCCTAAAATATATGTAGGGCACAAGACCTTCTCAATATTAATCTATTGGCGAACAAACTTTGTGGGGGATGCTCTATTTCAATATTAAAATGATAAAACCATAGAAGGTTGATTTTTCCTATATATCGTCAAAAGTTTAAATAGGGTACCTCTGTGAACCAAATTACTTGCTTAGTATCTATGGTGTTTTCCCATCAAATTTCTCAAACAAGCTGATTTTTTTTAATAAGTGTTAAATATTTTAAGCAGTGTACTATATTCCAAGAAGAACTTCTCTTCGTGGGAACATACCTGGTTGGGTTGATGAGCTTTGTTGCGTGCTTGCTGATAAAAAATTGAAGTCATCCCTCTTATTTTAAACACTTTATTGTGATGTTTTGCTTAAATCTGCAGGCTGAAAATGGGTTTTTTGAGAGCTCTCTTCATTTTTTCTATGCTTAATCTATCAACCCAGAGTAAAAAACAACTTGTATATCAGTGCTCTAAGTCGGTACATTCTAGTTTACTTAATCAAAGCTCCATATTTAAATCAACTGATTGCGTTTTTTATAGCTATATTTTTATGGAGACCTTGAATTGTATATTAAAATATTGTTAACCAGGATGTTTTCTTCCAGTTCCTACCCAAACTCTTTAAAATCATGTGCTCGCGAAGACGCTTGGGTGCGCTATAATTTCCTTTTGGAAAAGGCTAAAGCCCCAGAGGCTAGCTACGATGCTATCCTTGAAGCAATTCAACTTCTACCACTCCTAAATTTAATGGAGCCAACTAAGCTCTGGCCTTTGGTATTGGAGAGCTTGAAAGGCAACCCCGATACACAAACTAAAGAAGCAACCGTAAATCTGATTGAAATGTTGCTGGCTTGTGAAGAGAAGCCACGAGTGGTTTTTAGGCTCCTGCTTTATTCTTCCCTCCGAAAGGGTAGTTTGTTGCAAGGCGATATGCAATACATATTAAGGCTTCTCGATACCTTGACAAAGGGTGGGAGAAACTTGGTGGGTCTCGAGAGAGATTTTGCTGGTTTTTTATGTACCCTTCTTGAGTCTCGTCATGGTGAAACATCCCATCTGCTTCTGTTGATCTGTAACGTTTTGAAATTCAATTTTTCAAACTTGAACTCCTATGAAATCAGAGCTTTGCTTGAAAGGCTTGTCCATCTTAAGCAAACATGTCCTTGGGATGAGAAACTGGATGAAGGCCAATTGGAAGTTCTCGATGCCTTGGTGCGGTATGGCTTTGTCCATGAGCCATGCCTTGAAGAGTATCTCAAGCTTACATGCTGTCTCCTGGAAGGTCCTCTGACACAGGAAAGAGTATGGGGCGTAGTACATAATCTGTTTCGAAGCCATTGTGCCTATCAGTCGCTCTCGATCTTATGTAACCTTGTCGAGGTGGAGGGAAGCAGCTCTGCGATGCATCTCCTTTCGACTTCTCTATGGGGTGCATCTCGGATAGCTACATTATCTTTCCCTGCCTCATCCATCCTCATCTCCATTCGCAAGAGTTGCTTTTCGCAAGCTGCCTGTGTCCGATCATTGGAGGTTCTAAACACTCTGATAGAATGCAGCGATGTGGAAATGGGCTTTTTAGAATGGGAACTAGCCTTTGATATTATTTCCCAGGCGGGGCTTTACTCCAGTCCAAGCGTCATACTCGGCCGTATCTTTGAAGATTACACGCAGGATAAGTTCACTGGAGATGTTGCAAGGCTGATGAAGCTGCTTGCAGATTACTTCTCCCATCTTTCCATCGAGCAAAGCATTGGTCTACTGGAGTATTATGATGATGCAAATCTATTCGTTCCTTCGTGCTCTGATTGGCAGGAACTTGTTTCCCGAGTGGTTGCTCGTTTCTGCTCCCGAGAGCTTTTAGCGTTCAGAGCTGAACTGTTAAAGATCCTCGTGCGTTCATTCAACGAAGCAAGTGAGTTTCATCTTGAATATCTCATCGAAAGCATTGTGGTGCCTCTACTGACGAGCGTGTACGATGAGCACGACCGAGACTTGGTCTTTAGCATTGTGTCGCTGACGCTTGATGCTATCTCCCTCGCATCCCCATCTCTTCGTCATCGCCTTGTTTGCCACTTGATTCCGCAGACGCCTGACGGGTATGTGCCTTCTCAAGACAATCACACAGGCCCACCTTTGGATGCTTGCATTGCAGTTCTGGCGGGCTGTTCTTTCCTGTGGTCGCTTGATGAGTCTGATTTCCTTCTTGACCAGCTCCAAGTTCTGCTCAATCACGCCTCACTTACTTGCTGTGCTAAAGCCAAGGCGATCTGTTTTCATCTTCTGACTGGGCTTAGGGCGAACTCTGAGTTTGTCTTTGTTGGGGTTGCTCAGCCAAATGTTTCCACTATCCGCACTGCTCTGCGAAATATCATCTTTGAAGAGCAAAGCGTCAATAATGCTTGGCCGACCACCTGCGAACAAGAAATTACTCCAGCCTCCGATAGACTTGAAGATCTTGCGGTGGCGAGTCTCCCAACAGCGCATCGTACATGCATGCCTCGCAACAGCTTTCCCTGCCAAGTATATCTGCAGACAATCATAAGATGTTTGGGTGTGGAGTCTAATTGGCAGATCGTATCTCTTCTCTTGAAGTTTCTGCCAGTGCAGTTGGCTAATTTGCATCTCTTCTATGATGCGAGGCAAGAGATCGATCAGCTGCGCCATTGTCTGTTTGTTTGGATTACAAGCGCTACTTTTCTCAAGCAGGTAGTTGCAGTGCCCGAGACTCTCCGGCGGGGAGATCTTTATGTGGCAGCATATCGTTTGCTCGGGCCGCTGGTAGGGTTTAAAGCGCACTTCAACAAACAAGGGCGCGATGAGGTAGTTCTGGCCTACCAGATGGGCCTTCATAAGTGGCCCACCACCGCCCGTGTCTGCATCCACGCCCTCACCATTTGCTGCTTTGAGTTGCAGATGTCCATGATGAAGCTCCTCCCAAGCACCCTCGTTAAGCTTTCGCAAATCATGTCTGCTGCCACCATCAGCGCACACATTTTAGAATTTCTCGCCTGCCTTGCACGCCTCCCGCCGCTTTATGGAAATTTTGTGGACGCTGACTTCAAGCGGGTGTTTGGGATTGCCTTGCAGTACATCCAGAACCACAATCACACTGGCGAGCATGTTTATTTGCAGTACGTCCTGGTCCTTGCATACCATGTCATCTCGGTATGGTTTGTAAACTTGAGGCTCGCTGATCGTCGAAAGCTTATCCCCTTCATATACAGAGGCCTGCAGCTTGCAAAGCCGGGGGAAGAATCTGACGAGCAGACCGATGCATGTCTCGATATGCTGGCAAGATATGCCTTCTCGACCCACCATTCACGCTTCTCGGGTGACTTATTGATCCAGTCTCTCATGAACGGGGGATCGACTCAAAGTTGGGTAAGGGGAGATATGCTTGTCTCTATCCAGGCTGCACCTCCTCTTAAATGGCTTCATGTCATGGTACGTCGCCCCTCTGGTACTGTCAGCTGGGTGACTGAAAGGTTCCAACCTTCAAAAGAAACGGTTGCGCAGACCCTTGTACGCACATGGGGTGTTGAGGCTCAGCAATGTCTCAGTGCTGCGGCTGGCATCAACAACCAACCAGAACTCCCCCCTCTGCCACCGCCACCTGAAAGTGAAGTCAAAAGCGCTGTGATCAGTATGCTGAAGCAGCGCGGGGTTAGATGTTCATTCAATCCCCCCAATGAGCCTAGCAGTGCGCCAAGGGAAGTGGTTGCCTTTGATCCAGGATTTCTGCATTTAGGGCTCGGCTCTCGCGGCCCTGTTCCACCCTTTATTCCCACTCCCCCTGATGATGCGACCAATCGTGCCATCAATGTGCTTGATCGCATGCCAGTTGTTGATTTTCACAAGATCGGGGTTGTTTATGTGGGCGCTGGCCAGGCATGCGAAAAGGACATCCTCAGCAACCGTGCAGGAAGCCTAGGGTATTCCAAGTTCATCCGCGGACTTGGAAAGTTGGTGCGCCTGCAAGGGTGTCGGGATATCTATACCGGAGGTTTGGACACGGAGATGGATTTAGATGGCAGCCATACTTGGGCGTGGGGAGATGGGCTAAGCCAGCTGATATTCCATGTAGCCACAATGATGCCCACCAATCCAGCCACTGATCCTCAGTGTGCCGGCAAGAAGCGGCACATAGGAAACGACTACGTCTGCATTGTCTACAACGACAGCCGCCAGGCGTATGTCTTCAATACTCTACCTGGGCAGTTCAATCTGGTTAATCTAGTTGTCACCCCCATCCCGTGCTCCGGAGACCAGGAGTCTTACTATCTTGTCCAGGCCCAAGTGCGCCAAGATCTCCCTGAGTTGTCGCCCCTGCTCGAGCCTAAACTTGTATCTGCAGACCAGGTGTCGTGTCTGGTCCGTCAACTCTCGCTCCATGCCGCCATCTTCGCCCAGGTCTTCTTAAAAAGTGGATCGTATGCCACCAACTGGACCGAACGCCTGCGTCAGATCAGGCGTCTGCGCTCGCGCCTCCCGTCAAATTAACCCCCAACAAACACCTTGCTTCGCTACCTTCTGCCCACGCAGCCCTAGATGTCGAAACCATGCCAATGGGGAGGCCGGTGTGGATCCAGCCGATCCCTGCCACGGTTGATTCATTATGTTCCACCCAGCATAGGAATTCTACAATTTCTAAACACAAATACAGATTGCCATCATATTCAGCCCTCCTTTCAGGCTATACTTCTTAAAAATCTTTATTTGGAGGTCTCTTTCCGAGCAACTAAAAACAACTGGTATAGCATGCTGTAGAACGAACTACTAGACCACCTTCCAGATCCCTAAAGGTTATAGGCTTAAGCACCCATCTCAAGCTACCCTTAGCTAGATCAATATTGCCTGGCCATCGTGCAATGGGCATCACTCCTGCCAAGCTGTGCTCCGTTATTTGACATTCCAGAGAACCTGGCAGAATGACTTATATACATAAGGCTTGCGGCTCTGGCTTTAAGCCTGTTTGATCAGTATATGAATAAAAAGGATCTTCCTAGCAAACAGAAGATGAACACTAAAGATTCAATGTCAAAATTAATGGGCAAAAATGAACTTAATTTTATTGGAAAGGGGCTCTCATTTTTATACCCAAAGGTTCAATCCTAATAGTTTGGGTGGAGATACTCCAAGTGGTGAGATGTTGGTAAGGATCCCAAAGTCTCAGGTATTGGCACCAACCCATACTTGGGCAACGAGAACACCTCAGGACAAAAGCCAAAGGAATGGTGTTTGCATGATCAAACAGCAAACTATATTCACAAGGCCAATCTAACCCCCTAAAGAGCTCAAATTCACAACAGATCCCACCTCAAGATTGGACCCAGGGGGTGGTAGGTGCAGAAGAAATTGGCACAGACACAAGCAAAGGGACAGCCAGAAGAATCCATCTTCAAAGTGTACTCAGCGCCCCGCTTGAAGAGCATTGTAAGTGGGTCAATCCAGAGAGAATCCAACATATGAGCTCAATCACCAACCCAGTTTTGGTAGTTGTGGGATTAGGCTGATTGACCACAAATGATCAGGCTAATCATTGCATGCAGATAATTATCAGTTACACGCCGTATTATCACTAGGCTGATACTCTATTAAGTGTAGTAATTATACGCTGTATAATCACCAATATATTATAATGGATATGGCAGTTATATGCCATATAATTACTAATATATTATAATGGATATGGCAGTTATACGCCGTGTAATCATTAGTTTATTATGATAGATGCAACAATTATACGCTGTATTATCACTGATTATCATTCCAATGTGTAGTAATTATATGCCGTATAATTACTAGTTTATTATAATTGATATTAGCATTATACGCTGTATAAACATTAGCCAATATAGTGATTATCACTGATTACACGGCGTGTAATCATGTAATCATCAATTGTATATCGCTCATTCCATCCTACTGGATGTTGTATCAACTCAGTCCCACCCAACCTGATGGACGTATATGAGTATATCAAACAAGTGATGCGCATATGGCTAAGAAATACCAAGTTTGGATCAGCATTACACGGCATATAATTGGGTTCCTTATCAGTTTGGGTCAGCATTACACGGCAGATAATCCACGAGTTGGTATTGGATTGAGTCTGCTGTTATACAGCGTATAATCCCCAATTCAACCCGTTGCATTAATAAGCAGAAGGCTTGCCAGCCAGAAAAGGACCACTGATTAAGCCCTACAAATAGAATACCAGAATTCTACCTTCTAATGTAGGATACAGAACAGGGACCCTTTCTAAGCGTCAACTAAATACGGTGTAGTTTCCCAGCGCAATAATAGGCGTGTAAGATACAGCCAATTGATAAATGACATTAGGCTAGCTCAAGAAGAGCGTAGGCTGTAGCTGAAGTGCCATGTACGCCTGCTAAGGCCAGTAGCAACGCACGTGCCAAGGACAGCCAATCAGAATAGGCGCAGCCAGCAAAGATGGACCTATTGCAAAAGTAGTCACTGAGAACTGTCTGAAAGGACAAGCACAAGGGTTTTTGCAGTATATATTGATATAGACGCCTGAAAGGAAACAACAAGTTCTTAGTTACACCTGGATAGATTGCAGCCGCTGGCTAGATCGTACTTCAGTTTCAATAAACATAATTATCTTCAAAGTTCTATTCTATTTTAGTCTGTAGTGCTCTTGCATAGGATTAGGTAGAGTACATTGACAAGGCTAACATCTATCTGTAGCTTTAAACATACCAGCAATAACCCAAGTTGCTCAACAGTAGTAGAGGACTTGGTCTCTCATCTGAAACTTGGGGGCTCAAGAAGCGTTGAAGAGAGGCAACTCCAAGGACCTTGTCTTGCAAGTGGCTGTATAGGCGGTGGCCTGGACATCTATGGCCTTATTGACTAGTTCCTTGATTTGTTGTTCAGGATCAAGTGCAGTATCTAGCTCCATTAACATATGTCCCAAGATTGAGGGGTGGTGGCTTCACACCCGTAGAGTGTTGCAAAAGGAGAGAAACCAGAGGTATGATGTTTGCTCAGCCTGCAGGCACAGCAGGCTGCAAGAAGATACAGATCCCAATCAGAAGCATCAGAGTGACTCAACTTTTGCATGCTGGAGACAAGGATGGAACTGGCCTTCTCAACTGTACTATTAGTGGAGGGGTTATGAGGTTCAGAAACCACCTGATGGGCTTTCTCACTGATGCTATGAGCCTGGCACCAAAGTTGGTCCCATTGTTGGAAGGCAGAACTTGAGAACAACTGTGGCAGTAAAACACATCTTGGAGAAGGTGCCTGGCAGCAGTCATAGCAGTGATATCCTTGATGGCCCTGGCCTTGATCTATTTATTGAAATAGTCTACTGCTTAATAACAAATCAACACCCAGAACAAGAACAGGGCATAGGGCCTAAAGCATCAACACTGACAGCGCAAAAGGTATGTTTAGGCAGTACCAACCTGAACCCCTGTTGAGAAGGGCTGGGGAGTTGTAGTTGGCAGTCATGGCTCAAAGATAAGCCATCAGGGATCAATATTTTGGATGTTTTCCCAGTGGTAGTGGTTAGAAAACTGGGCATGGGTTTAATCTATTCTGTCATGACCTATGTTTAATTGGGCCTGAAGAACAACAGAGACACACCAGCTGGGAAAAACATAGGGCAGGTACATGGATTCAATTTTCTTGAATAGTTGGTGGTTGCAAATGATACATCTACCAAGAGCTTTTGAAAAGCAAGGCAAGTCTCTTCAGATTCAGATTTTAAGAAAAAGATACCCTACAATCTCATAGAGGCAATCAGTTCCAACATGGTGCATGGCTAGTATAGACATGTTTGTGAGGTCATCTGCATTCTGATGCTAAACACCTAGACAACCCACCACTGTGAATTCATAACCTTGAAGCTGCAAAGCCCAGTGTGCCAATCATCCTTCAGCTGCTCTAGCTAGCAAAGAGAGGAGTGATCTGCTACCACTTCAAAAAAGAGCTGTAAATGTAGTGCTGAATTTTTTCATTTCATGCAGTGCTGCTAGGCATTCTTTCTCAGTGACATGTAGTTCTTCTCATGCTTATTGAGAATGCGCAAAGAATAAGCAGCTGGGTGATTAACTCTGTCATCTAGGTGGGCCAGGATGGCTCCCATTGTAACTCTACTAATGTCATTGTAAAATATGAATCCTTTGTCATAGTTGGGATATAAAAGGATAGATGCCTCTTTAACATTCTGTTTCAAGGTTTCAAAGGATTGCTGCTGGCTCTTGGTCCACCCAAAGAGCGCACTTTGGAGTAATTGCACATGGGGTTTACTGAGCTTAGAAAAGTCATAAATAAATTAGCAATAGTATTCCATCATCTCTAGAAAGACATGCACTTCCTGCAAGTTAGTAGGAGGCAGAATGTTATTGATGGTATAAATTTTGTTAGACATGGGTCAAATTCCAGTTTTTGTAACCTTATGGCCTAGGATTTCTAGTTGTTTTTTAAAGTTATAATACTCAGAGGCTTGAGAATTGAGGCCAACTTTGCAGATTTTCAGGAACATGTCTTTCAGATAGTCTAAGTAGTCTGTAAAAGTAGAACTAAATCCAGTGATACTTTCTAAGAACAACAGCACACACAAAAGCGTTAATTCATGCAGGATAGAATTCATGGTGTGATGGAATGTAGCCAGCGTGTTACATAATCCTTGTAGCATGTGAGTGGGCTCAAACAGCTCTTCCAAGGTAATCAGCACAGGCTTTTCCCTGTCAGAAGAGGAAAAGTCAACCTGCAAACATCCTGAGGCAATGCCAATAGCAGAAAAATATTTATTCCCTCCTAGTTAACAAAGAGCATCATAAATTTGAGGCAAACAATAGGTCTTTTTGTGGGAGAGTTGAGTAAGCAGTAATCTATTACAGCTTGGTGTCCTAAATCCTTATTTTTTGATATCAGCAAAAAAGAAGCCCATGAACTCTGAGAGAGCTAGCAGTCCAGCATTCAAAAGTTGCTTCAGTTCTTTAGACACCTAAGCATCTTCAACCCTAATGCAGCAATAAGCTTTGGCTTAAAAGAGGGAGCATCATCAGTATTAAAATTGTGCATTACTTCTTTTGCAGGACCATAGCTGCTGGGGCCTTGAAAAAAAATGTTGGCAAAGTGGTCTAATAGCTCTAAAATATCAGTTTTTTGAACATGAGTTAGCTGAGAAAAATCATTATCAGATAAAGAGACAAGACTTGTTGTTAAGATTCAGGCAGGACAAGATCACTGAAAGTACCAAAGTGATGAAGAGGTTGTACTATGGAAGTACTTAGGAGATGACCATGTTAAATTAATTATACTTTTATCACTTGGATGAGCATGGTGGTAAGGTTTGAAAGCAGAAGGTGACCATGATTTTTATGAGTAATATCAAGAATCCCAGGACACAGGCAGAGCTCATTCCTTTCCAAATATTCAGGGGTATACAGATCCATGAACGTCTTGGCTTTTAGCTTATAAGATGCCTATGAAGATATTTTTATCTGAGACCCATAGAAATAAAGAGAGGTCATGAGGTGCTGGCAGGGGCATTTTCTGAGCCCAGAATTCTCATGATAATCAGTTAGAATGCCTTCCACAGTATAACAAAATACATGTAACAATTACTTATTGTACCCCCAGAGGAAAACCCCCTTCGCACCCTCAAATAGCCCAGGTTTTGCAAGGCTCACATGCCACAAAATATCATAATTTATGACATAAGCAAAATCAGGTCCCAATTATATTGGGAAATGGTAGATTGTACAAGTAACTAATTAACTATCAATTGGGCAATTGATTCCTTGTGTGTTCTATAAATAAGTGTGGCACCTTGGCAGGCTGCATCCAAACTCATCACTATCAAGAAGCAACTAATGCACATTCCTCTCTATTCCTAAACACACAGGGTTACAAAAAATTGATAATGTCACTGAATATGATGTCATAAGACCTCTGGTGGCACTAGAGACTAAGTTATTCCCAGTAAGTATAAGTAATGAGAAAGGAAAGCCTTCCTCATTGTTGAAATTGTCTGAATAAACATTTTTTATGACCAGGACTCATTATTTGATTGCAGGAATTGTTTATTTTTGCACCAATATAATTATTCTGATAGTATCTCTACATGAATCAAAACAACAGTATTTCCATGCCTTCCCCTATCTGCCTGGTTCTGCTCCTATTCCTTTGGCTACACCTGCTTGTACACTTGACTTGGAGTTCTATCATCCCCACCACCTGAATCTCCCTAATGGCCATCCTAGAGACCAGATTTCACCAATGTTGTAACTGTGCTGTTTTAGCAGAGTTACAAGGGAAAAATATTTAGATACTAGATAATATTCTTTATTGAGAGATAATGATTATATAGTTGTTGTGAATTATGGATAACAGAAACATGATAGTGTTAATCACACTGTGGGATGGTGAAGGAGGTGACTTGATCCTTGTAATGAGTCAAGCATCAAAACAAGTTCCCCACCGGGAAGGATCAGCTTCTGTTCATGTTATTGTATTTGGTAATTTGAGTTGTCTTCCTAACTTGGCTTCAGGTGAATGGATAATCAGGTTGCGGGTCACAAACCTGCTTACTTGGAACCTTGCTGGCGGGTTGAGCCTGCTGTTTTGACACCAACTATTAAGGAGATACCAGCCACTCTCCCCTTTCCAGATGCCCTTCCTGTACATGACTTCAGTAAGCTGGTTTTTGTCTATATTTGTTACTGAAGTAACAATTTCAAATCCCCAAGAGGAATTCAAACCACTCCCAGCCACCAGGCTGGGGAGCGGGTGGCAGGAGCCTGCCTGCACCTGTATTTGCTTTGAAAAGCAAATATCCAGGTGAAGGAATAACTCCCTCCCTGCCAGTAGCTGTGGGGCCTGTCCTGGGCCCCAAAAGCTATTCCCAAGCCTTTATGGGTTTGGCTGGGCCTGGGCAGGCTAAATTTAGCTGCCCAAAGCTCCCAGTTCAAGCCCATCCTCTATTTCTTAATTCGGGGTTCCAAGTTAGAAACCTTTTTTAATCAAGTTCTTTTGCCTCAGGAATGCCTGTCAAGCCAGTTCCAAAATGGAAATCAAATTGGAAAAGACCCCATGAACCCTGCAGCCAAACCTGCTGGAACCAATGACCAGTCAGGAAAAGATAGACCACCAGCAAGCCAAGCAACTGTTCCCAAAGACCCCAAAAATGATGATGAAGCAGCCAACCAAATAGAAGAACCTGAGATTCCAAGCCATGACATACAGATAGCACCAGAAGAATGCCCAGAGGCACTTGCATGTGAGTAAGTATATAAGTCAGGAGCATCCAAAAAGTTCTGTATTGTCATCCTTACCAAATAAAGTTATGAACCTTTGGTTTGCTAATCTGTTTACATGCCTATTTTTGATACTCTTTCATCTGCATTCACCTAGACACCAGAACCCACCCTCAGGAGTTAAACACCAAGCACCAGCTGGAGGCCCAGAAGCATTTGATTATTACTGCCCTCTTATGCTCCGTTTGGCCCTGTACATTTTACAGTGTATCCACCCAATCACAATCACAAACCCTGGAATTTAGAAGACCTGCCATGGTACACCCGCCCAGAAACTCCTAAAAATTCCTACCAAATTGTGTGCAACAGCAAGAAGATTACCATATACCCTTTGATATTCAAAGGGAAATATAACAATTCTTCCACCTACTTGATTCCTATAAAACCACCCTTGATACCCAAACCAACTGTCTCAACCCCCCACTTCTGATGCCACTGACCAGAATAGTTGATTCCTGAGAGTGCTATAACTGGCACTCACATGGCTGATTGATTTTGCCTTGCCAGCAACTAGACCCTGGACTGTGGCTGGGAAGGCCCTCTCTTATCTGGTAAAGTTAGGTCCCATAATTTGGTGGGCCATGCCTGTACCTGAATATGCCCCTCTTTCACCTGAAGGGGCATTGTGGTATTCTTGGTATCCTGACAATATTACAGTGTTAGGGCTAGCCAATCAGGTTGTGCCCCACATTGGAAGTTGGTGTCCCTGGGCCACTGCAGTCAACTATCTTTTCAGGATTACCTCCTTTGTGTACATGGTCTTCCAGGCCCAGCCTGCCTCTTCTGTGGGAGTCCATCCAGACACTAGTATGAGCTGTGACAGGCATATCTTTGTCAGCAGTACAGGAGGGAGGTGGCAAATTGAGATTGGAGGAATACATCCAAAATTTTAGTTAGAAGATTCCAGTACAGTAGTTTTCAAAGCTGTGGCACTATGCCAAATTAACTCATATTTAAGCAAAATAAAAACCCAATTAATTTATATTGCTTAAAAATATACTTGGGCTTGTGCCCCTAAGTAGCACAAGAGGAAGGCAGATGCCAAGGGGCAGAAGACCTGTGGTTCTGCGGGTTTGTTCACAGACTGGTGGTTCTGGGATTCTTCTTTCCAAGGTGGGTTATGGGACAGGGGGGTAGCAGTATACCAAACTCCTGGTATTACCCGGCGCCGGGAGCTATCCAAGAATTGAGCTTTGGGGGAGGTACCAAAGTCTGCACAAAAACCTAACAAAATGCTGACCAGTACAGACTGAAACAAGATCATCCAGTAGATTTATTTATACCCACAAGACTCTATAATAGAAGTCTTGGGCAATCTCATGGTTAGGATTAAAAGAGGTTTAAGTCAAGCTAAAATAGACAATAATTTACTTGGGGTTAATGTAGACTTTATTGATTGAACAAGTAATTAAAATAACTTATCTTATTTATTTAGACTGATAGCTAGAAGATAGTCTGAAGATAAAATAAAGGGGATCAAGAATCTTGGAGATTGAATTGGAGATTTGAAGGGAAACTGGAGAATTTGGGGTAGTTGGAACTCAAAACTAGAGTTTTGTAATTGAATTCATCATAACCATGATCTTAACAACACAATAACAATATTAGTTTTAGTTTGTTGCCTACCAAGCAGGACAATCACTGGGGTAACCCTGGCTTTCTCCACATGAAGGACAACCAACAGGAGAAGAAAAGACAACACAACCAGTAGGTTTGAAACCAGAAAATGCAGAAACAGTGTTGATTGCCTTGACAACGTCACCAGAAGCAATTAAAGACCAATTTGAAGTTATTTTGGCTTTGAATGATTAGCTATATCTTACTTTTGAAGGTAATGATTGGTCAAGCTTAGAATTAACACTATCATGATTATATAGACAAGTGACTAAGTCCAGAGCAACCACAGGTTTGATCCCCGTTCTTGATTTAAATAAATCATTCATTTCAACCAGACTTGATTTTAAAGGTAATAAAGAGCAAATACTACCAAATAATTCAAAATTCCCAGTAGAATCTAATGGACCTGGTTTGAAATAACCTTCTATAATTGGCATTTCCAATGAATTGTTGACAGGAATATTCTCAGGAAGAATTCTGACAATATGTACACCAAAAGTCAGTTCACACCATTTTGTTTGTGAATCAGTGTATTCTGGATTGTATTTTAAATAGTCTGGTTTAGTGTTTGAGCAATTTTTTTCTGTGTTGACCCTTTTTGTCTATTAACACCAAAAATCCCTGTTAACAGAGTGTATATTTTAACCTGATAGTTGGAATTTGCTTAAATCTGAAAACATTTTGTTTAAATGTGAGGTATTTTTGGTTGTTGTTATAGCTTTTAAAACTACTGTACTTAAAAAACCTTATTCAGATAGAACCCTTTTTTATTTATGATAGTATTTTTGTGATGCAGTTTTTTGAGATGCTATATTAGAAACCAATATGTAAAAATGAACCATTCAATAACTTTCCTTAACACTTTTTTAAATTTTGCTATAGTAAATCCATACTCAACTCCAAAAAACTTTCAAGATGGCGTTTTTTGAGGTGCAGTTTTTGAGATGGTGTATTGCACCATTAGTAGCACCAGTTGTTAGTATGATCATATTTCTTTCAAGTGAACTTGGAAGGCAGAAAATTTTCCAAAAATATCACTGTTGAATATTTCACAGTAGTATCAAGTAACTAATAAAACTATTACAGTAGTTTAAAAGCTATGGCAACAACCAAAAAATACTTCAGATTTAAACAAAATTATTTCAGATTTAAGCAAAATTCAACTATCAGGTTAAAATATACACTCTGTTAACAGAGTTTATTGGTGTCAATGGGCAAAATGAGTCAACACAGCAAAGAAGTGCTCACGCGCAAAGCAAAACTATTCAAACTACAATCTGACATACATTGATTCATAAACAAAATGGTGTGAGTTGAATTTTGGTGTACATATGTTTACTATGTGAATCAGTGACAAAATACACCCAAGCAAGGTGAGTCAAAACTCAATCCAAAAACAAAACACAATAGAAACTCACTATGTAAAAAAAATCACTCACTCAATGTGTACAATAGATTGTAATCAAGAATGATACCAAGGTATCTAAAATAAGACACACAATCTTAGACATAAATTTTAAAAATATTGTGTTGGGTGCTTAATTTGGCATAAAATCTGAGAAAATGGGTGGAAATTATTTTGGGTATTCTAAAATGGGTGTTGTAGACCAGAAACAACTAATTAAGAAATAAAAAATCTATAGTTGGGATATTGGGTGGGGAAAATATTAATTGAATATCCATATTCAGATAAAAGCAAAAATTAAAAATTAGGGAGTGATTTTTTAAGTTTTATTTAATATTTTATTAAATTTTAAAATGGAAGGAACACAACACCAGAGTACTAATACACCCGTTGTGCACCGCAGTTGTGGTTGCCCCCGCGGGTCAAAGAATAGAGTTAGTGCAACCCAAGTGCCTACTCAAGGAAGAGACAGGAGAGGAGAGTTCTATAGTGACACTGCACTGACACAACCGGTTCAAGGAGCACAAGCTACTAGGGTGCAGAGCATCAACCCTTGGGTCCCCAAGCTGACCTGGAAGCCCACCAAGGTCACCACTACAAAGAAAGTTAGAAACAAGGAGGTAGAACTTACTTCTTATGTGTTTGACATTGTGTACCGGCAAGAGTTGGTCCCGTTAGCCATGCTGGAGAAGGTGAAGCTTGTACTTGATACTAGCTACAAGCCCTACGTCAGTGATGGCAATCAGGAAGAGGACAAGGAGACTGAGTTCTACCAAACTGATGAGGGACAGCTAGTACTCAAGAAGGTTGCTGCGTTCAATACCAAGGTGCCCATGCCTTGTGTGCCAGTCATCAATCAGGATCCCAGTTCCTCTGAGCCCACTAAGCCTGCCCAGAAGCGCATCCCTGACATTAAATGCATCATCCTGCTTAAGCTAATGCATGAATTTGGCAATTACAAGGCAGCTGTGGCCCTTGTTGGAGTGGATCCCAAGTACGCTAGCAAGGCCTTCAACAAGTTCATTAACATGGGTTGAGTCCTTGCTGCAGAGAAATTCATGTGTGTTTCTACCATGCTCACCAAGGAGCACAAATGGACAATCCGCCAGTGGATCACCTGGGACTGCCATCTTGAACTGGCAAATATACAGGCAATGGTTAAATCTACTTTTGGGGTTGAGGCCTCAATTTCCTTTTACTACCATCTGCTGAAGGGGATGCACTTTTCCTGGAAAAATCTCAGGGTATCTCCATACAATCAGAATAGCCCAACCAACATTGAGACCCAGAAAAATACACAGAGGCGTACACTGCCCTCAAAGCCAAGGGGATGGTCAAATTTTACTATATTGACAAATTGGCATTTGCCTCGTCTATGTGCAATGCATATGGCTATGTCCCCAAAGGCTCAAATGATGGGATGGCTTGGCGTGCTGCAGTCTGCGCCACAGACTACTTGATGGTGGCTCTCCTTGGTCCAAAGGGGGCTGATCTGTACCAAATGATACTAGGCTCCCACAATAGCTGGACCTTTCTATCATTTCTCTGATTGGTCCAGGAGCACCTGGGGCGCGCAAGCCCGGGGTTCAACAATGTCATTGTGTTGGACAACATTAGTCTTCCTAAGGTGGCTGACATTCTTGAGGAATTCCTAATGATGGACACCAGCATTGCTGTGGGCCCCCAGCAATTGCCCATGGCAAATTTGCGCCTTCTCTTCCTCCCTGCCTATTTTCCCTTCCTAAATCTAATTGAGGAAGTCTTTGGGTGGCTCAAGCAAGTCATCAATCAAGAAACCCAAACTGGGACCAAAGACCTGTTTAATTTGCTGCAGGCTGGGATCCACACCCTCCCAGCTGAGACCGTGGCCAAATTCTATGGCCACGCTGATTTGTTCATCCCCATGTGCCTTGCCAAACAGCCAATCAATTAAAGGCTTAGCTTGTCCAACTTTTTTATATTCTCTAATTTACTATTCAAGATCTATTAATTATAATTTTATATTTAGATGTTTCCAAGCCCACAATCACATTCACCAGGACCATCAATGAAGGTTAGTAATTTATTGTATTATAATCATTTTTTATTGTGGCATCTAAGGGTATCCCAAATGCTTCATATTGGATTACGCAAACGCATTAATATCACTTTTGGCAAATAAATATAAAAATCAAATTAAAAAAGTTAAATGTAAAGTGTAAAAATTAGAAGTAGATTTTATTGACATATATTATTATGTTTTTATTAAGACCTTCTCTGGGATATATTTTGAAAATCTTTTTTGCTAAAATAAGAATTAGAAAATTTTATTATAATAAAAATAATATAAATTGTAATGAAATTTATTGGAAGAGAGAATTTATTAAGAGCACCTGTAGTGAGTTCTTCTATATGTACCCACCCCTCAATGAAGGTGGCACACAACCTCCACTGCCACACTGTGGACAGTAGATACACCCTTATTAAAATATTCATGGCAGCTGGTAAAAGGGAGTATTATTAGGTGAGAATGCAGGAGCAGCTTCTCAGGCGGGGCTGCAAACCTATAGATTCCCTCTGGGACCAGGGCGTCTTGGATTATGTAGTCAACCAAGTTATAACCCGGGGGACCTTCTTCCCGTCCAGGGAGAGCCTGGCCTTGTCAATTCCTAGGAGGACCCCATCAAGATCCTCCACGCTGGCACCCATTCCAAAGTAGAAGAGATACCCCAGGTAAACCACCAGATCAAGCCTTTGCCCATCAAAGGCTTCCGTAAACTTGCACAATTTATTAAAGACTGCACTGATGTTCTTTTCATGCTTTGTCTTTTCAAAGGTCAGCTCCATGGTTGCAGGGACCCCTGTCTTGTCAGCACTCCATGCCAGCCCAAAGTCTGCCAAGAGGATTTTGGTTTTCTTGAGAGCTGTTGCGTCTGCAACAGCCAATTTTCCCACTGCACGTCCAAAGTTGTCCAGCAGGTAAGATAGGGTGTGCTCCAAGGGGTAGCAGAAGCAAGCAGCCGCATGGGCCCGGTCTATCTCTGGTACATTCTTGAATGAGAGCATCACCAGGATGTCCCAAACAAGCTCAATGAAGTTTACACAGTAAACTCCACTGAGGGATACCAGGTCAATACAGACCAATTGGGCACCCTTGTAGGCAGTAACTGCCCACTTGGATGCCCCCTCAGCATGCGTAAGTTCAGCCAATGCCTCCCGCAACATCAGAAAGGACATGTGGACCCTGTCTTTGAGCTCCCGCAAGACAGGTGGGACAGATAGAGCTGTTTGGCCATGTGAGCGGCAAAAATTGAATAGAAGGTGGGTGGAACAAAAGGAACCAGGACCCGGCAGAGTTCACCATCAATGTTTTCTAAAAAAGGTACATATTTTAGAATTTTTATTAATTATAATTTTTTATGTACTTTGCGGGTTTCCTCCTTGCTGGCGGCTTCAGCAGGCTTTGCCATTCTTAGTGCAAGTAATTGTGCTAGCAATTAAGTCCACAGTTCTTGCGTGCTTTGCAGGTTTGAGATGTTCATACATCTCAGGGTCGTCAACCCAGATGGACGGCACAGAGAGGGCAAAGGACTTGAATTGAAGTCTTTTCACAACAGTCTTCTGGACATTTAAAAGGTGTTCAATTGTTGTTTTAGGGGTGTCTGGCATCTTGGCCATAAGTGCCTTGGTGGACACCTTGTCAATTTTGTCCCCTGTAGGGACAGCAGCCTTGAATTTTTCCTTGGCCTTGCAGTAAATGTCTTTGATTCTGGCAATTTCCAAGTTGAGATCCTTCAAAAGCTTCTCCAATTCTCTTATTGATTTTTTACTAACCTTTTCATATGTTTTTATAGCCTTTGCCCCAATAAATTCTGTATTATTCTGATACTGTTGCCTCTTTGTTTATCCCTGTTTGTTTTCCCATTTATTACATTATCCCATCTTTTTACCCATTGTGTATGTTTTATGCTCATCTCAATATGTGTTGTTTTCTTTGTGTTGGCATTGTTTCCTTAATTGCCATATTATTTTTGGCGCTTTGCACAGCCCCTTGTGAAAATATTAACAAAAATTTGGTGATCAGCTAAATTTGAATTAGAAAATTATAGGCTAACTGTGTTTAGATAAAGTTGTTACTGATCCAAATTCAAAACCTTAATGATAAACTTTAAACCAATCAGGAGCCAAATGATAAAGTGATTGTTGTGACATAAAGGATCATTCAATAATTCTTTGATGCATGTGCGCTAATTAATATGATTGGCTGGATCTTTTGCTATTGTGCACCATTGTTGCTGTGGCAATTTGTTGATGGACTAGTGCCCAATCAACTGCTGGGTTAGCACTAGTCCACCAACAACTCGCCACTGTGGCAATGGCTTACAATGGCAAAACATCCAGCCAATCATATTAATTAGCGCACATGCATCAAAGAATTATTGAATGACCCTTTATGTCACAACAATCACTTTATCACTTGGCTCCTGATTAGCTTAAATTTTATCATTAAGGTTTTGAATTTGGATCAGTAACAACTTTATCTAAAAACAGTTAACACTATAACTTTCTAATTCAAATTTAACTGATCACCAAATTGTTGTTAATATTTTCACAAGGGGCTATGTTTAAGTGCTAAAAATAACTGTGTTCTGGATCTAGATACACAACATAGTAAATATATGATTTTATAGAAATAAGCTGAACATAAAGAATAAAACCAACTATAAACAAAGAGAACATGAACAATTGAAATTCAAAAAAAGACAATATAAATAGAAAATGTTTGGTGACAGGGGTTTATTGGGGCGGGGGAGAGTGATGCCTAGGAGGCAGAATAACGTGGGAAAGAAGACGTAGAGGCAGTGCTGACCTGGGGGGTCTGGGATTGGGTGGGTTGGGCTTGCAGGTTAGGGGTGTTGGTGGCGGGGGTGGAGGCAGGAGGATTTCACATGATGGCTGCCATATAACACTTGTTGTATTCCTCATCGGTCATTGGCTGGATGGGCTGGTAAGTGGCAGTGGCCCGAGGTGAAAGGCACTTATCCTTATGTGATTGGTTGCCCATGTTCACATGGAAAACCATTTGCGCAAACAAGTCAGCCACCATCTGGCGGCCAAAGAGAAAATTGTGGTCAAGGACCCCAAGATAAAGGTCGTTGAAAGCCTGAGGGCAGCGCTCCTGTAATGTGGATCCCATGTTGAAGAAGACAACATCAGCCAGATGGACGTCTGCATGACTGGCAGGGTAGACTGAGGCCTGGTGCCCGCGTCCCTGGATGGCCTCAAAGGCGGTGGAGCTACCCTCTATCTGGTGGCTCAAGAAAACCCGGTACTTGGAATTTGAGCCATCCCAGGAGTTAATTAATCCACTGAGGATGTGGCTGTATGAGTAGCCATTGATGAAATCTGGGTTTTTCCAATAGTAGACAAACCCCTTGGCTGAAACAGCCAGAAATGCACTAATGAACATCCCCTTCTTGACCTTATTCCTTCTATTCTTGGCAGCAGCTTTTCCTTACTTGCCAAAATCATCAAAAGCTATTGATAGCTTGTAATAGGAGATGAACATAACATCATCAGTTAGACTAGTCAGGCATCAGACCAGGGTTGATTTGATGGCGGTATCATACAGGAAATCCTCAGCGCCATCCCATTGGTTGCCGGCAAAATTGGTAAGAACCCGTATGGAAGCCACCTTCTCATACATCCAGAGCTGCACCATGTGCTTAGAGACCCATATGTTATGGTGCACGAGCTGCTTCCGGACCTGGGTCAAGGGAAGCTTGGGATCCCGCTGGAGGAGGTCAAGCATGATTGGGTATGCCTCAGATATTTGTGACTTGGGGGCCTTCTTGGGCCTCTTGGCCGTCCTGATAAGATCCCCTCTGTTCATCAGGTTGTTGAATTCCCGCATGACAGTAGCTTGGGTAAATTGCAACTGGACGGCAATCTGTTCCCAGGACAGACCCTGTAGATTCAGTGCCACAATTTCCTGAAGAATTTGGGCGGTGATGATTTGTCGCTTGGGGCGCTGGGCCGGGGGAGTTGAAGCCTGATTGGCTGTAGGGGGGCAGGTTGGCTGGTGGCAGGAAGTTGTTCCAAATCAAGGTTGCCATCCTGATTAGTTGGTTGATGGGCAGCTTGTGTGGGGGTGGGTACGGGAGCAGGGGCAGAGCTAGACACTATGTGACTAATGAACAAGTCAAAGACATAGGGGTTGGTGGTCAGGTACAGGTCAGCTTCCTTGTTACCCATCTCAAAGGCTTGGGTGTAAACATGTGCCTCCATGTTCTGAGCCTTGCCTCCATTGAAGCTGGTCTGGCTGCTGCTGGCTTGGCTGCTGGCGCTGTCAAAGATATTGCTGTTAAAACCCATTGTAAAAAACCTAGGATAAAATCACTAAAACTAGAAATTTTAAAATTTAATGATCTATTTTTATTGTAATCTTGAGTCCATATTTGGAAGGCTCTCAAAACCTTTTCATACAAATCTGGAGCCATGAAAATGGATAAAATGCCTCTGTTCCTAAATTGGATAGCTGTTGACTGGCTGTTAAACTGTTATTTTTCTATTTTAGGCTGCTCATACTACACATCTTGTGTGAGTTCATTTTGTTTTGTGCTTGTGTAATCTTGCTTCTAGATTGATCAAGTTTTTTTCACTTTAGTTTTTCTGTTGGTGCCTCATATGAATCCTGATTGGATTATAATATACTCCAGAACAGCATCCATCCATTTCACTTGTTGCGTCAGTTCATTTTGTTTGTGGTTTGAACTACACCGCTTGATGTTTGATATAATTTTGTATGATGGGCTAGTGAAATTTTGTTTTTTTTGTTTGACAGTCTATTTATTAACTGAAATTTTATAAATTAATTGAATCCTGAATCTTGCGCAACTTGGATTCTGTTTAAATCTGAAATCATTTTGTTTAAATCTGAGATATTTTTGGTTGTCGCCATAGCTTTTAAAACTACTGTATCTGGGTCATATCATTTATGTATCTAACATTTACAGAGGTTAAATTATTTTTCTGAGTTTCTATACAGTAGTTTCATCACCTGTTGAGATAAACAAAATAATCTCAGCCTAAAAAAATTGAAGTGGATCTAAATATATTGTAATTCAGTACAGTAGTTTTTAAACCTGTTGAGATAAACATATAATCTCAGTCTAAAAATGTATACAACTCAGTCTAAAAACGTATACAACTCAGTCTAAAAATGAAATAAAAATTAAGGAATTTATATTAAATTACAATAGATTTGGATCCACTTTGATTTGTTTTTAGACTGAGATTATACGTTTATCTCAACAGGTTTGAAAACTACTTTATAATTTCTTTGGTTTCAGTTTTAGACAGAGATAATTTTCTTTTTCTCAATAGGTTATAAACCTTATATATGCTGTAATACATTTTTTACTAGTAGGCTATATAAATTCATAAAAATTTTGGCCATTTATTAATAGCATTATAAATATGGGGCTACAAATGTGCATCTGATGCTTTTGCTAATAAATTCAAAAAAGGATAACTTTTATTTGATCTAACTTACTGCTAATCTAAAAAGGGTAGAAATAAAGATTTATTAAATCAGTATCAGAATACTGCACATGTTCACTAATAATTAAATTAAGCCAAATCCTTATTTTTCATAACAATACTTTTATTTACACCTCGAAAGGCACTGAAATCTGAAAAGCTGCTTGGAAATAATGTTGCTGGAAAAACTCTGTCGGAAATAAGGTGGGTACCATTAAAATGAAGGTTAAGCAGGTTTAAATCAAAAATCCAATCAATATCTATCAGGTCAATCAAATGTACATAAAGCCAATTAGAAGGATAGTCAATTTTTAAATAAAGCCATCTTCTGTTAGAATTTAGATAATCAAGTAATCCAGAAAATAGAAAAGCTGTGCAGCCAACTCAATTGGAAAGCTATTGATCTATTAGGCTTATAAGATGCACCCTAAACATAGCCCAATGAGAATCAGGCTGAGTAAATCAAAGCTCCCTAAGCTAGCATTCCTAATATTGTTGCAACCAGGATCAACTTCCTGCCCGCCAATGTATCTTACAATACACAGGGGGCTCTCATAGAGGTGCCCCATGATGTATCTAATATCATTGGGCGCCCGCCGCCTATGCAAGATACAGACAATAACTCCTAAATAGGTGTGTAATCAATTCCAAAGCACCAATTAGATATTTGCCGCTCACACCATATCTGGATCTCGTCACAATGCAACTCCCTGGTGGATTAGTGGCTTTCCTTTCTGGTATATTAACTACTGTTGTCTAGATAAAGCTACATCTTATTCATATTCTTTATCCTTTCTATTGGACTGCCGTCTTCGCTAATCTAATACTGAGCTATAATTAGCTCAGTTGCAATAATATAAACAGCTCGGGTTAGGGTTGTGTAGATCTGCTCTGATGGCCGCTTTATATAAAGCAGCCAAACAGAGAAAATCTGGGCATAATTTCAATAAAATTGGGTGGGCCCTGATTTTATTGGAACCAGGGCCTTACGTTTGCTACTGGTGAGGGATCTGTTTTGGATCCTGTCATAAGCATTAATGGTTTAATGAGTCCCATTGAACTTTATTTTAAAGGATATAAAAGTATATAATTTCATACTAAAAGCTTGTTTGACATTATATATTTTTATCAAATATATATATCATATTCATTGATCAATTACTATGACTTTGACACCCCCTTGGCTTCACCCTTGGGTTTCACACTGGATGCCAAGCAAGTGGCACTAAATCCTGGAAGAAAGAAAGCCTTGCCCACCTGGATCCTTCCTGAAAAATTGGATCCCCAAGTTGAGGAGATCCACAGTTCCAGAAAGGATCTGATTTGATGGCTTAAGTTAAGGCAAAAGTTGGAATCTGCTCAGATTTTGTCCACTGCAACCCTAGCTCAGATGCAGCAGCTTTTTCAGGCCATCCTATGCTGAGGTTGCTTATCCTAGCTAGAAAACAAAACTCAGACTTTTGCTACATTGGCAGTCTAAGCTGCAGGCTGATCTAAACTGTTGAAACAGTTCTAAACCCTCATACTTTGGTCTACTTGTTACAGTTGAAGCTTTCCACTAACCAGGCAAGGTTCCTGAAGCTCTTCTGGTTCATTCTGCTCTACCTCCCAAGGTTCAGCAGGTACCTTCACAGCCTACACATCTGACAATGCAAGCTTTGAAAAGAAAACATAACCTTGGCTAGCCCAACTCTTCAATCCTACAGACCCTAAATGAAAGACCATACACCAATGTCTTCACCTACTCTGGCACTGACTCTGCATTTCCTAGAAAATTCTGAACTCCACCTAATAGTATGGTCAGAGGGGACTGCACTACCTTACCTTCACCAGCCTGATAGACTCAGTTATTCCCCACATAGTCTATTGTGCCCATGTGGGCAAAGGCTCCCATGTATATTTGCATACTCAGGTCTCTTCTCCATTTGGTATATTCCTACCAGTGTTCCTATATCAGCTTATCGCTGATGGAGCTTGCACAGGAGACTGGTCGCTTGAATCTATATCGTATGTTAAAGTCCAATTGGATAAAGTTTACTCCATAAAGCATCTCAAAATGATGCTCAATACAAGCATGTGTATAGTAAAAGTGTGTTTTATATGAAATGTGATAATTGCTAAATTTAAATGGCAAAAGGCTGGATCAAACAATAGCTAACTAGGGGAATTAAAAATGGTTTAATGGGGTATATTAGAAGTTAAATAATAATGATTAGGTCTAAAAGCCACCATACTTTTCATGAAAGGAATCTAAGCTTTGGAGGATTTCTTTGGACATCTTAGTTGAGGTAGAGTAGTGCTGCTTTTGAGACTTGTAGATTTCTGGAGTTGATCGGATATGCTCTTTGAGCTGACATTGATGTAGTTCTATGGCCTGATGCATTGATTTGACCCGCTTGTTCATTTCCTTGAGAGACATCTTCACACTTACATTCCTGGGCTTAGGAGGTGGAGATACTGATCTGGCCAGTAAAGCTGGCGGAGCATACTTTGAAACAGAAATCGTGGGTGATGTGTACCACTTCTCATTGTTGAATGAATCCTTGTCATTGTTTTCATGGGGGAGTTTAGGGAGTATAACCTTCTGGTAGGCAGTCATGGGGATATAACTGGCATCGTGCACAGGAGAGGGACTAGCAAGCAGATTACGGGAGATCTTGGAGTCTGGAGTTCTTTTGCGCCGACTTTCCTTCCACTTGCGCTTCTTAGGAAACTCACCTAATCTATCATCAGTTTCCTTGTTAATCTTAGGAGAGTCGGATTTCGCTGGAGAAATGCTAGACGCTAAAAGATTAAAACTATAAATCTCAACACCTTACCTGAAACATTAACCTCTAAAACTTCATGTTCTTCTTCAGAATATGTGTTGTATGTGACTCGTGTTGTCTTCCTTCCTCTCTTTGTGGTGAATTCTCTAGGAGAGGGCTTATCATCTCTACTGTTCACTGAACTACAAGAAGTGTTCCCTTCTTTTTCAGGTATATTTAGCCGAATCTTCAATGGAACACTCGAGGCTTTATCTTTATGTGCTTCTGACTCTTTTGAAGTAAGACCGTGATGCTTTCTTGATGTAATTGAAGGCTGAGGATCTACAGAGGAACCGGCTTCCCTTCTAAGAGCTGATCTTCTGCTGATATCAGGTTTTCTAAAAAGATATGATTACAACTCAAATCGAATGGTACTTACATGATATGGTTTGGATCAAAAGGAGGAGTAGCTTGGCATAACTCACAGTAATAGGTTCTGGGGATCTCTTTGTCAGGTATTTTTACACAGATACAGTGCTGCCAGACTTTACACTTCTTGCATTGGATCATGAGTCCTTGCGATTCTAGGCGTATAACGTTAGATCATTAAAACATCAGAATAAATTAATACTTTTTTCTCCGCAGATACATCTGGTTACTCCATCTTTTTCCTCATCAGAAAGAGCCCGGGAAGTTTCTTTGCCTGAGCGTCTACCTCCGCGTGCTAGGTCAATTTTATTAACATGTAGTGAATTTAAAGCTATTAGGCCAATCTGTATAAGCTAAAATGTGACTTTTGTTTTAAGTAGAAGAAATCAAGTTACAGGACATATACACTTAGCAGATGATATTCAGTACAATGTGGACTCTGCTTAAATTATGTGCATCTAAAGAAACTTCGATCCAGAGAAGAGAAGAAAATTTGGCTAAAACATAGTTTAATAAGTTAGAGAATTCAAAATAGTTGAATCTATCGAATAAGCTTAACTAAATTAGTGTGGAAATTTAATTAGGTTTGATCTGATCACACGCTAAGCGAGTGAACCTTGAGATGAACAAAACCCGAGGCAAATAGGTATAACAGAAACCAAAACTTTAAATGGTAAACCACTCAGATTTTGAGATGTATAACTTGAATATGCTACGAAAAATCATTTTTCCCGGGAATTCAAGCAAGCTGAAAAGAAAGCCCTCCTCGGATTTTTATGGTACAAACTAGCTTACTTTTGCTTCCCAGTTTTAAATGATATGCTAAAGCAAGGGGGTTAGTATTGAGTGAAGCTTGGAGTAGAAAATGATAGAATCAAAGCAGATGCCCTTGGCTCCATTGAGAATGATTCGAAGTGTTATAAGAGCAAACTGATGTTTAAAAGAAGATGAAGTTCGATTCAAATTCAAATCACTATATCTTGTTGTTACCCATGTTCAATACTTAATCCGAATTGGATAGTTGCAGTGCTTTAAGATACAAAAGATGAATTGCACTTAAGCTTGTTGCCTTTACTAATATCTAGATGCACCTCTATCCGAAACATATCCAGTAACGCAACTTATCCACCATCCTTTGCCTGGGTTGATTGGGCTTACGTCATCTTTTATTTTATTGAATCTTTTTAATTCATTCTTTCGGAATTCGTAGTGCAATGATCTCATTGTAAGTCACAGGCCGTGACTTACCAATCTACTTCTAACTACTAATCTAAGGGAAACGATCCTATTTGAAGCATATACAACCTTGGAGTATGGTGAGCTTGTTTTTTAGCTATAAAGGTGATTAAAAAGGAACATTTCCCCTTTTGATTTGATGCAAGTTAAGGCTTTTAACGATAAAGCTCCTCAATACTTGGCATATGCAATTCAATCATGAATAAATATAATTGAAATTACCTTTTAAGAAAGCCTTTTAAAAAAGAAATTTAATTCAACAGATGGTAAGTAATCCCAGCCTGAAGCCCCAATAAAATATATTGATTGATTATTAAACTCAACTTTATATCTGTCCTTGGACGGGAACCACCTAGTTTCATCGTATCAATAAAACAATAAATAAACTATCCTTTTCCTTCAATATAATTAACATCAGGGAGCTCGAGCTGGTATTAATAGCTTGCTAATATTATTTTACTAGGTGGTTGCCCCGTCCAAGGACAGATATAACATTAAATATAATGTATCAATTCAATATAGTTTATTGTATTCTTAGGCTGGGATTACTTATCATATGTTAAATTTAATTTCTGTTTAAATTCTTTCTTTAAAGATAATTTTAATCATATATATTTAAAATTAAAGATTCATATTCCAAGTATAAACAAAAAATATATATCTAAATAAGTGTAGTGTCACTATTAAGTTTAGTAAAGCTAGAAAATCAATTTTAAAATTTCTATTTTTTTCTAAAGATAGAACTGATCTGTAGCTTTTAAATAATCTATTGTGAATTAAGATCGGCTTAGTATTCACAGAGATATGTTGTTTTTAGCTTTATGTGTCTTTAGAGTAAATGTAAATGAATCAAATTAGGTCTATACCTTTGATTTTGACGTGAGCCCAATTCCAGCATTTACTATATATCTGAGCATCTAGAGCAGCTGGAGCTATCAAGTTGGGTATCATTTTTATCAGAATTGTCTGAAAAACATATCTAGCTACTTTAAATTTTATGAAAATCATTTAACGAGTCTTAGTATCATTATTGCCAGTTTACTCCACTGATACCACTATTTGAATGATGGAATAGTAAGCAAGGTTTACTCTGAAACAATATGCAGTCACTTGGATCAGCTGATGCATCCAAGTGGAATATTCTATTATTTCACTTTGGAATAGATAGATTCAAAATGACCAAGCCAACCATCCTTTACTTAAAATAACATTTATGTATCTTTTTCAATCCAATATTTTTAAAACTGATCAAGCTCTCTTTTCATCGGTCAATTCAATCCTCAGCAAAGTTTAACCATCCAATCATATAAAAGCATATTAAACAATTACTACTTCCTTTCTAATTTTAATACACTCATTCTAGAGTCAGGTAATCTATAAAGATAGGCCACTTTGATATGGTTGAATGAGGTTATCAAATAATTTAAAATTTACGTAATTAAATAAAATTTTATTTGGGTTTGAGTGGCCTATATTCTCAGTTTGACATAGTTTAGACTATACTTCACTAAATTTAACCTTCAAGGTTTCAAAGATGAATGTAAGGGATTGAATGTAATTATGAGCCTAGTTGAGCTTTTGGCTTGATCATTAACTTTTGAACTTAAATTTACAGAAAATCAATTCAGTCAAATCCCTTACGGCTTGTGTCAGGATGATCAATTATGATGATCCCAACATCCATCTCTCAGAAAATTCTGTTTTGAAGTTTCCTTTGAGTTGTGAATATCAGGAATTAGGAGACAAAGATTTTCTTGGAAAAAGTGGTTTAAATTATTTAAAGGCAAATAGTCATACAACAGTTAAATCTAATAGTCAAGTAATATCTTTTCCTAGACCAAAACCCAAACCCAGAACCTTTCAAGGGTCTGTATCTCTAAGTTTGGATCTACTTTTTCAATAAGAAAATTAAGCTCTAGCATGAAGCTTCCAGCCAATCAGAGGTTGAGACAAGTGTAGGTGACGTTGTTCAACGGCTAGCAAGTGTAACAGGCTCTGTAAAGTCTAAAACTTCAGTTTAAATATATATTGAGATACTTAAAACAACTGTGATGATAATCCAAACCATGCAACCACCCTTTTAAGTTCCTAATACATTTATTAAGTAAGTTAAGACTAACAGAACATGAGAAGAGTTGTTTCAACTGCTCTTCAGGATATTATCATTTGAAACTTTCTTGCAAACTGTCATGTTTCAAGTTTAATTTCCTTCTCAATTTCCCCAAATCCTTTTCTATATAAGCTTCTGAGGATTGCTTATTGCAAATGCTCAATCAATAAAGAGTTTTGCCCAAACTTAAATATTTTTATTGCTTGTAAGACCTTTATAATTTCTTTCATGAAACCACATATCATTTCCCTATTTTGGGGAATCAGGCTTAAATAGGTGACTCTAATTTTTCTTTGTACTTTAGTACACTTCTCTGTCCAGATGAAAACACACCCTGGGATGGAAACTGGCACACAATACTGCAATAACGGGAAATGTGAGTCAGTGGTGCCAGGAAAATGGTATACAGCTTTGTTGTTCTCAACAAACCCTCCTACAAAGCAACAAGCTCAATCTGCAATAACCCAGCCTGTGAAAACCAGTCTGTTATATCCTTTTGCCTCCATCTCTTTGCTTGCCTACTTGGGAGTGTACACCTTCCTTGGGTGTTTAATCCCTTACTTGGGAGATACCAAATCCTAGGGGAGTTTATACATCTGTGTATGGCTTCTATACCTATATGTTCTATGATTACTGGGTTGAACCCTTCTGCCTTAATCCACCATGTTGGGAGATTATTCCCAGCAAGGTGGGTTCCTGACACTTGAGCCCACTTGTGTAAAGTTACTCCCCCCTTTGGCCCTGGATAGGATAACATTTTATCATTGCACAAAGAAAACCTCCCAAAACCTGGCCAAGCTATTTAATTCTCTGAATGATTTAGCTCATACAGTGGGCAAGTGATTTGTGCTGGCGTATCCCATGGAACCACCTGCTTTCATTGCGTCACCCTGAGAGGAAACACTGGTTAATTTGGACCACTTACTGGCTTGGTGCTGCCTGCTCTTGAAAACTGTCAGAGCCCACCAATCAAAATTGACCACATTGATGTCTGAAAATTCAAATCCTCCTTGAGGAAATAGAGTTTCAAAGTCCCCCACTGAAACTAGCCAATCAGAAAGCAAGGCAGAAATTATTTTGGAATTCTTCAACTCTTCTGACTACAGTTTGCAAATATTTGCCCCCAGCCAATCAGAGTCATTGATTCAGTCAGGTGACTCTTCAAATTCCAATATGATCTATTAAAACATGCAAGGGGTGTAAATTTACTCCCCCCTTTGGCTCTGGATAGGACTATTTGCCCCTGACTTACAAAGAAAACAGCTTGAAACTCAGTAAAATCAATTTATTCCCTTGAGGATTTAGCCCACACAGTTGATGAGAGATTTGCATTAGAGTATTCTTCCCAAGTGGCAACCACTAACAGTTTGGGTTGTTTTCCTAAATGAGAAGAATCCCTGATTAATTTGGACCACTTGTTAGCCTGGTTTTGCCCCCATTTGAAACAAATAAAGTGGAACCAATCAGGGCATGCTTCTTCTAAATTGACTGACCCCATTCAAACTGGATTGAATGCTGCCCCAAATCAACAAAAAGATATCAGCCAATCAGAGTTGATGCCAGAAATTGCTGTAAACCCTTTCAACATACTGGATTATCCTTTGTCAAATTTCTCTTGCAGCCAATCAGATTTGTGTCCTGGGTCAGGCAACCTTAAAGTTTAAACTTAACCCTTATAGCAAGACAGGGGACTTCCAGTCTTCTGCTTGCTAATTCTTTCAAATAAATGTTTTGGCTTTAACTTTACATTTTTTAGTTTTCTTTGGCCTTCTCTGTTGGCCATTTTATTATCTAAAAGTTGTTAGCAAAGGTGTTCAACTTTGGTTACCTTCTACATTGTCCCTTGGTTTACAGTGTCTCATTCAGAGCCCCTAGTGTTAGCATTAGTAATATTGTTAATTTTTACCTTTGTTGCTTTTGAAAGAGAATTTGATCTTTAAAATTTAATATTGAATTTATTATATATTCTTACTTTATTTTTGAATTTGTTTTGCTTTTGCTTTGTCTTGAATCTGGTGTACATATACACCGTTAAGAAGTTTCCCACTGCATACCAATCACTTTGAACCCGTCCCCAACGTTTTCTCAATCTCAGGAATTGGAATTTCCTTGTCTCCAGTTTTGTGAACCCCAAACAATAAGCTGTTGTCTTCATAATGATTTTTCCCTGATAAAATTTGTGGCCTTCACCCTAGCTCCAGTTCTGTTGATGATCTTTACAACTACCTCTGACCTTTGAGCTCACTTGTCTTTGTCTGCCTCCTATGTGGGAGAAAATATCTCTCACCTTCTGGTTTTGCTTGTAGATCTCCCTAGTTGTGCCCATGGATTGGTAGCTACAGGGGGGCTGATCAAGAGTCTCACTAGTGATGAGCTTGACCACCTCTCCCCAAGCTCCAACCTTGTGGTCTTCCCGGAAGTGTATGCCACAAAGGTACCTCCTCCCTTGGAGACCAAGTTTCCTACCCCCAAGGCAAAGCTGTTCCCCCAATTCTGCCCCAAGCGCATATCATGGCTGCTTGGCAGTCTGGTTTTGATGGACCTGGATTCTTATATCCCTCAGTTGTCCCCTACATCCTCCTTCTGGATGCCTTTATGAGTGGCCATTCCAGTGTTGCACTGGATGGTATCCTGGTAGATTTTCCCTCTGAGATGGGAGCCAGACTTATTTGTTTTAGCCCCCCTCTCTTACAAGGGGGACCTTTAGTCCCTTGCTTGCTCATTTTTACATACAATAAACTTCAAAAGGTTTGGAAAATAAACAGTTGCTTTATTTTATAACTCCTACCTGAAGTTCTTTAACCTTGAGATTGTTAGTAAAATTCCTTTGTTTGCTTACCTTAATACTTGTCCCTTTGCTCCTGGCTGCTTTCTGAATCTCCTTTAATCAAAGATAGTGTATATTAAGGTCCTTAACCACTTTTGCTTTTAAAAAGCGGTTCAACCCTGGTTTTTAAATTGAAATTTGATATAAATATTTTCTTTTATTTTAAATTTCCACTGTTTCTAATTGCTTTTGAATCTGTCTTCCTTCACATTGACAGTAAAGTCTTTTGCGTTGCCCAGCAAGTTACTGTTAAGACTCCCAATCACTGTTGGTTGTCCCTACTTAAGTACCCTAAACAGCACCATTTTCTCTTGTTTGGGACTCAAAAACTGCACTCCTGGCCTCCAAATTTCCTGGAGTTTGAGAAAATGTTGGTCCCAGTACTTAAATTTATTGTATTTTCCCTGAATCCTGTTCTCCTCTTTATCTTGTTTACTTCCTGGACCTGTGGGCCAAATCTCCTCCTCTGTCCACCTTGTGGGGGAAACCCCATTTAGACTTTTGTGTTTGCTGGATGATCTCTCAGGGAGAGCTAATGATCTACTCTCCACTGGAGAAACCCTGGTTAAGAGCCTCACCTGTGACAATCTTGACTTTCACTCGCCCAATCTGGGTTTAGATAGCCCTCTAGTTGAGGAGCCCTTCCCAGCTCCCCTTTCCTTTCTGGAAGAGCAGGTGTCCTTATCTCAGGAGCCACCCAAAATCACTGTGTATGCCTCCATGTGTACCCCCTGATTGCTCATGAGCATAGCACTAATGAGATTGAATGTGTATTTTCTCCAGCTGTTCCATGTGTCTTCTCTTTGGACACCTGTTCAAGCGGCCATGCCAGTTTTGTACTGGATTGTCATGAATGACATTTATTTTCCCCTTGAGACCCAGGCCTTAGAGCGGGATTTGAACCCCAATCCTTATCCACTGCAGACCACCAGCCCTGGGGCCCAAGAGGCCACCTGCCCGTGTTCTTCTGGGGTCAAGCCCCCACAAGCTGAGGTTAAAAGAGATTGTCCAAACAATGAGGCCAGCCAAACCTGAGCAATCACCCTGCCAAATAAGGGTTTAAACAAGGTGCCTAATGGAGGCAACAAAACACTAACCATTAGCTTATGAGTTTGAAGGCTACACTAGTGGCCAATCAAGAGCCACCCCCATAAAAAGGCACAGGCCTGCAGCCTGACCCCATGACCACAACCCTAGAGCAAGATAATCAAGTTGCCAATTTGAGATCTTTGACCAATGTGTCACGGCCCATACCAGAGTCTGGCTTGGCTCCCATAGGGGAGGCAGGCCAGGCCTGGAAAGCCATGTACACAATAGGCGCAGTGTGGACCAGGTAGTTGACTGCAGTGGCTAGGAGGCGCCAACTCCCAGTGTGGGGCACAACCTGGCCAACCAGCCCCAATACTGTGATGTAGACAAACCCCAAATTGCTGAAGTCCTGGGCAGGAGGCGCATTGGGTAGGGGGAGCAGTAGGAATCTCCTTCATAGCAGGAAGAAGATCCAGATGATGAGGGTGGTAATACTCCAAGTCAAGAGCACAGGGTGGATTGACTGAGATAGCAGGAGTATAACTGGGAGAATATGGGTAGGCAAGATTGTATTGTGTTGTGGATTCCCAAATAGATGCAAAGATAATAATTAAATTGGAGCAAAAATAGACAATTTCTGCAATAAGATAATGATTTCTGGGCATAAACTTGCTTTATTAAGATGTCAACAGTGAGGAGGGCTTCTCCTCCTCACTACTTATACTTACTGGCAATTTTGTGGCCTTTTGTGCCATAAGGGAACTGATGGCATCAATTTCAGTTGAACTTACAATTTTCACTGGAATTTGTGTACTTGGTCCAGGGGGTGGGTGCTCATTGGTTGGTATAACATGAACCTTTCTTGAACTGCAGCATGCTAAGGTGCCACAGTTATTTATAGATCCCACAAGCAATTGAGCACCTGATTGCGCAATCAAATGATCATGCTCCTGATGTACCATTTCTGATAGTTGAGAGGTCCAAATTTGATAGTGGAATTGAAGCCAGGGATTTGCGGCTTGTGTGCCTCTCAAATCCTGGGCCATTTTTTAGTTGAAAGGGGGTTTTCTAGTTCTGGGAGATACTTAGTAGGGGTTCCCAAGCTGTGGGGTTTTTTGCCTCTAGGAAGGTCAGCTGATTGTCAAGGGCATTCTGGGCCCTGACATTATCCCCCACAATATTTGAGCTTGAAGAGCACGGCTCTTTATTTTGAGACTTGTATTCCTTCAGCAGGGTAGCGGCATTCTCCAGGTTGGATTCCGGTTCCCAAGTATTCTTTTCATTGGGGTACCCTTTCCATTTGACCAGGAAGTGAGGTTTTTGGTATCAGGGTTTGTGTCCCAGGATGGCTTCAACCTTGTGTTCTGTGAAACTTCCTACTTTGATGGGTGGGGGAGCTGTTCTCACTATCTGGTGCAGGAGAGAAGGTCCTTTCTTCTTTGATAACAGGGAGTGGTAGAGTACTTACTGAATCTTCCATACAGGGGGAAGTTCTAGTTGGTAGGCTACAGTACTAATGCGTTGTAAGAACTTGTAAGGACCTGTTTGCTGGGGGCTCAAGCTAGCGCAAGGGGCAGTGGTCTTAATGTTCTTTGCGCTGAGGTACACAAGGTCTCTTACTTCAATTGGGGGGCCAGGGCTTTGTTTCTTGTTGGCAAAGTCCTTGTATACTTGTACTACTCTTCTTGGGTTCTGGTCACATTCTTCTTGGTACATGTGGATGTTGCTGACCCAGTCTTGTCCTTCTGGGTTGTTGGCTTCCTCTGTGGGAGGGGCATCCTATGTAGGGTTGAATCCGTAGTTGGCTTTGAAGGGGGACATACTGGTGGAGCTGTGGTCTTGGTTGTTGTACACAAAATGAGCCATTGGTAGGTGTGTTACCCAATCATTCTGTTCTGAGTTAATGTAGCATTGTAAGTACTGTTTGAGGACCTGGTTTACTCTCTTGGTCTATCTGTTGCTCTGGGGGTGATATGCAGTAGACAACAATCTTTTTATTCCCAAGTCCTTTTGGATTTGGGCCCAAAACTTGGAGATGAATTGTGGGCCTCTGTCTGAGACTACTTCTTGTGGAAGTCTGTGGTTCATGAATACTTTGTTACTGAATAGGGTTGTTGCAACTGAACCAATGAGGATTCAGTATTTGAGTTTGGGGAAGACAACAGTCCAATAGAAAGTACAATAATGAATAGAATAAGGTATTGTTTATTGTAGAATATTGGAATTAATATACCATATGGGGAAAGCCACAAGGCTACAAGGGGGTGGCATAGTGGCGTGTTCCCTGTAAGGTTTGAAGCCAAGGAATAACTTGTGCGGGGATCAGCAGGTCAAATTGGCAGCACTCCTAATTAGGAGGAAGTGCCTGCCATTCAACATTGCCATCAGATTGGTCCATGTTGTTAGACATGTCAAGGGGTGACTCATTGAGTGCCCCCTGTGTATTGTAAGATACATTAGCAGGAAAGTCTGGAAACTTGGTTACAGCACCCTCCCTTGCCCCCTGCTTGTTGTCAGACACCAGGATCAGAGTCTGCGGAAGATCTGGGAAGGTCCACACAAACAACCTTTGTATAGGGATGACGTGGCAGGGGCGCAAGCAATCATGGTGGAGCTTCTTGGTATTCCCTTGGGCATCTTTGAGTTGATATGTGTGGTTGTCAAAGATTGCAGCTATCTTGAAGGGCCCTAGGTGGTTGGGCTCCAACTTGGATGAATTAGGGTTGTGGGTGTAGACAGGATCACCTACAGCATATCTTGCCTCAAGGTGCTTTATGCCTCCTTCAATTTGTTTGTGTTTGATCTCTTGGGCCTTGGCACGCCATTGGTTTAGGGATGGAGTTGTCAACAGGGGAGGTTTCCTGGGAACTGTGGACTGTAACTTCCCTTGTTTAACCCCCTTCAAACTGTTGGGCGTCCCAAAGGCCAGGGCGCTGGGGCTGAACCTGGTGCCTCTGTTAATCCTTGCTTGTAAAATAAGTAGAGCGGTAGGCAGGTGTTCAGTCCATTCAGTATTGGGATGTTCCTGCAAGAGCTTGGCAATCAATTGAACCAGTGAGCCATTTAATTGCTCTACATGTCCATTGGCTTGTGGGTGGTATGGGGTTGTGACTATCTGTTGAAGTGCATTCTTGGCGCAGTATGCCTTCATGACATGCCCAACAAGTTTTGGGCCACCATCTGTGATGAGGCGTTTTGGCCGCCCAAAGCGGGCCACAATTTCCTTGCCAATGGAGCGGGTGATGGTAGTGGTGGAGTGGTTAGTTGTTGCCCAGGCCACTGGCCAACAGGTGAAGTAGTTAATGGCAGTTATGATGTATTTTTTTCCCAGTCTGTCTTCAGGGAGGGACCCCACAATGTCAAGGGCCCACTGTTTGAAGGGTTTCATTGCTTTGATGGGCAGGATAGACTTTGGGGGTGCAGGTTTAGACATATTTTTTTTGCACAGCACACATGTTTTGAGGAGATCCAGGATGTCTTGATGCATACACCACCACCAAACCTTCCGTTTCATGATCTCAAAGAGGTTATGTCCTCTGATGTGACCCAGGGTTCAGTGGTAATGCAGTATAGTGTCACCTCTTTGTGTGGTGGGGATGTAAGGTGTCTTCTCACCTGTCTCTGCCCGGTGGCAGACATTACCAGCATCCCTGGTGAACAGACTTTTGTTGTCCTTCAGCTTGGAGATAGTTACTGAGTTAAGGCCTTTGTAACGAGTTGCTTCAGGGCAGAAGTACAACATTGGCCAATCTGGGTCCAAGCCATCATCCCTGGTGATAGATGCTACATAGAGGCGTGAGAGGGCGTCAGCTGTGACAAGTTCCTTCCCAGGCTTGTACTTGATGCACAACTGGTAAGAGGATAGACGCTCAACCCATCCTGCTTGGCGGCGCGTCAAGTGGGACTGCATGTTGAAGTACTGGAGCAACTTGTGGTCTGTCAGGATGTGGGGTGAAAAAGTAGCCCCTTCCAGGTAACAGCGCCATTTCTCAACGCAATGCACAATTGCTGCTAGTTCTTTATAATGAATGGGGTAATGTTGTTCTGAGTTGTTAAGCTTCCTGGACTCATATGCTACAGGGAGGAAGACACCATTGTTAATTTCTACCTGTAGCACGCCCCCTATGGCCCTGTCAGAGGTGTCAGTCTTGAGTTTGTACTGGCAGTTTTGGTTGGGGAACTGCAGTACAGGTGCTGCTGTAAGTCTCTGCTTCAGCGTCTCAAAGGCTTGATCTCTGGCAGTGGTCCAGTGGAAGCACTGCTTTTATGTTTAGGAGTTTGGTGAGAGGTGCAATTAGTTCCCTGCAATTGGGAATGAACTTGCACACATAGGCAACCATGCCTAAGAAGGTAAACACCTGGCCCACATTAGTGGGGGTGGCATGCTGATGATTACCTTAATTTTGGCAGGGTTGGGCTTTATCCATTGGGAAGAGATGGTGTGCCCAAGGAACAGGGCTCCAACTTGAGGAACTTGCATTTGGAGGGATTAGCTTTTAGCTGATTTTTCCAAAGGGTGTTGAGGACAGCACAGAGGTGTTGGAGGTGCATGGTTTGATCTTGACTGAAGACAATAATGTCATCAAGGTACACAACCACACATTTTCCAATCAGTTCCTCAAATGCTTTGTTCATAAACATGGAAAAAGTGGAAGGAGCTTTGGTCATTATGAAGTTCATGACTTGATACTCAAACAACCTGTAGCATGTGCAGAAGGCAGTTTTTGCCTCATCTCCTGGTGCAATGCGGACCTGGTTACACCCTGCAGTGATATCAATCTTGCTAAAGACCTTTTCACCCGCAAGTGTGTCAAACAGGTTGTTGATTAACGGCAGGGGGTACTTATTATTAACAGTCACCTCATTTAAGGCGTGATAGTCTGTGACCAGGCAAAGGGACCTGTCCTTCTTGGCTACAAAGAAGACAGCTACCCCGTATGGAGAGAGCAAGGGGCAAATGAAGCCCTTGTCAAGCGTGTCCATAAGGTGCTGGGGAGGGTCTCATCTTCTTTGCGCGTAAGACAATACAAGGGGCGTGCCTTAGGTAGCAACCCTTGAAGTTGTACAGCATGCTGGATCTCTCAAGGGGGAGGTAGTTGGTCCAGTGTTTTGCTGAAGACGTCCTTGTACTCCTCAATGAGTGCAGAAAGCGCTGGTGGGGGTGAAGTGGTCAAGGGAGGGGCCGCAGGTGGTTCCGCGTGGATAACTTTGACTGAACATTGGTTGAAGTCTAGTTCCCCCCTTGGAATTGTACAAGCCTGTCTCTGTTATTCTGACAAACACATTATTGTGAAGCAGTTTGCTCATTTCAACAGGATAGATCTGAAAGCCCACCCCATTTCTATTGAGGGTCATAACAGATGTATCCCAGTTGATATAGGGACAGTTGTGACAAAGCCAGTCAAGGCCAGCAATTACATTGTGGCTGAGACCTGCCATGATTGGCCCAGAGAGCTTAAAGTGGATGTTCCCCATTCTCACAGAGAAGGGTACTGTCTCATGGGTAATTGCCACTCTACAGGAGTCAGCTACTTGTACTGCCTTGAATCTGCTTGGAACGCGGTCTAAATGTTGAGAATTAGCAAATGCCTGGTCAACCATGGTGTGGTTGGTCCCGGTATCCACCAATATTTTGTGGGTATTCCCACAAAAACAAAAGGGATAAGTCAAGTGGGTTAATTTATTGAGAGAGTGGCTTGCTTGAAGTACGGGTTTGTCACTATGAACCTGGAAGACATCAATGGTTTCAACTTCATGTACATTGTAGTTACAGGGGTTCTTGGTGAGGAGGGATTGAGAGTGAGGGTCAAGTGGGGTTGCAGAACCTCTCATTGCTACAACCCCCAGGCTTTTCCTGGGTCCTCAATTTGGGCTAGCTGGAGCTCCTCCTTGCAGGGACGCTTAGTCCCATTATCCTACTGACGGGGCTGGCGGTGGCCTACTTGGTTGTGGCTACTGCCAGGTGTTGCATGAGGTTGAGGCGGAGCATCACTAGTACAGCAGAAGCCCATTAAAGCCTGATTGTTGGCCTCCACAATGGCCTTGTAACAGTCATTGATGGGAGTATAACGGCTCACAAGGACCTACTTACAGATATGGGGCTTGAGCCCATTGACAATTAGGGTCAGAAGCATGGCATTCCTGTTGTTTACAGCTTTGAGGGCAGCGGCAAGGTACTTGGGAACAGATCCAGTCTTATTAATTGCTAAAAGGGGAGTTCCCACCACAATAGACAAGAAGGTTTTTCTGTAGCGGGATCTTGCGTTGTCCCAGAACGCTGCCTTGGTGACTTTGGTTTCCTGACTGGCCCAGTTGGTAAACTATACAGCAGCAGGCCCCGTGAGGCACCCAGAAGCAGTGGCAACCCACATGGGCTCGAGAACCTGACAGATACAAAGGCAGGTTTTGGTGGACTGAAGACAACTGACAATGTTGGCTCCTTTGACTCCACCTGCAAAGGATTTCAGCTGGAGATTGAGCATACATTGTGAAAGGTCTGACTGGGGAGGGGTGACGCTGGCGTCATGCTGCCCAAGACAGAGCCAATTATACACACTTGTAAGGACTAGCTGGTCTTGGTAGATAACATACCTTTCAGGGATCTCCCCCTTGGGATTGGCAGGAAAGTTTCTTGATAAGGAGTGGCCATACGGCCCGTACTACTTCCTTTCTTAGGGGGGATTTTGTTTTAGGTAGGTTGTAAACCTACTGCTGCTACCACTGTTACAACTGAACCAATGAGGATTCAGTATTTGAGTTTAGGGAAGACAACAGTCTAATAGAAAGGACAATAATGAATAGAATAAGGTATTGTTTATTGTAGAATATTTCAATTAATATACCATATGGGGAAAGCCACAAGGCTACAAGGGGGTGGCATAGTGGCGTGTTTCATGTAAGGTTTGAAGTTGAGGAATAACTTGTGCAGGGATCAGCAGGTCAAATTGGCAGTGCTCCTAATTAGGAGGAAGTGCCCGCCATTTGACACTGCCATCAGATTGGTCCATGTTGTTAGACACGTCAAGGGGTGACTCATCAAGCACCCCCTGTGTATTGTAAGATACATTAGCGGGCAAGTCTGGAAACTTGGTTGCAACAGGGTGGCAGTTTCCTTTGTTGTTACTTTGGTTGTTGTTGGAATGAAGTGAGCCATTTTGATGAAACAATCAATAATTACAAGGATGTCACTGAATAATTTTGAATTAGGTAACTCTACAATATAGTCCATGGACACTGACTTCCAAGGGCCTTCTGCAATCTTAAGAGGTTGTAGTAATCCTTCTGGATTTCCTTTCTTAGGCTTGGTACATCCACATGTCTTGCAATCACTGAGGTATCCTTCAATTCATGGCTTCACCCTGTGCCACATGTAGGTTCTCTGGATCCCTTTGATAGTCTTTGTACAACCAGGGTGTCCTGACATGGGGGAGTTGCGGTATTCCTTTAGTATCTCTAAGCACAGTGGACCTTCTAGTTTTTAGGTGCATCTGTGTAGCTGCAGGTTTTACATGCAAGGAGTAGCTTGTTTGGTAGTATCAACTGTTGATATATTACTTTAAGTTTTCCATGATGGATATGCAGTGCTGGTCTATGGTCTGAGCTAGTTGGATTTCTTCTCTTCTACTGGCTAGTCCCAAGAATAGGATTTTTGGCTCAATCATGTTTGAAGACAGCAAGGATTTAGTGTTGAATTCTTCAATATCTTTGGCGCTAGGAAAAATGTATGCTCTTTGACTCTGGGCATCAGGTAAAATGTTGATCTTGTCAGGTTTTTAGCAGATTGATAGGCTGTAATCTGCTAGGAATAGGTCCCATCTAGATTAACGCTGATTCAGTTGTTGCAGTTTGAAAAATTATGTCAGGTTCTTGTGATTGGTCATGATTCTCACTGGGTGGTTGGCGTCACACAAGTATCTTCTCCAATGTTTCAAGGACTGGATGATAGCAAGCATCTCTTTATTGTAGATGGGGTAGTTCAACTCAGGCGGAGTGAACTTCCTTGAGTAGTAAGCTACAGGGTGCAGCTTACTATCACACCCCTCCTGAAGCAACACCCCCCCAATGCAAAGTCAGAGGCTTCTGTTTCCACAATGAAGGGCTTATCATAAACTGGCATTGTCAAGATGGGGGCGGAAACAAAGGTGTTCTTTAGCAGCACAAAGGCAGATCTGGTGGTGTCACCCCACATAAAGGGGTTTTTCTCAGAGGTAAGGCGGGTCAGGGGCAGGCAGATAGAAGAAAAAATTTGGACAAATTCCTAGAAGAAGTTTGCCAGGCCCACAAAACTTCTGACCTCCTTGCAGTTCTTAGGTTCAGGCCATGACATCACAACCTCTTTTTTGTTGGGTGTCATTGCAAAGCCTTCTTTCAGTAAATTGTAGCCCAAGAAATCTACTTCCTCTTAGAAGAACTCAAATTTCTGGAGTTTAACAAAGAGTTCATGTTCCTTGAAGTGTTGTAGGACAGCTTGAAGGTAAATAACATGTTCTTCAGGGGTGCAACTGTAGATGAGGATATCATCTAAGTAGGCTAAACAGCACTGATCCTTGAGTCCTCCCAGGACCACGTCCACCATAGTCTGAAAAGTGCTGGGCGTGTTGCACAAATCAAACACCATAACCAAGTATTTGTAGAGACCTTGTCTAGTCTTGAAAGCAGTCTTCCATTTGTTGCCAGGCCTTATTGGAGTCTGGTTGAAGACATCCCATAAATCAACCTTTGAGAAGACGTTGGCTCCTGAAAGCTGGTCTGAGAGGTCTTCAGCATTGGGTACAGGTTATCTGTTTTTTACTGTGATGCTTTTTAGGTCCTGGTAATTGACACAAGGACGTAGGTTGCTGCCCTTCTTTTTAAAAAAACAGTAAAGGGGACAAACAAGGAGATTTGGAGACACACATATATCCCTTTTTCAACATCTTGCCCAAGTACTCTCTTAAGGCAGCTTGTTCCTTCATATTACAACTGTAGACAGTTCCATGCTTAGGATGGGTTTCAGGGAGGAGGTCAATGGTGTGATCAAACTGAATGTGTTTAGGCAAGGTGGTGGCTTCTTCCTCTGGGAAGATGGACTCCTAAGGCTTCAAAAATTTTGGGATCTCAGCTTTTCAGGCTTCCATGGTGATGTTGTTTAGCTCAGGGGTATTCTGAGGGTTCAAACAGGGGACCTCTAAGGTTTGGCTTTCATGAGTGACTGTCACCTGATGGTTCTTATAGTCCAAGTTCAATTGGTGGTCAACCCACCATTCAAAACCTATCACTAAAGGTTTGAGAATCTTCTCCATGACATGGAATCTGGTGGGCAGGAACTTCCCTTTTAACTTCAGGGAGACAGACTCTTTGCATTTTTGGGACATTTATGTTGTCTTGTTACCAAAGGTTACCAGTCAGGAGTTTCCCTGGATTGTTACACCCAGTTTCTCAGCTAGACTACGTTCCATGTAGTTGAGGGTTGCCCCACTGTCTAGGAGGGCTACAGTGTTCACCTCATGATCATGGTAACATAAAGTAGTGTCAATGATAGGATAAGACTGGGAAGCGTTGTTTATTGCTGAAATGGTGGCTCATTGGGTTCTTTTGGAGTGGCTAGTGCAGTCCTTGGATAAGCAGCCACTCTGGTGGCAATAGAAGCATAGCCCACTTCTGATTTGGTGTTGGTACTCTTTGGGGGTCATGTTCAAACAAGGCCTACTTGAACCAGGGGTTTGGTTGCTCCAGGATTTCCCAGTGTGGTATCCTTGTGGTTGGCTGATGTCCATACCTATGGCAATAGCCAGGAGCTCATCTTTGGGGAAACTGCATCAGTGGTGTCTCATTAGGCTGGCATGGTGTGGGTTCAGACTGTTTATGAAATGCAGGCCTGATATGTGGACAGGGATCTTGGCTGTCTCTTCCAGGCGTAGGAATTGTTGCATGTAGGTCTCCAGATTGTCTCTTCCTTGGTTCAGGCAGATAAGCCCCATGTAGGCTTGAATCTTGGCCCCAGCGGGGGTGGTTGCAAAATTCATTCTTTCCTAGAATTAGTCGTAGGAGAGTATGAGGTCTGGTCTTCCTCTAGGATGATCAATAAGGTTTTCTGGTGTCATCCTTCAGTTGTGCAGCCACCATCATAACCTTCTGAGTGTTGTCTTTGAAGCTCTCAGGGTGGTCACAGAACAGGGCTTTATCATGATCATTCCTTTTCTGAAGCCAGCCAAGTCCATTTTTGGCAGGTCAGGAAAGGTCATAGGGGTAGCAGTATTTTGGTTTGAGGTGGAGATGGTCACATTCTGGACCTGGGATGGTTTGGCAACTATTTCTTCTTGGCTTTTCTTCTTTTCTTGTTTCTTGGTCATATAATGTCTTAGGTAGTAAGCTGAGATCAAAAATAAAAGCATAAAAGATGCCCCTATAATCAAAGAAGAATAGGGGCCCAGGGTTACTAGTTTTAATATTTTTGAAATACTGTCACGGCCATAAAAGAATCTGGCTGGGCTCCCATAGGGGGAGGCAGGCCAGGCCTGGAAGGCCATGTACACAATAGGCGCAATGTGGACCAGGTAGTTGACTGCAGTGGCTAGGGGGCGCCAACTCCCAGTATGAGCACAAACTGGTTGGCTAGCCCCAATACTGTGATGTAGACAAACCCCAACTTGCTGAAGTCCTGGGCAGGAGGTGCATTGGGTAGGGGGAGCAGCAGGAATCTCCTTCATAGCAGGCAGGAGATCCAGATGGTGGGGGTGGTAATACTCCAAGTCAAGAGTGTGGGGTGTATTGAATGAGATAGCAGGAGTATAACTGGGAGAATATGGGTAGGCAAGATTGTATTGTATTGTGGATTCCCAAATAGATGCAAAGAAAACAATTAAATTGGAGCAAAAATAGACAATTTCTGCAATAAGATAATGATTTCTGGGCATAAACTTGCTTTATTAAGATGTCAACAGTGAGGAGGGCTTCTCCTCCTCACTACTTATACTTACTGGCAATTTTGTGGCCTTTTGTGCTACCAGGGAACTGATGGCATCATTTTAGTTGAACTTACAATTTTCACTGGAATTTGTGTACTTGGTCCAGGGGTGGGTGCTCATTGGTTGGTATAACATGAACCTTTCTTGAACTGCAGCATGCTAAGGTGCCACAGTTATTTATAGATCCCACAAGCAATTGACCGCCTGATTGCACAATCAAATGATCACGCTCCTGATGTACCATTTCCCAATAGTTGAGAGGCCCAAATTTGATAGTGGAATTGAAGCCAGGGATTTGCGGTTTGTGTGCCTCTCAAATCCTGGGCCATTTTTTAGTTGAAAGGGGGGTTTTCTTGTTCTGGGAGATACTTAGTAGGGGTTCCCAAGCTGTGGAGCTTTTTGCCTCTAGGAAGACCAGCTGATTTTCAAGGGCATTCTGGGCCCTGGCACAATGAAAGAACTCCTGGCCTGGGTATCATTTTGCTGCCTTCAAACCCAAGCAACCCAGATCCCCCAGGCTCATCTTTCCCAGTGCCCTGATGAGCCCCCATGGAAAATATTAAGTTTGGAAATGGGTTGCTTATAGACCCAATGACCCTGTGCTCCAAACTTATTGCCATTTTTGAATAAATGTCAGGAAGCCTAGCATTAGGCAACTCAGGTCAGAGTGCGGTCAAGCCAGCGGGTAAATCCCACCATAGAATGGGTGCTAACTTGATAATGTAAGATACAGATTGCTTGAGTAAGGACCAGTGCTGTGTTCTGAGGCGCAGCACAGACACATAACGGGGAACCCTAATCTTAGGATTGGATTTGTACTAAGTCTCTGTTAGTTAGCAGGGAAGGTTATTGGATTACCTTGAGCCCATAATGATAAATCTATACTAGTTGGGGCTAGAAAAAGGCAACAAAGTACTTGGAAACACAAAGACAGAAATGTGAATAGAGCTTATTTTTATTGGTAAAACTGAAATGTAATATATAGTGGCTAGTGATACCACAAAATAGTACCAGGACAGTAGGATCACTTGTCCCAAGCATGAGTGGGACAAGTGAGTTGCACAGAATCAGGAAACTGAACAATTCAATTTCCCAGTTTAGAAACAGACTCATTTCAGGAGGCAAAAGCAAAAGAAAATAATTTGTCCTCAAAATAACCCATTGGAGGCAAGATTGAAACAGTGTGAATAGTGGCATTCACAACAACCAGGGTCTGGGGTTAGGGACCATGGAATTCACCAATCCTGTCAAAGTAATATAGAATACTCCAAAAAGTTGGGTAGACGTGGTATCTGCTGCAGCGGTAGGTTCCATTGGGTGGTCCAGTCTTGGGGTTTAAATGTGGAGTCATGGGAACAAAGTATGCAGGCAGATAATTGTACTTGTATTTGAACAATAGGGGCAGCACCTTGTACCACTTCCCTTTATTTCCTATGTATTTGGTCTCTCTAATCCTTGCCAAGGGATCAGCAATAAGGATGGTCTCCAAGTCAAACTCTTAGCAGGCGGGGTTGGGTGGGTATTTGGTAAAATGCACAGGGCTAAAGGGGGCTCCAGGGAGATGGTATAGTGCCAGAAGCAGGTCAGCAGGCTGGTCTCTGGAGTGGGTGGTTGCCTGGTTGTCTACTTGACCCAAGTTGAGATGAAAGATCACTAAAACTAGATAAGGTATAATTTTATCAAACCAAAGGTTCATAAATTTTATTGTCAAAAATGACAGTGGTCATCACCACACCGCCAGGGTTCTTATACCATGTGATTCCGGTTCTTTGCTTTTTGCGGGCTTCATGTCCATGGGCAATTTGCCAACAGGGCATGGATCTTTGATTAGGGTCTTGAGGGCAACAGGTCCTGGTTGGGTTTGCTCTGGTGAACAGAAGTGGCAATGCTTAATTCTGCTGCTGCTGTTTACCATGTCACCTGAGCTGGCCAATTGCAATACCCTTTCTAGACTGGAGACTGGAAACAGCTGGTAATTTTTGGCAGGGCTAGTAGTAGGTCTTTTCCCAACCTCCTTTAGGCAGGTCACATCTCCTGCGTAGGTATGGGTCTTCAGTGGCATCAGTTTGGCGGCAATCTGGAAACCATTCAGGAAATCCTCATTATTAAGCCTACAGGTTGTGGGGTAATTTAACAACTTGAGTCTGTGACTTAACAGGTTGGCGGGTCCCAGGCCATCCCAGGGGGCTCAATCTGCCTTCAGAGGACTTGGGCTCAATTTTTGGCTTTCAATGCAGACATCAAACTTCTAGTCTTGGCCACTAGCAGTCTGATGGGTTCTTCTCCGTCCTGGTTGGTGCAAGGTGTTTCCTGAGTGTTGGGGTTTTACTCTTGGGTTTTCAATACAAGTATTAAAATTTCATTTGTGACAATAAAGGTTATGTTAATTTGGCTTACACAGCTACTGCCTTATTTTTTCTTTGCCATATATCAAATAAGTACAAGACCATCCGGTCCTCCTGTTTCTCTGCCTGCAGATTTCTATCCTCCTAGTGCTTCTGTTGGTCTCATTCATTTTTACTGAGTACCCTTTAAAGCCTGAGTATAAGAACTATACCCCGGTTACAAAAGAAACAAGTTTGAAACCCTGGGCAGGAATCAAATCTGCTCCTATCCACCAGGCAGAGCTAGCAGGCAGGGAGATTTGCCTGCACCTGGATTTTTGCTTTTTGAAGCAAATCCAGGTGTGGGAATCATTCCCGCCCTGGTGACAGCTGCAGGCCCTGTTCTGGGCCCCAAAAGCTATGCCCAAGCCTTGGTGGGTTTGGCTGGGCCTGAGCAGGCTAATTTTAGCTGTCCAGTAAACCCAGTTCAAGCCCACCCTCCATTAAGTAATTTGGGGTCACCAATTGGGGAACCCTTTTTTAATCAAGTTCCTTGGCCTCAGGGAAGCCTGTCAAACCAGACCAAAAATAGTTATCTAATTGAGAAAACCCCATAACCCCAGAAGCCAAACCTGTCAGAACCAATGGCCAGCCAAGCCAAGATGGACCACCAAAAAGCCAAACAACTGTTCCTGAAAACCCCAAAAATGACCATGAAGCAGCCAACCAAACAGCAGAACCTGAGATGCCAAGCCCTGCCACACAGATAGCACCAGAAGAATGCCCAGTGGCACTTGCATGTGAGTAGGTATATAAATCAGAAGCAACCTGAAAAATTTCCGTATTGTCATCCTTACCAATAAAGTTGTTATGAACCTTTGGTTCACCAATCTGTTTCCCTACATATTTTTATTACTCTTCCATCTGCATACACCCAAGCGTCAGTACTCCTCTACTGGGATAGATATTCAGACTCCAGTTGATAAAACCAAAGCCTTTGACTACTACCACCCACCCAACGCACCATTTGGCCCTGTGCATTTCACTGAGTATCCCTCAAATCCTGACCACAAACCCTGGACCTTGGAAGACTTGCAGTGGTAAACACACCCAAAAGCTCCCAAGGAACCCTAAAAAATTGTCCATGACAGCAAATCAGTCACCATTTACCCTTTAATCTTCAACAGGAAATACAACAATCCTGCTGCCTACCTGTTCACCATGGAATCATCCCCAACACCCAAACCGACCATCTCAACCCCACCCACCTCCAATGCTGCTGGCCAGAGTAGTCAATTCCTGGGAGTGCTTTACCTGGCGCTCACTGGATTGATTAACTCTGTCTTTCCAGCAGCTGGGCCCTGGGCTGTTGCTGGGAAGGACATTCCCTACCTGTTAAAGTTAGGTCATATCATCTGGTGGGCCATTCCAGTACCTGCTTTGACTCCTCCCTCACCTGCTGGAGCTCCACAATATTCCTGGTATCCTGACACCCCAGAGAAAATACTTGAACTAGATCCTTTAGCCTGCATACAATCTGCAGTTAGATACAACTTTCAAGGCCTGTGGATATTCTAAACACCTAATTTGTTTAGATGAAAGTTCAACTACCTGCCTAATTGCCTAAAAGCTCTATATGTAACCACCTGTGACTCATAAGCCAATGCATACCTTCTCACCCAACTTAACAGCCAATCACACTGGCAAGCTGTTTGGGATTGTGTACATCATCCTTGCTGGGGTGATTGACACTATAATCTTGGTTTCTGGTCTGTGGTCCTGGGTGGGAAAGTCCTTCTCCTACCTCTTTAAGTTAGCTCCTCTCTTGTGGTGGGCTCTACCTGCAAAAAAACCCAGCCCAATTAATCTCTGAAAACAACAGGCCAGCCACCCAAGATTGGATCCCTGAAATGAAGCATCCTTTGAACCAGTACATTCCACCAAATATTTCTGAACCCCACCTACTCCAAGTTCAATTTAGAAAAAATATTTATTGCTGACCCCCTGAAAAGAAATATAGTCACCAAAACTATTAGATGCAAAGGAAAGTGATATGTGAGTCTTCCCAGATTGTTCTGTGACAAGTACAATTATCTGTCTGCTTGACTTGTCCCAATGACCCTGCCTCTTACCCCTTGACCCAACTGCCCAATGAAACTCACCACTTCTTCTGATACTACACCCACTTGGCTGTTTGGAGTACTCTACATTACTATAATAGACTTTTTGGACTCAATGGTGCCAATCTCTGGTCCTTGTTCCTTGCTCAGGCGGTCTCTATCTTATGTTATCAAGTTGGCACCCACCCTATGGTGGGCATTACTCTCTGGCACAGTGGTTCTCCATCCAAGCCACCCAATGCCTCTAACTATGCCTGGCTTCCTGAAAATCAAGGTCATGGGGGCTGGTCAAATGCATTTTAGCCTTGACGCTAAGAGTTGATACTGGCTGGCGCTTGTTGGGAGTGTAGTTTTAGATTTCACAAAGATCCCCTTTTGGCAGGCAGCTGCCTTTTTGTTGGTCTGGGCCTTTGATGGCGCGCCCTTAGTTATGGACCTTTCTCATCTCAGCAGATTTACTTGGCTTGGTGGGCTGCTTATCAAATTATCCCCAGATTCAAACTCAAAAGAATGTGGGCGTCCAGGCCCTTGGCCCTCTGGACTGACATGCTGCAGAGTGTGGGGACTAGGGCTCAATTTCTGCTTTTGACTTTGGTTTATTAGAAGAAAATTATTGCTTGTGACAAGAACTAGGGTACCAACAACAAGCACATGCATCCAGAGCTGTGCAGTGCGGCAGGCAATAAAGATGTTGTAGAGCCCAAGTAGGCATCTGAACTCAGTTATTTGGAGGTATGGGCCATATTGTAAAAGGTCAAGCATGATATATTTGGCATATTTGCGCTGGGGATCTGATTGCTCTTTTTTGCTTACTGGTAATTTTGTGACACCTCTCTTCATGAAAGCCCAAAATTCTTGTCTTACCACTGCCATGGTGAATTGTAGACAGGTAGAAACTTCTTCAAAAAGCATGCTGCTTTGATTGAGGCTCAGTATCTCCTCAACAATTTCATTGGTTACCATTTTTTGCTTGGGGGCACACTTGCCATGCTGGTACCCAGATTAGGTTTGGCTCAATATAATTTGGCTTGAATTGCTGCATAATGATTGGATTGAGACGGAGGGACCATAGTTGCCTGGGTTTCTACATACAGTACAGGCTGATATTGTTTGGGTCTTTGGGTCTCTTTATATATTATCAAAAAACAAACCCAGTGCTGCACCTGAAAAAAAATACAGCTCTATAAGGTCTTTTCCAAAAAGTTGCAAGATTATACTAGTCTGTTTAAAGCGTTCAGGTTGAAGCTAACTAAATATGGGAAAGTTGACACAGTCTTTAATAAAAATTTTAACATCCCTGATATGAACTTATATTTGGTGACAAAAGAAGTTGTTGTTTTAACTAATCCTTAGCAGATAACGTAAAATAACATATTTAGAAAAGATTTATTAGTAACTAGAGGAATGCCTGTGCCGGGATATTCTCTATGAGTGTATCTCAACATGAATGAAAAAAGGTACTCATGCATAGATAAAATGGGCAATGACAAGAAAAATGCTTTCTGTCTGCTTTGTCATGTTTTAAAAAGAAGTTTGGAAGTTAAAGCAAAATTTTAAACCTCTTGCAGAATGGGTTGAAAACATATAAAGACTTTAAAAGGATTTAAAGCAGAATTTAAAGATTTAAGAAAGGGTAACTAGATCCACAAGCTTCACAAAAGTATTCAGCTTAGAATCAAAAGTAAAATAAGAACATTGAATCAAACTGAGAATAGTGAATTGAGGAAACCACTTAGAATTTTAGCTCAAAGCTTAATCTTCCTATGAGCTTTATTTATAGTGAAATAGGTTGGATTTGATAGGGAGGATGATCAGGAGGATCTTTGATAGACAAGAGCACTGAAGCCAGGGCAGTGTGATCAACAGAAGGGGAAAGGAGAAACAACTCAGACTTGGTCTGTAAAATTAAAAGTGTAACTGCTTAAAATGAAAGCAAGAGCTAGCCAACAGCTACTTACAAAATTGCAAAAAGAAAAGGTAGTATGCTTTTTCAAAGGGGAAACCCATAGAGAAATTGAGGTGTGGTTGATAAATAAGTAAAAGTCAAAAGTCTGAGAAGCCAAAAAAGATTTAAATTTTAACTTAATAACAGTTCTCATTTCAAATATATGAAATAAAAATAAGAAAGTAGTAAGCTAAATCTCATAATTAGAATATCTGTCCTTAAGGACAGAGCATTACAAGCTCATCCTCCTTGCAACTTAAGTTGGGTTAGATGTACATGGGGATCATAGCATCTATGCTCCCTTGATCAATAGCCTGAGCTTGAAGTTGCTCCTGGTACTTCTCCTCTGAAATATCAAAGTTCTTGTCACTATTATAAGCCATCTTAAACAAAAAAGCAATAAAAATTATACTAATAACGGAAAAGCAAAGTATTTCCAGAGTATTAATGTTGTAACTGTGCTGCTTTAGCAGAGTTACAAGGGGAAAAATATTTAGAAGCTAGATAATATTCTTTATTGAGAGATAATAATTATATAGTTAGTGTGAGTCATGGTTAACAGGAACATGATTGTGTTGATCACACAGTGGGATGATGAAGGGGGTGGCTTGATCCTGGTAATGAGTCAAGTGCCAAAACAAGGTATCCACTGTAAGGGATCATCATCTGTTCATGTTGTTGAATTTGGAAATTTGAGTTGACTTCCTAGTCTGGCTCTGAGTGACTGGATAATTGGATTGCGGGTCACAAACTCATTTACTCAGATCCTTGCTTGCGGGTTGAGTCTGCTGTTTTGACACCCCCAACTGAAAATTGGCCTCCTCTGGGGGAAGGTTGTCAGGGAGGTTGTCAGGAGCCCGGGCACCATACTAGACTAACTGTTGTTCTGTGGTGGGTAGGACGGTCTAACGTTGTTTCTGTCTTGCCTTGCAGGGTCTCAGGCAATTGTGGTGGAGGGCCTTGTCTTGTTTACATTTCCCCAGTCCTTGTACAAGGTAAGTGTTGTTTTTTTACCTTTAGGATAATTGCTGGGCCTGCTTTTTCTGGTTGTGATTTACTTTTTTCAATGTTCATGACCCAAACTTTGTTGCCAACCTCATGTCTGTTTTGGATGGGGATAAATGTCTTTTGCAGACGCTTATTTTCTCTTTATTTTTGATTGCTATCAGTCTCTATGACCTGGGGATCTGAGCGGGGTGGAACCTTGATTGGTATTTCCAGCTTGGGTCCTGATAATGCTTGGATGATATTGGGCTGTGTGCCATATAATAACTCAAAAGGGCTTTTCCTGGTGGATCTGTTCACACAAGTCTGGCATACAAGCAACGCAGTCAATATCTGCTTGTACCATTCCTCTGGTCTCCTGGCAGTGAGCTTGGTCAAGGCTTGCACAAGGCTGCCATTTAGCCATTCCACACATCCATTGGCCTGAGGATGGTAAGGTGTTGTCACTGTGTGCTTGACCCCATTCTTGGTCTTGTATACATTGGTGTCTTCAGAGGTCAATTCTTTGCCTCTGTCAGTTATTAGGAGTCTTGGCTTTCCAAACTTGCTGATTATTTCTTTTCCTATGAATTGCCGCATGTTGTTGCCTGTATGTGTTTTTACTGCTTGCGCAACTGGCCATTATGTGGCAAAGTCTATTGTTGTGATGATGTACTTTTTCTTGTTATGTTTTTTGGCATGGGGCCCACAATGCCTAGGGCCCACAATTTGAAGGGTAGTTGTGTGTGTATAGGTAGTAATGACTTAGGTGGGGTTTTGCTTCTTGCAAATTTCTCATATACTTTGCATTGGTCCAAGACTTCCTGAAAGTCTTGGTACAGCATTGGCCACCATGCTTTGTGTTTAAGGAATTTGTAGAGGTTGCCGCTTTTTGTGTGCCCTAGGTCTCTATGGTAACGTAGGATGGTGTTACAAAAGTAACAGCTTCAAAGCCCCAGGGGGGATCAAACCCGTTCCTAGCCACCAGGCGGGGCTAGCGGGCAGAGGAGATTTGCCTGCACCTGGATTTTTGCTTTTTGAAGCAAATCCAGGTGTGGGAACCATTCCTGCCCTGGTGACAGCTGCAGGCCCCGCTTTGGGCCCCAAAAGCTATGCCCAAGCCTTGGTGGGTCTGGCTGGGCCTGGGCAGGCTATTTTTATCTGCCCAGTAAACCCAGACCAAGCCCACCCTCCATTAAGTAATTTGGGGTCCCCAATTGGGGACCCCTTTTTTAATCAAGTTCTTTGGGCTCAAGAGAGCCTGTCAAGTCAGTCCAAAAATGGTGATCTAATTGGGAAAGCCCCCAAAACCCCAGAAGCTAAACCTGCCAAAATCAATGACCAGCCAAGCCAAGATGGACTATCAAAAAGCCAAACAACTGTTCATAAAAACCCCAAAAATAACCATGAAGCAGCCAACCAAACAGCAGAACCTGAAATGCCAAGCCTTGCCACACAGATAGCATCAGAAGAATACCCAAAGGCACCTGCATGTGAGTAAGTATATAAATCAGAAGCACTTGAAAAAAATTCTGTATTTTCATCCTTACCAAATAAAGTTATTATGAACCTTTGGTTCACTAATTTGTTTCCATACCTATTTTTGATACTCTTTTATCTGCATACACCCAAGCATCAGCACCCCCCTACTGGGATAGATAGTCAGACTCCAGTTGATAAACCCAAAGCCTTTGACTACTATTGCCCACCCAACGCTCCATTTGGCCCTGTGCATTTCACTGAGTATCCTGCCAATCCTGACCACAAACTCTGGACATTGGAAGACTTGCAGTGGTACACCCGCCCAAACACTCCCAAGGAACCCTACCAAATTGTCCAAGACAGCAAAGCAATCATCATCTACCCTTTGATCTTCAACGGGAAAATACAACAATCCTGCTGCCTACTTGGTCCCCATGGCACTGCCCCCGACACCCAAACCAACCATCTCAACCCCCCACTTCTTATGCCTCTGGCCAGAGCAGTCAATTCCTGGGAGTGGTTTACCTTGCGCTCACAGGATTGATTGACTCTGCCTTGCCAGCTGCTGGACCTTGGGCTGTGGCTGGGAAGGCTCTTTCCTACCTGGTAAAGTTAGGTCCCATCATCTGGTGGGCCATGCCAGTACCTGCTTTGACTCCTCCTTCACCTGCTGGAGCCCCATGGTACTCCTGGTATCCTGACAGATGGTGTCAACTTGCTGATGTGTGGGAACATAAGGGATAGTGGTTCCGTTGGACATTTTTTGATGTAAGGTTCCATACACATCTGCAAAAAAGTGTTTGTTCTTAATGTCTGTTTCCTTTGTTATGTCCGTGGTGCCAGGGGGAACCCCTTGTCCTTTGTTTGGAGTACCAGGAGGGGCCAATCTGGGTCAAGCTCATTCTCTCCCCTTGTGGCTCTAGCGTACAGGCGCAAGAGGGCATCTGCCATGGCAAGCTCTGGACCAGGTTTGTACTGTATGATCATATTGAACCTCTCCAAGAGTTTCATCCAGCAGCCCTGACAGCAGGACAGATTTTCTTGGGTTATGAAGTATGTAAGCAACTTGTGACCGGTGAACGCTGTGAATTCCTCCTGCCGCTCTAGATAACAATGCCATTTGACTAGTTAGTGTACAATGGCCAACAACTGTTTGTTGTGGATAGGGTATTAGCACTTGCTTTCTGTCAATTTTTGTGATTTGTAGGCTGCGGGCAGGAAGTCACCATCATTCTTTTTGATTTGTAGTACTCCCCCAATAGATGTGTCTGAGGCGTTGGTTTCCATTTGGTATTCCCTATTGCATTTGGGATACTGTAGGATAGGTGATGTTGTGAGTTTCTCTCTGAGGCGTCTAAAACAGAGGTCTTGTTGGGGGGTCCATGCAAATTTGGATTTGATGCCAGTTATGGCAGACAGAGGTGCAGTCAGAACACCGCAGTCAGGTATGAAACAATGTATGTAGGCAACCATTCCTAAGAATATGCAGAGTTCCAACTTGTCTTTGGGAGGTGACATTTTGAAGATGGCCTGGATCTTCTGACTGTTGGGTTTAATGACATCTTTTGAGAATATGTGGCCTAAGAAAGGCAGCTTCTCCCAGAAGAACTGGCATTTGAAGGGCTTGGCTAGCAGCTTGTGTTGCGCCAAGGTAGCAAGGACTGCCTCTAAATCCTTGTGATGCTGTTCTACCAAGGGGCTATAGACAATAATGTCATCCAGATAAACCAAGGTGTGCTTGCCTATGTGAGGGGCAAACACCTTGTTCATGAAGGTCACAAAGGTTGATGGAGCGTTTGTCATACCAAAATTGAGCACCACATACTTGTATGAGCCGTACTTAGTGTGAAAGCTTTTTTGGGGATATCTTTCTCTTTGATACGGATCTGGTTGTAGCCTATGGTTAAGTCAATCTTGGAGAAGACTGTGGCGCCTCCCAGGGCATCAAAGAGGTTGTTGATGAGTGGTAGTGGGTAACAATTCTTGATGGTAACTTCATTTAGAGCTCAGTAATCTGTGACTAGGTGCAGGGCACCATCCTTCTTTGCCACAAAGAATACAGCAGCAACAAAAGGAGACTGTGAGGGGCAGATAAGTCCCTTTTCCAACGCCTCTTTGAGGTAAGCACATATGACGTCATTTTTATTAGGAGTCAGGTGATAGATGGGTTGTGCCTAGGGAACAGCTCCCTTGAGTTGGATGGAGTGTTGGATATGTTTTTCTGGAGGCAGCCTGGGCAAGGCCTCCTTGAAGATTTCTGGATAGTGGGCTACAATTTCACAATCTTGAGACATTGTGGTGTCCTGATGGTCTTTGGAGTGTATGATCTTGTACTGGCAGGAGCTCCATTTGATTGCCTTGAGGTTCTCTTCTTTTTCCAGGGTCTCTGTGATACGCACAAAGACGTGGTTGCGTAGGAGCTGGTCTACCAAGTCAGGGTAGATTTGGTGGTTGACACCCTCAAATTTGATGGTCAATACCAAAGTTGCCCAGTCTGTGTGAGGATTGTTTTTTTGCAACCAGTCCAGGCCCAGTACAATGTCAAACTTGGGAAAGTCAATGACAGGGCCTTGAATGGTGGAATGCAAATTCTCAAGAATGATGGAGAAAGTGTCAGGAATATTCCTGACATAAACCAAATTATCACTGGAGGACAAGTTTGGAAAAGAAAAGGAGTTTTTCCAGTCAAGGAGGCAAAATTTAATGAGGACTTTCCCCCTTTAATTGGGGGAAATAAAAATCAGACCAAGGAAGAAACAGAATTCAATAGCCGCCGGAATGATTTAACATCTGGGCAGGCACCCGTCACAACCGCCAGCACCCTCCGCCAGCCTCCCGGCGGGCCTCCTGCTAACCCTCTGCTTGCCTGCCAACTCCCCACTGCCCAGCCAGCTGCCTGTGAGCCCCCCACCAGCCACCTGCTTGCTCTCTGGGTCCCAGTTGGATGCCAGCCACACACCTGGGTCCCAGGCCCCAACCCACAGCTAATCAGAAGCCCCCATTACCTGAAGCCAATCAGAAAAGTCCCTGGATGCAGGAAAAATATTCTCAAAAAATGCCTGCCATCCAGAAGAAGGGAAAAAAGGGTTTCTGACTTCAAAAACTATTCCTGCCCAACAGAAGAAAGCCAAGTCCAAGTTTTACATGTGAGCAATAATTCCTCCCATGACTAATGGGTTGCTGCTTCTCAGGTCACAGGTGGAGTCTAGGCTCCAACCAAATCATGTGCCCCAAGACAGAAATAGATTCTAAGGGTACTTTGAATTTTTCCAACCACACGACCTCTTGCCCACAAGAACCCATTGGTCTCAGTCAAGAACTTCCAAATCAACAACAGATTGTACAAGGACAAGTGTCTGACCTTATCCTCCAGAACCAATTCCATGCCTCACCTTCCAAACTTTTGGGATCCCCAGTCCCCTGTTTTCACTCCCACTTGCAAAACTTTTCACAGTGGGGGACACTATAAATAAAGGATCCCTCCTCAGTGATAGCTTGTGCTATTATTGATTCTAATACCCTCAATAAAGATAAATTTACTTACAACTTAAGTCAACTTTAAACTAGTTAGTCCCCACCAACTCCCTCTAATTCAAGGAAGATAAACCATCTCATCTCCACAGCTGTGCTTACAGCTTGCCTTGGGATTGGAGGCTACCAACAAGGACCAGAGTTCTTTGGCCCCTCACCAGAAGGGCTAGGTCATAATCCTCACTATGGCCCTGGACAACTCAACTCCTCCTAATCTAGTTCCTGACCTCCCCTGGTGTCCCCACATTCCACGCTGTTCATTGCGGTGTACACCCATGTACTATGTGTTAACGTACTTTTCTGGGAGCTTCAGAATATACAACCTCCATGCTAAGGTCTTCTGTTGGTTGATGACCATCTACCTGATCATCACTGCCCTTACTGGCTTTCAATTTGCCAATCTCTTGCCATATCTGCTGCAAGTAGTACCTACTGTAACTGGGTATTACAGAAAGGGGCATTTTTCTTTGTCACAGTGATGTGATGTTCATCAGCTAGAACCACATTTCTAATCCGCGAAGGATAAGTGGCTAGCTTGAACTTATCTACAAAGCTGCTGTTGACTAGGGTTCAGTCTGCGCCCAAGTCCAGGAGTGCTGAGCCCGTGTAACTGAAAAATCAGAAAGGGTAAGACATCAGTTTATTGGGGTGTCTGGCAATGGTGTAAAGTACTGGGTCCTCTGAGGGCACTTGGATCATTAGACACTGGTCCACGTCCTCAGGTCAGTATTCATCATTGGGCAAGTCAGGAGTTTTTCAGGAAGAGCTTGGCTTGCTTAATGCTCTCCTCAGGCTTTTTCCTTGTCTTGGTTGCCTTGTGTGACAGTGATACAAAAATGGGTACAATTTGACTTGCCATTGTTTCCATTTCCATGTCCGCTTGAGTTTGTGGGTTTATGGCTGGTGTTATTCCTGTTGTTTCCAGGGGTGGTCAAGTGGAGCGCCCACCTGTGTGGGAATCCTTGGGTCTCTCTCTTTTTTCAGTTTGTGCCTTGTGGAGAGTGTTGGACGTTTGTTTTGCTTTCCCTGCCTTGCAGTACAAGCTTTGCAGACTGGTTACTTGATCTAGGTTTATGTGTCTCATTATGTGCAACTTGAGAGCGTCATAGCACATAAGATGGGTAGCTGGAGTGTCAAAGACCATACCTGAGGGGGCACATAGTCAGAGTTACTTGTAGGCACAGTTGAGCTCCTTCACGGTGCCCGTCTGAGTTAGGTTCTTTACTTGGTGTATGATCATGAGTGCGGTGTCTTTAAGAACAAATCTTGCCAAGAAGTCTTGTTTGAAGGTGTCCTGATCCTTTTCAGTGTTTTTTAATGCCACTTGTTGCACCAGGTGCCAGCGTCATGAGTCAATCAGATGGAGATCTCTGAAATCCTTAATAGCTGCAGGCATTCCATCTGGGCCAGCTTGCTCTGGGCGGGCTGGATTCATGCAGCAGTATTTTTGTCGTTGGCCCTGTCAAAAGATTCCAAGGCAGCGCTTCACAGTCTTTGAGCTACGTAGGTGGGCATGGTGTTTTTGTTGGTTGACCGCAGAATGGAAGAGGGTGCCTGAAAGAGCCCTCATGCAAACATGGCATTGAAGGCGGGTAGTGGGATCACCATGTTCTGGTACAGGACAAAGCCATTAGGTATCTTGATACCAGGGGTATACGGGGTCCAGTCCAGAGGGAGGCCAGAGGGAAGCCAGACATAATTCTGTCAAGGATTTGTTGGCCGCGGCACGTGCAGGCAACAGGCAGAATTTTTCAAAATAAGGTAGGATGGAGAACCTACCTGTGCTACCAATGTTGTAACTGTGCTGTTTTAGCAGATTTACAAGGGGGAAAATATTTAGAAACTAAATAATATTCTTTATTGAGAGATAATGATTATATAGTTAGTGTGAGTCATGGGTAACAGGAACATGATTGTGTTGATCACACAGTGGGATGATGAAGGGGGTGTCTTGATCCTGGTAATGAGTCAAGTGCCAAAACAAGGTATCCATCATAAAAGATCATCATCTGTTCATGTTGTTGAATTTGGAAATTTGAGTTGACTTCCTAGTCTGGCTCTGAGTGACTGGATAATCGGATTGTGGGTCACAAACCTGCTTACTCGGAACCTTGCTAGCAGGTCGAGTCTGCTGTTTTGACATTAATTTTATTTAAGTGTGTGCTCCTATTTGAGACGCTCTCTCAGACATGAATGGTTGGATTTAGAAACACAGAAATTGAAAATAGTGATGTAGTTCCCTGAATAGATTTTGGTGGGTTCATCCTTTAAATCCACTATTTCCAATTTGAGTCTCAAAAATAATCAATATTTTCAAAAAACAAGTTGTTTTGTGTTTGAAAATGTCGCTTTTGTAACTGAACCAAATCTGTTCTCTGATTGTATCATTTTTGTCGCATGATTGATATCACAGTTGGTGTAGATTGCTTCAGAATGTGACTGTTTTTTTTGTTTTGAGTATGGATTACTTTTTTGCTGTCTCGTTTTCAGGATTCTGTATTTGATTTTAGTTTTGTTGTGTGATTGGCTACTTTCATAATCTGGACCTGGATAAGTGAAGCTTCTATTGAGCGAATTGACCTTCAACTGGTTCTAGTTGAAATTCGTTGTGACTGAACCTATGCGTTCTAAACTGAATAATATTCGTTTATCTCAACAGGTTGTAAAACTACTGTAGTGACTGTTATATGACAGGAAAAGACGTAACAATAATTAAAGGAGTATTTTCCTGTCCTGATCCAACGTCAGATTTGGGATGTATTATGAAATTTCCAGATGTCAGAGATTTAATTGGTAAAATAAGGACAATAATGCATGTGGTATAGAAACATTCTATATTTATTTTATAAGCCAGGTAAAGTTGCGGATTGGACAGCGATGCTATCTACCAAAATTTTAAATACGTTCAAGGGCCGGACTTGTCAAGCTCAGAACTGATATTCATGGCTTTATCCAAGGCAATGCGATTTAGGGCATTGATGTAGGCCTTGGCACCCGCCAGAAGGACATCAGGATCAGTGGCCTGACCCTTGAAGATCCTAGCCCCCTGCAAAGTTCTTTCGATAAATCCATTTGGCTGAGATGGGATGGTAGGGCTTTTTGGATTGGGCGTTCCATCCTTGGAATTCACTAACTTTACCGTGACTGCACCAAGAGCATCACTCCCACCGGTGACTCCATGTACATCGTAACCAACCATATGGTGCTCAAGAGTGATTTGGCGGTGAAGAGCACTGAAAATAGCGTCAACGGCACCTGGAGCGGTGGCAGCATCCTCATGAGTTTCATATGTGGGAGGGTCGGCCGAGGCGAGTGTCTGAATTCGCACAGTGGCAGTGGCAGAAGTGCCACATGTGGTAAAGACCTGGACATTGACCAGGCGGAAATGCTCAAGGCCAGACTGACTTGTCTGGTCATCAAGCAAGGCCATAAGATCTTCATCCATAACTTGGCGTTTGCTATCTGCTATTTTTTTGAAGCGCTCAAACACGCTCTGGAATTCTTCTTCTGTGAGATGGGATACACCTAGCTTTTCAAGATGAGTGCGGAGAGCGTTGCGGCCAGAATGTTTGCCAAGCACAAGAGAGTTGGAAGGAACTCCCACTACCTCAGGTCGGATGATCTCGTAAGTCTCTTGGTGCTTGAGGACACCGTCCTGGTGAATTCCAGACTCGTGGGCAAAGGCATTGGCTCCAACGATAGCCTTGTTAGACTGTACTGACATCCCGGTCAAGTTGCTGACCATCTTGGACACACGATAAATCTGGCTGGGATCAATGTGTTTGATGCCAACTGGGAAAAGAGTAGGGTGGGTGTAGAGAGCCATACACACCTCCTCAAAGGCCGTGTTGCCGGCACGCTCACCAATCCCGTTAATTGTAACTTCAACTTGCCGGGCGCCTGCTACCACTCCAGCTAGGGTATTGGCTGTAGCCAATCCCAAGTCGTTGTGGCAGTGAGTAGACCAGATCACTTTATCTGATCCAGGGGTATTTTGAATTAGATGCTTCATGATAGCGGCATACTCTTCGGGGGTGTTGTAACCTACTGTATCGGGGATGTTGAGGGTAGTAGCACCTGCTTCAATGACAGCAGCAAGAACAGTACACAGGAATTCCTTTTCACTACGGCCAGCATCCTCAGGCGAGAACTCAACATCCTCACATAGGGAGCGCGCATACTTGACAGCAGCAACAGCACGTTCGATGCACTGCTCGCGAGATATCTTCAGCTTGTATTTAAGATGGATATCTGAAGTGGCAAGAAAAGTATGGATGCGCTTGCGGGGTGCAGGTTCAATGGCATCAAAGCAGCGCTTGATGTCAGAATTGACAGCCCTAGCCAGGCCGCAAATCGTCATGGGCACACCTTCCTTGCGGCCTTCAGTTAAGGGGCCAATATTTTTAGCAATAGCTTGGACAGCCCTAAAGTCGCCCTCACTAGCTACTGGGAAGCCTGCCTCAAGGACGTTGATTCCCATGCGTGAAAGCTGGCGAGCAATGTCTAATTTCTCCTGGACGCTTAAGGTCACACCAGGAGACTAGGTAAAATTAGCAAGGTGTAAAATGGAGAAAGTAAATCAATAACCCCAAATAGCTTTCATGCATCAAATAGTAATAACTCAATGATCAAACGAATAGGTCAAGCTCATCTATAAAATTATATCGTGTTTTACCTGCTCTCCATCCCTAAGGGTAGTATCAAAGAAAACAATATTAGGTTTCTCGGCTTGACTCATTTCGAATTGTCACTTGACAGCAAAGAAGACTGATCTGGCTTTAGTGAGGTTTTATTATGGGTTTTCTGAGAACCACAATAGTAAATATGATTCTGCGTGACTCACTTGCTCAGGTTTGATTCATCAAGATTGATTGGGGACACATCATCAGTCATCGCGCCCTTTCAGTAAAACATTGCGTTCCACTCGGATATCATTGGCTGCCACCCAATCCCAGGACTCACTTCATTAAATTATTCATGCAAACATACTTTTAATCAAGCCTTAATAAATTCCCATTCATTATGCAGCCAAAGCCAAAAGTTGAATGTACCACTTGGTCTTAAGTTATACTTAATCCGCTAACAATAAATCCACATAACCTTTAGCCATCCGCACTCCATCCGGATAATCATAATTTTCTCAAGACTGGATACACTCCAATAAAACATACACTCACCCAATATCTTTACAACCACCCTGCCAAGATATTTGGTAAAAAGTCCACAACTCAATTCTGGATTCATTAGGACGTGGCAACTTTCATGAGCTGACAACCCTGCGACTTCGCTTTTCAATTGGCAAAGGGTTAAAATACCACCTATACAGCACCATACAAAAAGCTTACCTGATTTTCAACCAATACTCATTAAATCCCACGAAGCAATAACATAATGTATAGTTACATATATGAACCAATAAATATCAATAGCAAATTAAGTCCACCATATTAGTTTTTAATGTTCTTAAATATTGAAAGTTAAACTATCGATCCTTACTTCCAAGCTGAACCCATTTCCCAACTGCCTGCAGCCATACACCCTAAAATTCTCTCTAAACCTTCCCACCTACAAGCCTAAAGGATTAACTCACGTTCACCAACGAACCTTGATTTCCCGTTTGGGGTATAGGACTATATCGAAGCTGGGTGTTTAAAGCTACCGCCAAACCGACCCGATTTAAACCTTGCTCGCGCTTGAAGATGTCTAAGCCATCTATCTCGGTTACCGCTGAACTAAGAAGGGTTCTGGCAAGTGAAGCAACCTACCAGGGTAGTCGAGATGAAGAAAAGATATGAATATCCTATTGATTACAGGTTTGAAAATTAAGCCAAAGCTGCTGAGGCTCGATCCTGTAAAGTTCAAGTATGGGCAAGAAGACGGTATGGCTGATTCTCATCCAAACGAACCACCATTTTTCAAAATGAAGGACAAGGATCATCAAATATAGGAGGTTGGAGGGTTCAAATAGGCTACCTTAGCACACTCCCCACTTAAGGTGTTAGCCTTCTATGACAGGGACATTCAGGAGAGGCCTGGTTTTGATAGTGGATATTTGATAGTGCTGTAGCTGACTGAAAGTGGACACTAAGGTGCCAGAAAGGTCTCCTTTGCTTGGGAGGAAGCATGCTCTGCAATATTTCTTGATGGCAGTTTCTTTGGTACTGCAGAGTTCCACAAGATATGTGATGTGCTCTAAACAGCCTTTGTAACTCTTCCTGGTCCACTGTATACTGGGCCCAGGTTCTTGCCGTTCCTAGCAGGGTTTAGACTGGGGTAACTGGTTCCTCCTGGGTGTGAATTTTTTAGTTCATCCTTTTAGTAGCTGTCAACTTGGCTTTGAGCTGGATACATTTGAGTGCACAGTTCTGTGAATGGGTTTTCTTTGAAATTATCATGCAGGGTTAACTATTTCATGGAACAACTTCTGGTTCATATCCATTGTGAGTTCAAAGGGAGAGTCACCAGCCCCTCAGTTGGTTCTGATTTTGGATACTATCCAAGTAGTTTTATGTACTTTGGCTAATTTCTTTCCCTACCCATGTTTCATCTTTCCCTGGTACATAAAGTGTTCAGGTAAGATGTCACACAGCACTGTTTAAGGAGGAACAATGTGGATATGAAAAAAACATCATGAGTTGCTTAAGCAACAGTAGGCCAAGTTGGGAGGAGGGCTTCAGTAATCTCAATCCTCTAGTGGTATAACAAACAATGGAGGTTAAAATAAAAGTCAATAAAATCATATGTAAGGGGAAATGAGAATGATAGCTGGAGGCAGAACCTAGGTATAGGGCAGGTCAGGGGGCAGCAAGGGAGCCAGCAGTGTAAATTCACTGCCCCCTTTGGCTTTGGATTGAACCATTTCCCCCTGCCGCACTAAGAAAAGCCCCAAAATACCAGCTAAGCCGCTTGATTTCTTAGGGGATTTGGCGCACACTGTAGATGAGAGATTTGTTCTGGCTTATCCCGCAAATCCTCTGGCTCTGGTTACCCTGCCCTAAGAAGAAACACTGATTAATTTGGATTACTTGTTGGCATGGTGTCACCCACTTTTAAAAACAATCAGAAACATCCAATCAAACGACACCATATTGATGCACTGAAAGTCAAATAAATCTCAAATGCCTGGGATGCCCTTCAGACAATCAGGTGGAGCTGCAGAAATTAGCTTGGAACCTTCCAGCACCCCTGGCCTTGGCCAGAAAAGTTTCTCCTCCAGCCAATTGGATGCAGTTCAAGTGGTCATGTGATTGAATTACTAGCAACTCACTCCTTTTAAAAAAGCAAGGGGACTTTGAGTGCCCTGCTTGTCAATTTTCCAATATCATTAAACTCTGGAATTTGTTGCTAAAATTTGTCTTTTTTTTTTGAAACTTTGCTTTGAGTCTCTCTTAATCATCTACAGGGTGTTAGTCATTTCCGCTTTAAAACTTACCTTATCCTGGTCTTTTCTGAGCCTGGCTGCCTTTTTGAAACCCCTAGGGATAGTGTTATTGCATAGTTACCGCCTAGTTATACTTACGCCTTCAAAAACCAGGCTCAAACCTAAAAAGCAGGTTAAAACCAGTATAAATTCTTACTTTTACTTTGAATTATCTTGTTTCTCTTTGAATTCAAACCCGCTTTTGCTCCTGACAACAACCAAGCTACCCGAGATTGTCCCCAAGCTGGTTATGAGTTTATTATCTATTTCTTCTTGGTTTTTCTTTTGGCTGTCCATTTCTCAATTATTTTTATAACTTTGAGGACCAAAAACTGCACTCCTGGACTCCAAATTTTCTGAAGTTTACAATTATAATCCTCTCTGTTCTTAAATTTGTGGTGTTACCCCTGGCCCCCTTTTTGTTGCTTCTTTGGACGGCTTTTCCCAATTTATGATCTCACATCTCCTCTTCTGCTTGCCTTGTGGGTGACAATCCCTCTAGTCTCCTGCATCTCCATAACGGCCTTTTTATCTCTGGGAAGGCTCTAGTCAAGAGCCTGGCCTGTGAGGACTTGGACTTGCACGCTGCCAATCACACTGTGCTTGCCCCTGTAATTGAGGAGGCAATGTCGTCTTCTGCCCTCACTCTGGAGGGGAATGGCTCAGTGCCTCTCCAAGCGCCTGTGATCCCAGTGCCTGTTCCCACTTGTACGCCTTGGTTGCTCACTGGGTTGGTGCTGATGAGATTGAATGTGTACTTTCCTCAATTGTCCCCTGTGTCCTCTCTTTGGTCCCCTCTCAGAGCAGTCATTCCAGTAATCCACTGGGCGACATCCTGGTGGTTTGTCTCACTGGGATGAGAGATAAACTTAGTTAGTTTAGCCCCCCTCTATTACAAGCTGCAACTCTCACAGCAGCACCATTGAAATCCTCAAACACAGGAGCCAGGAGGCCTGAGTAATCAAGCATTATGATATGGAGCGCCTTTTGGGGAAGCTTCAAATATGAAATTTAAGAAAGAAGAGAAGTATATTTTATTGAATAATACTTTAAACTTATATAGACTTGGCTGTGGTGGGGATTTAGTTGGATTGAACCTAGGGGTTAGTCATGTGCTAGATGGGCTCAAGCCACTGGATACTTGGATTATCATGTGATATTACTTGGTTACCATTCTTGGTATGTCAAACAGTATATTGGAAGGGGACTAAATTGGGCGATGGCTGGATGTTAAGTAGGTTGGCAGTAGCCAGAATGCTTGTACATCCAGACCCTCAACACCCCCCTTAAGGGGTTACTCTGGTGCATCAGGAGGGGGCTTTGTCTTAACAGCTGCCGCCTGATGCTCCTGGAGCTGTTTGCTAGTTGGAACCAGTCTGGTTGAGTGCTCTCCTTTACTGAGGCGGAGACGGGTTATGTGGTATTTCTTGATAATTGGGTTCTTGGCACTTTGGAACTTTACTAGATAAGTGTTGTGCTCTGGTCTGTATTTGATGACTCTTCCTGGTCCCCTGTGTACTGAGTCTAGTTTCTTTCTGTTGCCAGCTAGAATTCAGACAGGGAAGTTGATGGGAAGTGGTTCCTCTGTGGAGGTTACCTTTTGTGTCTTGACAACTTCATTTCAGCTATTTTAGCTTTGAGGCGGATGTGTTGTAGGTTTGGTGCTTGCTCTATTGTGGGAGGTTTCCCCGGGAGGATCTTTATTTAGGGCTGTTTGTTGCAGGTGATTATTTCTGGCTTGTACCCGTAGGTTAGCTCAAACAGTGAATAGCCTGTCCCTTGGTTGGTGCGGACTCGGGATACTAATAATGCATGTTTCACATATAGTGGCCATGTGTCTTTGGCCTTGCCATCCATTATTTTTTCCAGGGTCCTGATAAGGCTGCTGTTTAGGTGTTCCACTGTACCGTTGGCCTATGGCCTGTATGGAGAGGTTGTAGAGTGTTTAATGTTTTTGGATTTCAAGTTGTCATTAACTATGTGACCTGATAAATCTGTTGCTCCATCAGTTATGATGTAGTCTGGAGTGCCATAGTTGGCTATAATTGCTTTGTTAATGAAACAGTTGATGGTTTCTGCTTTGTGGTCCTTTGTTGCCCAGCAGATGGGCCAGCATGTGGTGAAGTTGATAGCTACAATTAAGAAACACTGATTTGTTTTTGTTTCTGGGAAGGGCCCCACTACGTCTAGCCCCCAAACCTTAAATGATTCAGGGTCTGGTACTGGGTTGACCGTTGGCTGAGGAGCCTTTGTACTGGTGTATTTCTCGCACACTGTGCACTTTTTCAGAACATCAACTATATCCTGTTTGAGGTTAGGCCATCATACTATCTCTTTTAGTGTGAGGTATAGGTTGTTAGCCTTTGTATGGCCTAGCAGGCAGTGATGTCTTAGTATGGTGTCAACTCTTTGTGCAAGTGGGATGTACGGGATATGTTTGTCATTGATAATTTGGTATACTGTGACATTTGATACATGGAAGTACTTTTTGTTTCTTACTAATGTACTGTGGGTCAGTTGATGTGTTGAGGGGTCTTTCCATTTGGTTTTATACTCAGTGTTGTACAGGTTTGGCCATTCAGGGTCCAGGTGGTCAGGGTGATCTTCTCTAGGCTGACATAGTCTAGAGAGAGCATCAGTTGTGATCAGCTCTGCCCCCTTTTTGTACTGGATGTCCAGGTTAAGCTGTTCCAGCAAGGACATCCATTTGGCTTGTTGCTGTGCGAGTGCGTTCTGAGTTTTGAAATAGATTAAGGATTTATGATCAGTTAGTACTCGGACGTTCAAATGTCCTTCTAAGTAACATCTCCATTTATTGCAAGTGTGGTATATTGCTAGCAATTCCTTATTGTGTATTGGGTATCTCTGCTCAGTATTGGTTAGTTTTCTGCTTTTGTAACATACTGGCAGGAAGTCTTGCTGCCCTGGCTGGTGGATGCGCAGTACTGCGCCAATGGGAGTGTTGCTGGCATCTGACTCAAGCTTGTAGCACCTGTTATTGTTAGGGTATTGCAAGATTGGTGCTTAGATCAGAGCTTGTTTTAATAAAGGGAAATTCTTGTTACATTCTGGAGTCCAGATGAATTTCTTTTTGGCATTACCCTTGGTTAAGTCATTGATTGGTGCGGTTAGTTTTCCACAGTCTTTGATGTATTTCCTTAGGTAAGCTACCATACTGGGAAAGCATCTAACTTGTTTAACAGAGGTGGGGCGTTTCATGTTATTTATGTCTTTAATTTTGTCTGGATCTGCTTTGATGCCACCGTCAGAAAAAATGTGGCCCAAGAACAGGAGTTCCTTTTTCATAAATTGGCACTTACTTGGTTTTTCATAAAGTTTGTGCTTTGCAAGTTGATCAAGTGTCTTACGGACATGCATGAGGTATTCCTCTTTGGTTTTTGAGAATATGATGATATCATCAAGGTAGCATAATGTATTTGAGAGACTGTTTAGTGCTTGGTTCATCATGGTGGCAAATGTTGTGAGAGCGTTGGTCATCCCAAAGTTCATTACTCTACATTTGAAGGATCCAAATTGTGTACAGAACGCAGTTTTTGGTATGTCATTTTCCTTTACTTCAACTTGGTTGTACCCTGAGGTGAGGTCAATTTTGGAGAAAAATTTGGCACCTGAGAGTCTTGCAAACAGATCCTCTATAAGTAAAAGAGGGTATTTATTCTTTACTGTGCTTGCATTGAGAGCTCTATAGTCAGTTACTAGACGTAGGGTGCCTTTCTTTTTCTTCACAAAGAATACTGCTGCCCCCATGGTGATTCAGATGGGCGGATGAAGCCTTTTGCTAGATTGTCCTTGATATGTGTTTTGAGGGTTTGGGTCTCCATGGGAGAGAGTCTGTAGAGGGATGCAGGTTTGGGCATGGCTTTGCATAAGTTGATGCCATGTTTGACCTCCCGCTTGGGGGGTAACTCTGTGAGCTCTTCTTTGAATACATGAGTGTATTTTTTTAGGAGTGCTGCAAGTTCTGGGCATTGAATTTAGGTTGTTTGTATGTTATTGAACTCAGTGTACCTCATTATGTAGAGGGTACTATCTTTGATTAGATGTTCTGAGTCATCTTGGTTTATGATCTGGACAAATACTGTGTCTCTTAGAATGAGGCCATTGGGTTCTTTGAGGATGTTAAAATTGACTCTGTTGCGTTTAATGGTCATGGTCTTTGTTTCCCAACATACACAGGGGTTCACTCAGGTGAACCAGTCCATGCATGCTACAATGTTGTAGTTTATTTTGTTCATGACAAGTCCTTTGATGGACGTTTGTATGCCTTGGAGGTCAATTCTGAAGGGAGTTGTTTTACCTCTGAGTAGAACCTTTTATTTATCTGCCATTCTGGCGTACTTGAAGTTGGATTTGACAACTGGTATTTTGTACTTGGTTACAAATGGTTTGCTAACCATAGTGTTTTGTGCACCAGAGCTGAATAAAATTTTATGTATATGTGATTTGTAAGTGCATGGGTAGACAAGAAGTTATGAGTGATCTTTAATTTTTAAGTTCATAAAAATGGAGGACTGTGGGACACGGGGAATGCAAGTAGCAAAGTTTGTGCCTTGGTACAATTTCTTGTCAAGTTGAGGGGAGACAGAGGCACTTAAGCCTGTTATACCTTCTCTTTTCCCTGTTCCTCTGTTTTGAGACCTTCAAGGTCAGAGAATGTGGGGTCAGATTCATAGTGGGTTGCTACTTTAGTATTGTTAACCTCAGCGGTGTCCTCTTTCTTGGGACAGGAGCAGTTTGTGCTTTGGCTGCAATTACTATTGTTGCAATTGGAGTTGTCGTTGTTATGGTTGGTATTTTGGCGTTTTTTGACATTGGAGTTTTCTCTGCCATTGTTGTTTGAGGAGCAATTGCTGTTGCGTGCAGTATATTCCATGTTTGTGCGTTTTTCTGCGTGCTTGGCTTCTGCAATGAGCGTGGGCATGGAGGTATTTGCCTCTGGGCAGATGAGGGCAGCAACAGAGGGTTTCATTCTGTTGATTAACGAGGCTCTGGTATGTACGTTGTCAGCTTGTGCTAGGTTTTGGATCTTGCAACATATTTTTTCAAATTTGTTGGCGTAAGCTGCAATAGTGGTCTCCTGAGGAAGATCACTGAGTTGTATTGCAATGTCTTGGAGGGATTCAGTGACGCAGAAATTGTGGGTGATGTCTGCTTTAAACTCTTCCCATTTGTCAAGCTGGTTGTCAGTTCTTGAGCCAACCCAGGTGGCAAACCAGTTAGCTGCGGCCTCGTACAGGCGCTTGCTGGCTTCCTGGACCCATTTCTCATGAGGGATGCAGCTGGCGCGGAGTTTGGCGGCTGAGTGATCTAGTCAGTTGATGACGTTTTCTTTGTTTTTGCCATAGAACTTGTCACTACCAATGTACTTGGTGTTGGTAACTTCACCTGTGATAGGTGGTTGTGCGTTTGTTTGTGGTTGAAGAGAGCAACTGTATTGAATAATCTTGGCGCATGCTTTGGGCATGACCAGACCTTCAAATACAGTGCATCCACTAGGTATATCTTTGTCAATGTTGTGGGTGCAGAAGTACATTTTCCAGGTCTCCTGGGATGTGGCCTGGTTGAGTACGTGAGCAAAGGTGTGCAGGTTTTGGTCAGTCATTTTCTCTCTCATGGGTGTGGTCAAAAAACTGTAGCTGCTACCAGTGATAAGGAGCGCCTTTTGGGGAAGCTTCAAATATGGACTTTAAAAAAGAAGAGAAGTATATTTTATTGGATAATACTTTAGACTTATATAGACCTGGCTGTGGTGGGGATTTAGTTGGGTTGAACCTAGGGGTTGGTCATGTGCTAGATGGGTTTGAGCCACTGGATACTTGGATGGTCAGGTGATATTGCTTGGTTACCATTCTTGGTATGTTGAACAGTATATTAGAAAAGGACTAAATCAGGCAATGGCGGAATGTTAAGTAGGTTGGCGGTAGCCAGAATGCTTGTACATTCAGACCCTTGACAATTATGAGGGGAAAGTTTCTTTGATTCTCAAGGGGAGTAAGATTTCTAGAAGCAAGTTTCTAGAGGGAAATGGGGAAAGCTTTAAGAGGGTTTAGGATGGGGTCAGGGATTCTGTGACATCTGACTGGTCAGCAAGAATATCTTTAGCAGCCAAGGAGCCTACATTGGAACAAATCTCAATGATGTCATAACTAAAAAATTTGGCAACCAGCCGGTCAAGCGCTATTGACGCTAAACAGCAAGTATTGCATAATTAACTTACCAAAGTTAATTGGTCCAAAGACAGGAAGATTCGGATTTTAAAGCAAGACTGAGCAACTCCTTCTTTAAACCATTTTTTATCCAGGAAAACATTTTTGCTTTCCTTCATAGCCAAGGGTTTTGTGATAGTTCATTGCTGGTGTTGGGTCCTGGAAAGATGTACTATTCCTTTCATTTGGCATACTACTGCAACATACATGACTTAAATTAGTGTGGGGTTCCTGGTCACCTGTCCCCAAAGTGTGTCCTGGGTCATAGCCAGGGACCGGCTTGAAGGAGCCATCATTTACTAGTAGAGGGTGTTGGCTAGCTAGAAGTTTATATTGAGCCTGCATTAATGCAAACTCTTCCAATACTTTTCCTATTACTAGGCAGGCATCCCCACCATGCACTTGTACCTCAGCTGGTGCTAAACCTTTTATAGGCCTGTAACAGTCTTTCAGAAACCTAGTAAACTCATTTACAATGAACTTCTGTCCCCTATCTGTCATTCCAAGGTGTCTAGTCAACCTCTTCCACTCTTTCTGGGAAGACTTACTAGTAGTAAACTTTCTACAACTCTGATAATAGGTATCCTCTTCCCCTTGGCCAGGGTAGAAGATGTGGGGCAGTTCACTCATAGAGGTTATTTGTACTACTTAGAACTTTGAGCAGGGGTCAAAATAGGCTTTTATTTACAGTCAGAAGGAAGGTCCCCTTAGAAACCTTCTGACATATTGCCTGGGGGTCTGGGATACAATAGGGATTTTCCAATACTCTGGAGTCCTCCAACAATATCTTGGACTCCTTGTAATTGGTTGTGGGCTTCTTTGCCTTGGTTTTGGACTCCTGCACTTGAGTCTTGAGCTCCTTCACTTTACTCCAGCTCCAACTCTTTAGTATTGGGATCCTACACCTGTATCTTTGGCTCCTGAACCTTTGTATTATGCTTAAGACCTCTGTATAGCTCTTGTGGCCTTTTAATCTACTTGGGTCAGTCCTTGTGGCCTTTGAAATCCACTGTATGAGTCCCTGAAAAGCCTCAGATAGCTTTCCCTTCTATAGCTCCTTGTTTTAGTCCTGATTCTCTCTCAGAACTCTTGTTTTTCAAAGCTTAAAATATCCAGTATTTCTCTTTATACAATATATGAAGCTTTATATCTTACTTCAGTCAATGAAAACTCTGAGTTTTCTGCTTGTGCTCCTCATTTTTTAGGCTTTAACTCTTCAGTTAAAGCTCTTAAAACACTGATCAACCAGGCTTTGACCTGTAGCCAATTAAACTCTTGGATTTAATGGTTTTGCTAAACAGTTCACCCAAATGACTTGCTCTTGACCATGGTTCAAACCCAGCACTGTCTTGCTCTGGATAAACAACTGCTCCGCATTTCAAACAGTTTTGCTGTAATTCCCGTCACATTTCTCTGGAAAAACTTGAGAAATCTTGCCTATGTTTTACTTAAGGGATTTCCAACCCCTCATTTCTTCAACATTTCACCAAGTTTCCCTGCATTTTCTTCAGCATATCAGCACTTCAAACTTGCCTGTTGCCTGCTTTTTGCCTTTTCCAATCATTTTGGTGAAATTACAACCTTTGTTCTCATAGTTTCTCTATTCTGTTTCTGGCCTCTTCCCAGCTCCTTCTCACTCAATCAGCTCTTAATAATTTACAGTTTAATTCCTGTAAATTATTTCTTATTCTATTGCTTTTATTCATATGATAATTAATCCCATCTTCATATCATATCTTTGGGCAGCATAAATCAATTCTTTAAATGCTTCTTTCTGATTTTTTCTTCTTCTAAAAGCCAAAACAAGCATCTTTAGCTCTTGAATCTGCTTCTTCTAGTCCTTCTTAGCCAAATTTCAGCATTTTAACTAGTCCTTCATCATAATCTTCTGGTCCTTCATCCAGCCTTGCACCATGATCTTCTAATCCTTTGGCTAGTCCTGCACCATGATCTTCTAGTCCTTTAGCTAGTCTTTCACCATTATCATTCAGATCTTCAGCTAGTCCTTCACTAACATCTTCTGGACCTTCCTCATTCATCAACAATTCTTTCCAGTCTAGCCACCAGTCCATTTCAGTCAACAATCAGTACATTCCAGTCAGCACTCAGACCATTCCAGTCAGCAATCTGTCACAGCCCATATCAGAGTCCAACTGGACTCCCACAGGGGAGGCGGGCTGGGCCTAGAAGGCCATGTACACAATAGGCGCAATTCTGACCAGATAGTTGACTGCAGTAGCTAGGGAATACTAACTACCAGTATGGAGCATGATCTGGTTGGCCAGCCCCAATACTGTGATATAGATAAACCCTAACTTACTGAAGTCCTGAGCAGGAGGCGCTTTGGGCAGGGGGAGTGACAGGAATCTCTTTCATAGCAGGCAGAGTGGTCTCTTTAGCACAACCAGGAGGGAGGTCCAGATGATGGGGGTGGAAATACTCCAAGTCAAGAGCGCGGGGTGGATTGACTGAGGTAGCAGGAGTATAGCCAGGAGGGTACAGAAAGGCAAGTTTATATTGATTAAAGGATTCACAAATAGATGCAAACAGAATAATTAAATTTGAGCAAAAATAGATAATTCCTGCAAGAATATAATTATTTCTGGGCATAAACTTGTTTTATTTAAGATGTCAACAGTGAGGAGGGCTTTCCCCCCTCACTACTTATACTTACTGGTAAAGATGCAACCTTTTGTGCCACCAGGGATCTGGCAGCAACATTTTCAGTCAAACTGACAATTTTTCCTGGGAATCACGCACTAGAGCTTAGGGAGGGATTATTGTTGGTCAGCATTACAAAAACTTTGCTTGAGCTGCAGCATGCTGAGGTGCCACAGCTATTTATAGAACCCATAAGCAATTGAGCGCCCAATTGTGTAATCAAACAATCACACTCCCAATGTTTCATTTCCCAATAATTAAGAGGCCCAATTTTTTTAATAGAATTGAAGCCAGGGATTCAAGGCTTGTGTGCCTCTCAAATCCCAGGCTATTTGTTAATAAAAAGATTGTTTTCTTTCTCTGGGAGATAATTGGTAAGGATTCACAAGCTGTGGGTTGTTTGGCCCCTAGGAAGGCCAGCTGATTGTCCAGGGTATTCTGGGCCCTGACACAATCAGTCCATGAACCACCTAGATTTCAATCCTCACAATGAACCATCTTGGTTCCAATCCTCACAATGATCTCCCAGTCCCTCAACTAGTCTTCACTGCAACCATACATCCCCTCTTACTAGTCTTCAATGTAGATATTACCATGAACTGCCTTGGTTCTAATATCAACCCCTGATGCCAATACCTCAGACTCAGGCAATAAGTCTACAAGGCTACTGGCGCTTGGATGGACCTCTTACAAGTGTCCTCCACCTGGGCCATTTAACCACAGACAATCCTTATGTCTGTGAAGTTGTCTTTACTCACTCAGGTAATTAAATCTGAGCTTTCAGTTGCAAAGTAATCAGCTCTACTTCCCAGAGGCCTGATCACACCAAGTTCTGCAGCTTGCTTCCCTGAGCAAGCCACCTTGGTGACACCTCCAATAAAATCTATACCCTCCAATGCTTACTCTGGGATCTCCCCAAAGCTATCATAGGGGCATAAACAAGGACATCCTACCAGCATGTTAGGTAAGATGCTTGCTCACAGACCTCCTGTAAGCGCACAAGGGTACATAGAGCTATCTTAGCTCCACCCCTTCCCTGGAAGCCTGTGTTACCCGCCAGGGGGCCAAAAACTTACAGCCCTGGTAGACAAGTTACCTACCATGCTGGCACACTTTTCTATCCTGGCAGCCTATGTTACCCGCCAAGGTCTAAACTTCACGCAGCCTGCTTAGAACACACTATCCACCAGGCTGGACCACTCCCCACCCCAAGCAGCTAAAGTTCCCTGCTGAGCTATCTCATTCCTCACCCCTAGCAGCCAATGGTCCCTGATGGGTGAGGATCTCTAGCCCACAGCAGCCAACGGTCCCTGCTAGGCTGGGTCATCACTTGCCTCTAGTAGTCCCTTGGTACCTACTAGGCAGACCTTACCTTTCCTAGTAGACAATGTTCCCCACTAGGACTATACCTGTCTTAAAACCACAGCACACTATCAATTCTCAGCATTGCGTCTTTATTTGAATCCAAATCAACCCTTGCCTGAAAAACTGATTCCATGTGGATTGTCACAATTAGCCTTTTAAATTTTCCCTTTTCCTGTGAGTGATAGGGCAAGGTTATGGGTTGGTTGAGTTTTCTTTGTGATTTAGTATCAATCATGTTTCCTGCTAGTTTATGGTCTTCATCCTGCAAAATTTAGCCTGGGGTGCCATAGTCAGAGACAGCTGCCTTGCTAAAAAAGCAGTTTACTTATTTGGCACTGTGATGTCTGATTCTTCTGCAAACTGGCCAGTGTGTGGAAAAGCCAATAACTATAATCATAAGGCATCATCTTTATTTGACCTCCAAAAAGAGTCCTACTGCATCCAAGCCCTGAACCTTAAAGGTTTCTGAGACAGGTAATTGATTGTCTGTAGTTTCAATGCAGTTTACTAGTTTTTTTCTCACATAATATGGGCCCCTTTATCACATCTGTGATCCCCTGTTTAAGGTTGGGCCACCAGGATATCTCCTTTCATGTGGAGTATATGTGGCTGGCTTTGATATGCCCCAGTATTCAGTAGAGTCTGAGAGTGGTACTGAACCTTTGAGCAAGGGGCTTCATGAGATTATTTAGTCATTTATGATCAAACATACTGTGGCATTTAAACACAGAGGTTCCTTATGTTTCTGGTTGGTGTATCCTGTATGTAAGGTATGAGGCTTTGAGTTAAATTATTATAAACTAGAGTCTTCAACCCAATAATGTTAATGTTGATTAAATAGAGGAAGGCTGGTAAAGTTTGCAATAATAACTGTACTAAAGCTTCTAAAAGTTTATAGGATGTAAAATATGGGCTAAGAAAATTAATTAAACCTAAAAAATAAAACAAAGTCCAGTCTTAATGACAGAAGACTGGTTTAAAAATTCTATTTATAGGTCAGGATAATGATCACCACTAACTGGTAAATTAAAACTATCAACAATCAAAGTTTGAGTACTATTATGAAGGTTGCCTAACTGATGGTAGGGATAATCAAAGGGAATCATAGGTAAGCTAAGATTTAAAAAAGAGAAACTAAGATTCAAGATAAAAAAATAAGAAGATTTTAAAAGAAGCACAAGCCACAAAATCCAACAAGTACCTTTTTGGAGGTGCAAGTCAAACAATCTCAACTTAGAGTTGAGAGGGAAAACTTAAGCTTATTTATTCACTTAAGATTTCTGAGGTGCAATAAATGTGGGAAGGAATTAGCCAAACTTAGTTACTGTAAAAGACCTTTGTGAAAATTGAAGTGACTAAAGGGGCATCTTTCTTTAACTTAAGGTAATTAAAGTATGGACCAGGAGGAAAAAACAAGCAAGAGCGGGTGAAAATAGTGCTTGGAGTTAAAGCAAAAAGACCCAGAGAAGCAGAAAATCAAGAATAAATCCATGCTGGTGTAAAAGCAAAAGGTAAAGAGTTTTGGAATGTTAAATAGTAACTTGAGTGTGAAGTTCTAAGTTCAAATCCTGTCTTTAACAAGGTAAGCCTTAGAAGAAGAGTACTAACTTGATAATTCAATATTAGATAATCAAGTTAGGAAAAGAGTTTCAGGGAAAAGTATTAGGAAAAATTGGTGTGGAAAATAAAAAAATTCTGCCATAATAGCAGATAAAGAGTAGAATCCTGACAAGAATGCCCTGGTCCTGGCTGGTATTTACAGGTTTGCAGCCCCATCAGAAAAGATGCTCCTGAACTTGCACCTTACAATCCTCCATTTTACAAGCCACCACCAATATTTTGACAACAGGGTATCTACCATGCATGGTGTGGCAGTGGAGTTTGTACGCCACTTTCATTGCCGGGTGGGTACATACTAAAGAACCCACTATAGGTGCACACACTAAAAATTCTTTCCACAATATAATTCTACACTTTTGATTTTTACTTTTTATAATAACTAATTTTATAAATCCTATTTTAGAAAAAATAATTTGTACAAAAAAAACACAGAGAAGTTCTTCATAAAAGCATAACAATATATATCAATAAAATTCACTTCTGATTTGAGTACTTTATATTTTATTTTTTAATTTACTTTATATCCTTATGTGCAATTAGTGACATGGACCTATATTTATTATACTTTAATACTAAGCATTTGGGAAATACACTATGGATTACAAAAGAAAAAATAAATTGCAATACAAAAATTAAGCATCTGCATCAGTGATACTGTTCTATGTGATTAAAGGCTTGGAAGCTTCAAAATATAAAATGATAATCCATAAATCCAAAAGAGTAAACTAAAGAATATAAAAATAGTTGTAATAGCTAAGCCTTTATTTGATTAGATGCTTGGAGAGGCACACAGGGAGAAAAAACCAGTGTGACCATAAGACTTGGCAACAGTCTCTGCTGGAAGGGTGTGGATCCCAGCCTGCAGCAAATCAAACAGGTCATCAGTCCCAGTTGACATCCCCCGCTTGACAACTTGCTTGAGCCATATAAAGACCTCCTCAATGGGATTTAGGAATGGGGAATATGCAGGGAGAAATAGGAGGCACAAATTTGATGTGGCCAATTATTGGGGGCCAACTGCAATGCCTGTATCAATCATTGGAAATTCTTCAAGAATATCTGCTACCTTATGGAGACCAACATTGTCCAGCACAATGATGTTGGTGAAGCCAGGAATTGTGCACCTCAGGTGCTCCTGGACCAATTGAAGAAATGATAGAAAGGTACTGCTGTTATGCAAACCCAATATCATTTGGTATATCTCAATCCCCTTTAGACCAAGGAGAGCCACCATCAAGTAGGCTGTGGCGCAGACTGCAGCACGCCAAGCCATCCTGTCATTGGTGCCTTTGGGGACATAGCCATATGCATTGCGCATAGACAAGGCAAATGCCAATTTGTCAATATAGTAAAATTTGACCGTCCCCTTGGCTTTGGGGGTAGTGTAGGCAACAGCGTATTTTTTCCAGATCTCACTGTTGGTTGGGCTGTTTCTGTTGTAGGGAGATACCCCAAGATTTTTTCCACAAAACTGCAGATCCTTTACCAAATGATAATAAAAGGAAATTGAAGCCTCAACCCCTAAAGTGGATTTGATCATTGCTTGTATATTTTCCAGTTCAAGATGACAGTCTTGGGTTATCCACTGGAAGATTGCCCATTTGTGCTCCTTGGTGAGCATGGTTGAAACACACAAGGATTTCTCTGAAGCAAGAACTCAGTCAGTATTGATGAATTTGTTAAAAAATTTATTGACATATTTGGGATCTATCCTAACAAGGGCTGCAATCATCTTTTAATTACCAGATCTCTTCATAAGCTTGAGAAGAATGATGTGCTTTATATTGGGAATGAGCTTCTTGGCGGCCTTGGTTGGTTTGGATGAACTGGGATCCTGTTCAGGAACAGGTACACAAGGCACAGGCACCTTGGTATAGAACGCAGCAACCTTCTTGAGCACCTGCTGCCCATCCTCAGTTCAGAAGTACTTGGGCTCCTTGTTGTCTTCCTGGTTGCCATCACTGATATAGGGCTTGTAGCTAGTGTCAAGCACAGGCTTCACCTTCTCTGTCCTGGCTGCTGGGACTGCTTCCTGGAGGTAGAAAGGGTCAAACATATATGAAGTAAGTTCTACCTCCTTGTTTCTAACTGTTTTTGTTGTGGTAACCTTGGTGGGCTTCTGGGTTAGCTTGGGGACCCAAGGGTTGATACTCTGCACCCTTGCACATTGTACTCCCTGAACTTGTTGTGTCAGTGCAATCTCACTATTGAACTCTCCTCTCCTGTTTCCTTTCTAAGTAGGCACTTGCATTGCACTGACTCAATTTTTTGATCCGCGGGGCAACCGCAACTGCGGTGCACAATGGGTGTATTGTTACTCTATTGTTGTGTTCCTTCCATTTTAAAAATTTAATAAAATACTCAATAAATTTCCATTAAGTTACACACTGGTTTTTAATTTTTGCTTTTTATCTGAATATGGATATTTAATTAGAGTTTTCCCACCCAATATCCTGAGCACAGGTTTTTTATTTATTAATTAGTTGTTTTTGGGTTTACAACTCCCATTTTGGAACACCCAAAATATTTTCCACCCTTTTCCCCCAGATTTTACGCCAAATTTAAGCACCCAACAAATATTTTTAAAACTTATGTTTCAGATTGTGTGTCTTATTTTAGATATCTTGGTATAATTCTTGATTACAATCCATTGCACACAACAATTGAGTGATTTTGTTTACATAGTGAGTTGCTATTGTGTTTTGGTTTTGGGTTGAGATTTGACTCACCGCACTTGAGTGTATTTTGTCACCAATTTACATAGTAAACATGTGTACAACAAAGGTCAGCTCACACCATTTTGTTTGTGAATCCATTTATTTTGGTCTGTATTTTGAATAGTTTTGTTTGGATTGTGAGCACTTTGTTGCTGTGTTGACCCATTTTGCTCTTTACACCAAAAATCCCTGTTAACAGAGTGTATATTTTAACCTGATAGTTAGAATTTGCTTAAATCTGAAATCATTCTGTTTAAATCTGAGGTATTTTTGGTTGTTGTCATAGCTTTTAAAACTACTGTAGCAGGTTTTAAATATGAGAATTAGGATGTCATTCAGTGCAAGAGGCAGAAGTAAAGTTAGAGAAGGTTCAGTAATCAGATTTTATTTTTAACTAAAATTTATTACAAGCTTCATCAGCCATTATCTCACAATACTAGTTTTGATTGAACTGAAGTTTACTTAAGATCATTCAAAGAAACAATGATTAAAATGTGTCAGGGACTCACTTAAGAGGAAACAAGTCCCCAATCTTGTGAGCCAAGACTCCTAAGTTAAGCCCTGCAATAACCAAACCAATAAGCACTGTAACCATAGCAAGGTGACCAAAGTGGCCTAATTATGCGCACCTGCTCATCATAGAGCTTAACCAGCCCAACAGGTAATATCCTACCAAGTATGTCAACAGGTAGAAGGATGTGTTAGGTCTAACCAAAGAAGGTTCAGCTGGTGGAGGCGGAGTGGCCATAGTGGACCTTTCTTCCTCAGTGACCTGATAGGATACTTGAGCCAACCATTAGTCAAGGACTCCTTCTGGTGGGAGTCATTGAGAGAGGAGTTATGCCAGGCTGTATTGGGAGTTGGATTCTCCAAGGCCAACACCACAGATAGAAAAGAAACTAGAAACCAGAACAGGAAATAACTTCCCTTCATGGCTTTAAAAAGGGGTTTACAAAGTAAGTTTGATCAAGTTTGAATACAGGGTAATTCTTTATTGTTGGAACAAGTAGAAATACTAGATATGGCTCTCTTAAATACCCAAACAGAGGGCTGTGAAATTCAAGAGGATCTTTGGATAGGAGGGGATTTACCATGAGATTTGACTGAAACTATGGCTGATATTATTCCCTGTGCCATGTGTGAACACACTTGGAACTTAATATTCTGTATAATAGAATTGAGCAAAGAGAGGTAAAATGTTGCAACCAAGTTTCTAGACTTGCCTGCTAACATATCTTACAATACACAGGGGGGGCTCAATCAGTTGCCCCTTGACGTATCTAATTACATGGATTATTCTGATGGCAATATTGAATAGCAGGTACTTCATTCTAATTAGGAGCATTACCAATTTGACTTGCTGATCCCTGCACAAGTTATTCCTTGGCTTTGAACCTTACATTGAACTTCCCAATATGCCACCCCCTTGTGGCCTTGTGGCTTTCCCCATATGGTATATTAATCACAATATTCTACAATAAACAATACCTTATTATTATTATTCTGTCCTTTCTTTTGGACTGGTTTCTCCAATTCCAAATACTGAGTCCTCATTGGTTCAGTTTCAACAGTGATAGCAGCAGTAGATTGACAACCTACCTAAAACAAAATTCCCCCTAAGAAAGGACAGAGTACAGGCTGTATGGCTACTCCCCAACCAGAAACTTTCCTGCCAATCCCCAAGGGGGACATCTCCAACGGGTATGTCATCTATCAAGATCATCTAGTCCTCACCAGTGTGTACAATTGACTCTGCCTTGGGCAGAGTGACGCCAGCGTCACCCTGCCCCAGTTGGACCTATCCCAATGCATGCTCAACCTTCAGCTAGAATCCTTTGCTGGTGGCATTGAAGGGGCCAACATTGTCAGTTGGCTCCAATCTACTGAAACCTGCCTCCGTATCTGTCAGGTTCCTGAGCTCATGTGGGTTGCCACTGTATCTGGTTGCCTCACGGGGCCCGCCGCTGTGTGGTTCACCAACTGGGCCAGTCAAGAACTCAACGTTACCTGGGCGGCATTCTGAGATGCCGCCAAGTCCCGCTACAGCAAAACCTTCTCCCCCATTGTTGTGGGGACTCCTCTTCTAGCAATCAAATAAACTGGTTCTGTTCCTGAGTACCTGGCCGCCTGGCAACAAGCTCTTGCCGCTGCCCCTGAAGCCGTGACTGACAGAAATGCAATGCTACTCACCCTCATCATCAATGGGTTAAAACCCCATATCTGCAAGTGGGTCCCTGTAGGTTGCTGTACCTCCATTGATGACTGCTACAAGGCTATTGTGGAGGCTAACAACCAGGCCTCAATGGGCTTCCACTGTACTAGTGATGCCTCATCCTAACCACGTACAACACCTGGCAATGGCCACAATCAAGTGGGCCGCCGCCAGCCCCGTCAGCAGGATAATGGGACTAAACGCTCCCGCAAGGGGGAGCTCCAGCTTGCACGGATTGAGGATCAGGGAAAAGCCTGGGGGCTGTAGCAACAAGAGGCCCTGCAACCCTGCTTGACCCACCCTCTCAATCCTTACTTGCAAAGAACCCCTGTGACTACAATATCCATGAAGTCAAAACCCTGGATGTCTTCCAAGTCCACAGTGACAACCCTGTACTGCAAGCAAGTCACTCCTCAAATAAAGTAACACGCTAATCCTATCCCTTCCGTTTCTGTAGGAACACCCATAAATTACTGGTAGATACCAGGGCCAACCACACTATGGTAGACCAGGTGTTTGCCAACTCTCAGCAACTGGACCAAGTGCCCAGCAGTGTCAGAGATCCAGTCTTGGACGGCTGGCCTGTTGTTTTCAGGGGTAACTCAGGCTGGGTTTTTTTGCGGACAATGCCCACCACAAGAGGGGAGCTAACTTCAAAAGATAGGAGGCAGACTTCCCCACCCAAGACCACAGGCTGTCAGCCGGGATTATAGTGTCAATCACCCCTGTGAAGGTGATGTACACAATCCCAAACAGCTTGCCAGGATGGTCAGTTGGGAGGTTGGGTGCGGAAGCAGGCATGGGTTTTGGGGTCACAGGCGGTTCCATGGACAGGTCGTAAGCAGGGAGATAATTGAATTTCCCTCTGAACAACTTGGGTGTTGAAAATATCCACAGACCTTGTTGGTTGTATCTAACTGCGTTTTGTATGCAGGCCAGGGGATTGAGTTCAAGTATCTTTTCCGGGGTATAATCTTTGTATTCAGACTTCAGAGGGTAGCTGATAAAGTGGACAGGTCTAAAGGGTACACCAGGAGGATGGAAAACAGCGGGCAGGTGGGCCAGGAGATCTCAAGCTGAATTGGTAGACAGCAAATACAGAATAAGGCAATAGCTATATGAGCCAAGTTAACATAAGCTTTATTCAAAAATGGCAATAAGTTTGGAGCACAGAGTCCTTGGGTCTATATAGTACCCCCCTCCAAACTTAACATTTTCCATGGGGGGTTCATCAGGGCATTGGGAAGGCCAGGGATGGGGGAACTGGGTATTTGGGTCCAAAGGCAGCAATATGGCACTTGACCCGGGGGTTCTTTCATTGGTCAGGAATCTTGATTTGGCTGTCTGATTATCTTGCTTTAGTGTTGAGGTCATGGGACCGGATTGCAGGCCCATGCCTCTTTCCTGGGTTAGCTCTTTATTGATTGCTGGTGTAGACTTTGAGTTTGAGAAGCTAATAGTTTCCAAATCAGTGCCTCCATTAGGCGCTGTGATTAATCCTCCATTTGGCGCAATGATTTCTTTGGTTTGTCTCTTTTTTCTGCATGGACCAATACACTCAGTATCAGCTTGTGGGGGCTTGATCCCAGAAAAACGCAGGAAGGTGGTTCTGCAGTCCACAGGCCTGGTGGCCCAAAGGAATCCAGGTTTGGGGTTTGATTCCTGCTCCTGGGCCTGGGTTTCTAGAGAGGAAGAATTGTCAATTCTGACACCATCCTCTTCTTCCCCTGAGGGCCCTCCCTTCCTATTCTTCTTGTTCAGGTAGAGCTGGACGGCTTCTTGGGCATTAGTCAGGTTGCTCAGTAGCTCCCAAGTACTTTCTTCTAGTGGGTATCCTTTCCACTTTACGTAATACTGGGGTTTTTGGTAGTGAGTTTGGTTGCAGTGTATGTATTTAACTTCATATTCCTCAGTGCAGCCTGTTTGGATGGGTGGGGGGCTGTCTTAATCTGTTGGTGGGGGAGCAAATTCCCATCTTTTTTTTTAACAGCAGGGAACAGTGGAACACATCATGAATCTTCCAGGAGGGGGGTAGGTCTAGCTTGAAGGCAACCTCACCAACTAGTTTGGTGATTTTGTGGGGGCCGCTTCTTATGTGAGCTAATTTCCTGCAGGGCACATGCAGGGGTACGTTCCAGGAGTCTAGGTATACTTTGTCTCCAACTTGTAAGGGTTGGCCTGGGATTTTTTTGCGGTCAGCAAAGGCTTTGTATATCTGCACTGCGCGGTTCAGGTTGGTCAAGCATGTTTTTTGTGTGTTGTGAATTTTTTCAATCCAGGAGTGTCCAGTGGTGTTCAATTCCTTTTTGCCAATCTGGGGGTCCCAGGTGGGGTCAAACCCATTGTTGGCTTTGAATGAGGAAATGCCTGTGGAGGTGTGGTCTTTACTGTTGTAGGCAAACTGGGCCATGGGGAGCATTTTGGCCCAATTGTCCTGATCAGTGTTAGTGTAGCATCAAAAATATTGTTCAAGGATCTGGTTTACTTGTTCAGTTTGATTGTCTGTCTGTGGGTGGTAGGAGGTAGATACACATCACTTGATTCTTAGGTCTTTCATTACCTGTATCCAGTAGTTTGACTTGAATTGGGGTCCTCTGTCTGTGATGATTTTCTCAGGTATTCTGTGTTGCGTGAGGATGCAGTTGTGGAAGTGCTGGGCTGTTTCTGCTGCTATGCAAGTGGTGGTGGTTGGTACAAAGTATGCCATCTTGGTGAAGCGGTCTACCATGACCAGGATTGCATTGTACAAGAGGGATGGCGGCAGTTCCACAATGTAGTCCATGAAGACAGATCTCCAAGTTCCATGGGGTATATCCAAGGATCTTAGAAGTCCTTCAGGTTTGTTTCTGCGAGTTTTGGTCTGTCCTCAGGTCTCACACCCCTTCAGATATGTGCTTACGTCTTGGTTCATTTTTGGCCAAGCAAAGTTCCTTCTGATGCTCCGGAGGGTCTTGAGCCTACCTGGGTGTCCAGCCATCTCAGAATTGTGGTAGTATCTCAAGACGTTAGTTCTGATGTCCCCTTCTGGTATAAAGATCCTGTTGTGGAGCATTAGTGTGGTTCCCTTCAATGAGTAGCCTTTTTGGTAGTGGGCGCTATCCAAGGATTTGGAGAGGTCAGAGGTCAAGGTCTTGGTGAACTTGTCTAGTGCTTAGGCCCTTAGTACTTCTGGTTTGCTGGCTCTGATTTTCATCAATCCCAGGTGAATGCCTAGGCTTGCTGTATCCAAGAGGATTTGGGTGTTGTGGTCACGGGTTTCTAGGTGGGTAGGCATCAGGTCAGTTCTTCTACTTAGGGCGTCAGGTACCATATTCACCTTTCCTGGCTTGTAGTCTATGGTCAGAGTTTAGTCAGCCAGTTCTAAGGCCCATCTTGCTTGTTGTTGGTTAAGCTGGTGTGTTTTGAAGAAGTAGACCAAATTCTTATGGTCTGTCAGGACCTTTACCGGGTATTCAGCTCCACATAGGTATTGGCGCCAATGTTTCAGGGTCTTCATTATGGCTAGCATCTCCTTGTCATATATCAGGTAGTTTCCTTCCACAGGTAGCATCATCTTGGAGTAATATGCTACAGTATGTAGCATACTATCCCCTCCTTCCTGAAGAAGGACCCCTCCCACCGCAAAGTCTGACGTGTTGGTTTCCAGAACAAAAGGTTTGGAGGGATCTGGCATGGCCAGGACGGGGGCAGAGGTGAAGGAAAGTTTCAAGGTTTCAAAGGTGGTGGTACATTCCGGAGTTCAGGCAAAGGTGACCTTTTCAGAGCAAAGGCGGGTCAGGGGGAGGGTAATGTGAGAAATTTTTTGGATGAAATCCTGCAATAATTTGCCAGGCCCAAGAAACTTCTCATGTACTTTTGCTTTTGGGCACCAGCCAAGATGTTATTGCTTCTACTTTGTCTTGTGCCATGGCAAAGCTTCCAGTATTTACTATGTATCCCAGGAATTCAACTTCAGACTGAAAGAATTCACACTTCTTAAGCTTAGCGTGTAAGTTGGCTTGGGAGAGTTTCTCCAGCATAAGGTCCAGGTGGTGCAGGTGTTCCTTGTGAGACTTGCTGTAGATGAGAATGTCGTCCAGATATGCCACACAAAAACGGTCAAGGTATTCCCCTAGGACAGTGTTGATCATTCTTTAGAAGGTGCTTGGGAGTTGCAGAGGCCAGAGGGCATCATGAGGTACTTGTACAGCCCATATTGAGTTTTGAAGGCCGTCTTGTACTTGTCTCCATCCTTGATTCAGATTTGGTTGAACACATCTTGGAGTTTAATTTTTAGTACACCTGGGCTCCTTTCAGGGATCCACTCATTGGGAAGTCTTTCCCCAATTTAATGGAGAAGAGCTCCCAATTTGAATTTGATAAGAGCAAAACCTACTGGAATCCCTATCATTAACATGTGTAGAAGGTGACCAAATAGACAGAATCTTCCCAAGAAGGGAGTGAAGTGATTGAGAAGATAATAGACACTGGTGTACCCCAAGACCAACCAGGGGGCCTTGGGGTGGATTATAGGTGGGAATTGATCTGTTTCAACATAAGGGGCATGTCTTTGACGCAGACCAAAACAATACCAAATTGAGTCTTCAGATTTTTCAGTAGGAGTTGGTTCAGGGTTTTTGAAGTTAACATTTGCTTGCCCATAATTGATTAACACACACAAATTCCATACAAAGGAAGATGAACTTTGTGTTGTTGGGGGAACCTTTAGAATCTACTAATCAAGTGTTTAGAATTGAAAATATAGATTTATTTGGTTGATAGGAAATAAAGAAATTATTGGAGCAATTTGGATGGGAGGAATTTGTCAGTTTAAATACTGACTTCAAGTGAGGAAGGGAACATTGTGGTTACCAGGTAGATCTGCAAGAGTGATTTGAGAAGTATTGCTTTGCAGGACTGCAGCAGGCTGCAGCCTGCAATGCAAGAAGAGGAAGGTTGGGATATTGCATTTCAGCATTATACCTGACTTTGGTTGGGAATGGAATCTGGGGCTGGATGAGAAATATTCCTTTGGCTTGGATGGTTCACTGGGTTTGATTAGATACTTAGGTCCCTGAATCTCTGGTTTGGATATTCTTTGCATTTAATTTCAGATTGATTGGTTGTTTTATCTTTATTGGTGTCCAAATTTAATGCTGAATCTTTGTTTTTGCTGTCTGGAGCCTTAATTTTTGTTTTTGAAATATAATTTATATTTTGGCCTGGTTTTCACGTTTGTTTTTGCTTTTGAAGTTGAATCTAATATATTGATTCATCAATTTCAAATGCGTGTTCAAATGAATTTCATTTAGAGATTTGGTTTTGACCTTTGTTTCTGATGTAGCATTTATAAATGCAACTTCTGGTTTCTTAATGATTGCAAAACAATTAAAATTTGATTTCCAATTTGTGTTAGGGATGGAATCCCTTACAGCTCCAGTCAGTACATCACAGAGGTTGTTGGTTTGGGGATGGGGTAGCGGTTCTTCACTGTAATGTCATTCAGTTTTTGGTAATTCATGCATGGACACATCCCACCATCTTTTTTCCTTCAAACAGCATGGACAACAAGCAGGGGGCCTTTGACACCCGGATGTACCTTTTTTTGTCATATCCTCAAGGTATGCTTTCAAGGCCACTTGCTTGCGGTGGTTACAGCTTTAGATGGGGTCATGGTGTGGTTGAGTCCCTGGTAGTAGGTCTATGGCGTGGTTGTAGATTGAATGGCTGGGTAGTTTTGTGGCTGCTTCTTCACTAAACACATGGTTCTATCTCTGTAGGGGGTGGGCAGTATTCCAACACTAGGTTTTATCTTCATAGCCAAGAGTTTGTTGGTAGGGAATCAGTCATGGCTCATGCAAAAAGGAACAGTGTCACAGGATTCTGGTTGGCCTAATGTGGTGGTTTGCTTGCGGTAGTTCAGGATCAGGCCATGTTTGTCAGACCAGGAGTCGCCCAGTATAAGGGGGTGGGGTAGTCCTGGTAAGAGGATCAGGGACAATGGGTATACATTGTGTCCAATGGTCAATGGGAGTTCTTGTTCACACTCATAGCCGGTGTCCAAGGAGCTGTTTCCCATGATTACTTATAGACTGCGCTCTGAGGCTGTCAAGCCTAATTCTTCTGCTAAGCTGGCATTAATAAAGCTTTTGTCTGCCCCTGTATCAATAAAGGTTTCAATCTTGCGCTTGTTCCCTGCTACTTCTATGGTCACTTGGATGAACTTGTAAGACTGGGAAGAAGAGTTTATTTGCGCCAGTGAGATTGGGGCAGTGTTCTTCTTAGGGCAGGCTCTGTTCAACTGACCCGCTTTGTGGCAGTGGAAGCAGAGTCCTTCACGGTAGTGTTGTTGGAGCTCTTCAGGGGTCATCCCTGTTCTGTTGGGGGTTGGTGTTTGGGGTTGGCAGGCCTGGGAGGAGCCAGTGTTCTCTTGGTTCATGCTAAGACCCTTGCACAGGGGAATTAGCTCTTCTAGGCTGAGGGTGGGCAGATGGTGCTTCAACAAGTCCTTTATTGCTAGATTGACTCCCTTTTGGAAGATAATGGCTGCCAGTTTGTCCTTGAGTTGGGTGTGGGTTTTCAGTTTTAGGAATTTGTCAATATACGCTTGGATGGGTTGGGGACCTTGTCAAATTTCTAGCAGGGAGTTCAGGGTGTATTATCTAGTGTTGCAATCTTCTCTCATGGCCATTAACTCAGCCTCAAACTTGGCGTAGTCTAAGCAGAATTCTACGTCCTCAGCTGTGGCCTTGCCAAACCAGTCCAAGGTGTCCCCTGATAGCATTGAAGCAACCCCAAGGATCTTCTCAGTGTCACTGGCATAAGAGGGGGCGTTGGTAAGGAAATGCAGGTGGAGGACTGGCATGACATGCCTAGCTTCCTCAAGCGTGAGCTTCCCCATCTGAGGCATCTCCACCTTTGTGAGGGATTGGTTCACAATCACGTTTTGCACTTGGGAGGACAGAGCTTTGTTTGCATCAGTGATATTGGCGTTGGTTCTCTTTGGGTCATTAAGGTTTTTATTATTTCACATGGAAGAGATCAGGTTTGTGGTCATCATATAGGTGTAATAAGTGATTATCAATAGCAAAAGTATACAAGATGCCCCAAGAAATAACAACATCTTGGGGCTCAGGATACCAGGTTTAATAAAGATTGCCATAATGTCAGGGATCCAGTCTTGGGCGGCTGGCCTGTTGTTTTCAGGGGTAACTTGGGCCAGGTTTTTTGCGGGCAATGCCCACCACAAGAGGGGAGCTAACTTCAAAAGGTAGGAGGCAGACTTCCCCACCCAAGACCATGGGCCAGCGGCTAGGATTATGGTTTCAATCACCCCTGTGAGGGTGATGTACACAATCCCAAACAGATTGTCAGTATGGTCGGTTGGGAGGTTGGGTGCGGAAGCAGGCATGGGTTTTGGGGTCACAGGCGGTTCCATGGACAGGTCGTAAGCAGGGAGATAATTGAATTTCCCTCTGAACAACTTAGGTGTTGAAAATATCCACGGGCCTTGTCAGTTGTATCTAACAGTGGATTGTATGCGGGCCAGGGGATCAAGTTTGAGTATCTTTTCTGGGGTGTATTTCTTGTATTCAGACTTCAGAGGGTAGTTGATAAAGTGAACGGGTCCAAAGGGTACACCAGGAGGACAGGAAACAGCAGGTAGTGGGGCAGGAGATCTTGAACTGAATTGATAGACAGCAAATACAGAATAAGGCAATAGCTGTATGAGCCAAATTAACATAACCTTTATTCAAAAATGGCAATAAGTTTGGAGAGCAGGGTTCTTGGGTCTATATAGTACCCCCCTCCAAACTTAACATTTTCCATGGGGGGTTCATCAGGGCATTGGGAAGGCCAGGGCCAGGGGAATTGGGTGCTTGGGTCCAAAGGCGGCAAAATGGCACTCAGCTCGGGGGTTCTTTCATTGGTCAGGAATCTTGATTTGGCTGCCTGATTATCTTGCTTTAGTGCTGAGGTCATGGGACCGGGTTGCAGGCCCGTGCCTCTTTCCTGGGTTGGCTCTTGATTGGTTGCTGGTGTAGACTTTGAGTTTGAAAAGCTAATAGTTTTCAAATCAGTGCCTCCATTAGGCGCTGTGATTAATCCTTCATTTGGTGTGATGATTTCTTTGGTTTGTCTCTTTTTACTGCATGGGTCAATACGCTCGGTATCAGCTTGTGGGGGCTCAATCCCAGAAAAACGCGGGTGGGTGGTTCCGCAGTCCCCAGGCCCAGCGGCCCAAAGGAATCCAGGTTCAGGGTTCAATTTCTGCTCCTGGGCCCGGTTTTCTAGAGAGGAAGAATTGAAAATCCTGACAAGCAGGTTCAAGGCAGTACAAGTAGCTGACTCCTACAGAGTTGCAATCACCCATGAGACGGTACCCTTCTCTGCAAGAATGGGGAACATCCAGGTTAAGCTCTCTGGGCCAATCATGACCGGGCTCAGCTACAATGTAATTTCTGGCCTTGACTGGATTTGGCACAACCTTCCCTACATTGACTGGGATATCTCTGTCATCACCCTCAATAGAAATAAGATGGGGTTCCAGATCTACCCTGTGGAAATGAGCAAGTTACTGCATGATACTGTGTTTGTCAGAATAACGGAGACAGGCTCGTACAATTTCAAGGGGGGAACTAGACTTTAATCAATGCTCTGTCAAAGTTATCCGCGCTGAACCATCTGCGGTCCCTCCCTTGACCTCCTCACCACCACCAGCGCTCACTGCCCTCCTCAAGGAGTACCAGGACGTATTCAGTGAGACATTTGAACAACTACCTCCTTCCTGGGAGATTCAGCATGCTGTACAACTTCAAGGGTTGTTACCTAAAGCACAACCATTATATTGTCTTACACCAAAGGAAGATGAGACCCTCCACCAGCACCTTGTGGACGCGCTTGATAAGGGCTTCATTTGCCCCTTGCTCTCTCCATACAGGGCAGCTGTCTTCTTTGTAGCCAAGAAGGATAGGTCCCTTTGTCTGGTCACAGACTACCGCGCCCTAAATGAGGTGATGGTCAAGAATAAGTACACCCTGCTGCTGATTGACAACCTGTTTGATACTCTTGCAGGTGTGAAGGTCTTTAGCAAGATTGATCTCACTGCAGGGTACAACCAGGTCCTCATTGCACCAGGGGATGAGGCAAAAACTGTCTTCCACATGCGCTACGGGTTGTTTGAGTGTTGTGTCATGAACTTTGGAATGACCAACGCCCCTTCTACCTTTGCCATGTTGATGAACAAAGCATTTGAGGAACTGATTAGAAAATGTGTGGTTGTGTACCTTGACAATATTATTGTCTTCAGTCAAGATCAAACCACACACCTCCAACACCTCTGTGCTGTCCTTGACACCCTTTGGAAAAACCAGCTAAAAGCTAAACCCTCCAAATGTGAGTTCCTCAAGTCAGAGCTGTTATTCCTTGGGCACACCATCTCTGCCCAAGGGATAAAGCCCGACCCTGCAAAAATCAAGGCAATCACCAGCATGCCGCCCCCCACTGATGTGGGCCAGGTGTGGACCTTTTTAGGCATAGTTGCCTATGTGCACAAGTTCATTCCCAATTGCAGAGAACTAATTGCATCTCTCACTGAGCTTCTCAACATCAAACAGCGCTTCAATTGGACCCCTGTCAGAGATCAAGCCTTAGAAATGTTGAAACAAAGACTCACAACAGCACCAGTACTGAAGTTTCCCAATTGAAACTGCCAGTACAAACTCGAGACCAATGCCTCTGACAGGGCCATAGGGGGCGTGCTAAGGGTAGAAACTGACAATAGCGTCTTCCTCCCCGTGGTGTATGAGTCCAGGAAGCTTACCAACTCGGAACAACGCTATCCCATCCATGATAAAGAACTGGCAGCAATTGTGCACTGTGTTGAGAAGTGGCGCTGTTACCTGGAAGGTGCTACCTTCTCACCCCGCGTTCTGACGGACCACAAGTTGCTCCAGTACTTCAACATGCAGTCCCACTTGACGCGCTGCCAAGCAGGATGGGTTGAGCGTCTATCCCCTTACCAGTTGTGCATCAAGTACAAGCCTGGGAAGGAACTTGTCACAGCTGACGCCCTCTCACGCCTCTATGTAGCATCTATCACCAGGGATGATGGCTTGGACCCAGATTGGCCAATGTTGTACTTCTGCCCTGAAGCAACTCGTTACAAAGGCCTTAACTCAGTAACCATCTCCAAGCTGAAGGACAACAAAAGTCTGTTCACCAGGGATGCTGGCAATGTCTGCCACCGGGCAGAGACAGGTGAGAAGACACCTTACATCCCCACCATGCAGCGAGGTGACACAATATTGCACTACCACCAAACCCTGGGTCACATCAGAGGGCGTAACCTCTTCAAGATCATGAAACAGAAGGTTTGGTGGCTGCGCATGCGTCAAGACATCTTGGATCTCCTCAAAATGTGAGTGCTGTGCAAGAAGAACACATCTAAACCTGCACCCCCCAAGTCTGTCCTGCCCATCAAGGCCATGAAACCCTTCAAGCAGTGGGCCCTTGACGTTGTGGGGCCACTCCCTGAAGACAGACTGGGAAAGAAGTACATTATCACTGCCATTGACTACTTCACTTGCTGGCCAGTGGCCTGGGCAACAACTAACCACACCGCCACCACCATCACCCGCTTCATTGGCAAGGAAATTGTGGCCCGCTTTTGGCTTCCCAAATGTCTCATCACAGATGGCGGCCCCAAACTCATTGGACATGTCATGAAGGCATACTGTGCCAAGAACGCACTCCAATGGATAGTTACGACCCCCTACCATCCTCAAGCCAATGGACATGTAGAACGGTTAAATGGCTCACTGGTCCAACTTATTGCCAAGCCCTCACAAGAGCACCCCAACACCGCATGGACTGAACACCTGCCCACTGCTCTACTTATCCTGCAAGCAAGGGTCAACAGGGGCACGGGGTTCAGCCCCAGCATCCTGGCCTTTGGGACACCTGACAGTCTGACAGGGGTTGAACAGGGAAAGCTACGGTCGCGTGCCTGACAAGCCTCCTTTAGTAACAACCCCATCCCTAGACTAATGGCGTGCCAAAGCCTGGGAAATTGAACACAAGCAAATTGAGGGAGGGGCAAGGCACCTTGAAGCTAGATACGCCATAGGTGACCCTGTCTACACCCTCAACCCCAATTCTGCCAAGTTGGAGCCCAACCACCTAGGGCCCTTTAAGATAGCTGCTGTCTACGACAACCATACCTATCAACTTGAAGATGCCCAAAGAAACACCAAGAAGCTTCACCATGATTGCTTGCGCCCCTGCCGCGCCATCCCTACACAAAAGCTGTTTGTGCGGACCTTCCTAGACCTTCCGCAGGCTCCGGTCTTGGTGTCTGATGACAAGCAGGGGGCAAGGGGGGGTGTTGCAACCAAGTTTCCAGACTTGCCTGCTAACGTATCTTACGATACACAGGGGGCGCTTGATGAGTTGCCCCTTGATGTATCTAACAACATGGATTAATCTGATGGCAAATATCAAATGGCAGGTACTTCATCCTAATTAGGAGTGTTATCAATTTGACTTGCTGATCCCCGCACAAGTTATCCCTTGGCTTTGAACCTTACATGGAACTCCCCATTATGCCACCCTCTTGTGGCCTTGTGGCTTTCTCCATATGGTATATTAATCACAATATTCTATAATAAACAATACCTTATTATTATTATTCTGTCCTTTCTATTGGACTGTTGTCTTCCCCAATTCCAAATACTGAATCCTCATTGGTTCAGTTGCAACACAAGAAAGGTTCAGCTGGTGAAGGTGGAGTGATGGAGTGGCCATAATGTACCTTTCTTCCTCAGTGACCTGATAGGATACTTGAACCAACCATTAGCCAAGGACTCCTTCTGGTGGGAGTCATCAGGAGAGAAGTTATGCCAGGCTGTAGTGGGAGTTGGATTCTCCAAGGCCAACACCACAGATAGGAAAGAAACTAGAAACCAGTACAGGAAATAACTTCCCTTCATGGCTTCAAAAAGGGGTTTACAAAGTAAGTGTGATCAAGTTTGAATACAAGGGAATTCTTTATTGTTGGAACAAGTAGAAATCTAGATATGGCTCTCTTAAATACCCAAATGAAGGGCTATGGCATTCAAGAGGATCTTTGGATAGGAGGGGATTTACCATGAGATTTGACTGAAACTATGGCTGATATTATTCCCTGTATCATGTGTGAACACACTTGGAACTTAATATTCTGTATAATAGAATTGAGAAAAGAGAGGTAAAAGGTACCAGCCACAAGATCAAACATAGTTAAGTGGTAAATCCGCTTAATCTCAGTGAAAATCAAGTACTGAGCTTGATTTAAGTATAGAAGAAGTGGCTTTGTGAGCAGCAAGAGAGTTGAGACCAGCCAATCAGAATTCAAGCAGTAAGTGATGTGTATTATTAAACTATTAACAATAGTAGACTGATAACCAAAGGTGGAAGCAAGAGACAATTGAACAAAATCCGTATAAAAGGTAAACTAAGCTGAGAAGTTGATTGTAGACTAACATTTAGTTTCTTGTCAGGGTTCCAAGTTTGATCCCCATCTGGCTTCAAACCAGGGTTATCAATTGTCTCAAAAACCTTATTGTTTTTTGTTTGTGCTGGTGTGATAGCCTTTAACCCTCAATAAAATTAATGTAGTCAGGGAATAAATCCCTGAAAAAACAATAGCTATGTATTTTGACCAAAAGGAATCATTTTTATACTTATAATTAGACACAACAAGAACCACTTGGGATTGTGCTTGGCCACAACACAATTCATGTATATTGTGTTGCAACTTTAGGAGCAGGGCACAGAATGTGGCAGTTGCAGTTGTGACCTGTCCCCTAAACACACAAAACAGACCTGCATGAATTGTGATGTGACATGAAGGTCACTTTATGATCTGTGCCCAACTGTCAAAGCCACAGAACCAATTGTGATGGACAGAGCTTGGTCACAACACAGATTGTGATAATTTTGGTGTCTGTCCATACTCTAGTCACATGCCAAGTTTGCAGGAGCAGATCTTAAGGGACCATGCTTGCCAGGGGCTCAACCCTTATGAGCTGGACTTGTTTCCTGGGCAGGAAAGGTGCTCCTAGCAGGTCGGATAAGGAATCAACTGATCTTGGGTAAGAGATCCAGGAGAAAGGGCAGAGCTAGGGCTCCTGATCTTTCACCGCATTGGATAAGTAACGAGTAGGGTTGGGATGGGCACCAAAATCTACACAATTGGTTTTGTGACCAAGCTTTGATTGGCACAATTGGTTTTGTGATTTTGTCAGTTGAGCACAATTCATTTTGTGACCTTCATGTCACATCACAATTCATGCAGATTGGTTTTGTGTTTTTAGGGAGCAGTACACAATTTCAACTGCCACATTCTGTGCCCTGCTCCAAAAGTCACAAAACAAATCTGCATGAATTGCGATGTGACCAAGCACAATCTCATGTGGTTTTGTGTTGTGTCCAATCATAAGTATACAAGCTATTCCTTTCAATTGAAATAGATATTTATAAATATTTTGATTGGTGTTTTAATATAATTATCTAAAGCAAACTGTGATACGATCAAATATATCATTGTGAGGTAATAGCAGATAAAGCTTTAATAAATTCAATTTAAAAAATAAAGTCTCACAACTGAACTTCCTCTAATTTTACATCCTGTGCCCCTTCACAAAATGAAATCATCTGTTTCACCCTTGAGAACCATTCTAATTTTACATCATGTGCCTTGCACAAAATGAAATAATCTGTTTCATATTTGAAAACCACCTTCCTTTTATATTTTGTGATCTACACAATAGAGTGAGGCACAAATTGTGACCTACTCCAAAAGGTGTGACACAAAATCACATGGTTTGTTTTGTGAACCAATCCAAAACATCCAAAAAATGGTTTTGTGACACTGTGTTTGCACAATTGCTGTTTCCATCCTTTCCCTAGTAACAAGGCTGTTTTAAAGTTTATATGCCGTGGTGGGAAGGGTGCTTCCATGTGGAAGTTGATCAGCAGTGTAAACTGGAGAGTTGAAAGTAGTTGTCTTAATTGGGAATTGGTGTATCACCAGATGGTCTAAAAATGGATGTGAAGGTGTTTATTGAAGATAGGGGGAGGTGGATTTAATTGGAGGGGAGATGTTTTCATCAATCCAAGTGAGGATTGATTCGATCGAGCTTGGGATCAACTGTAATCGATACAGTATGGCAAAGGTTAAATAGAGAAGGAGGCTTATTTATGGCCAGTTTGGTTAGGAATATATATGCTGTAAGGCATTGGTATGTATGGCAAAGGGGATGCACAGCCAAATGAATTCTATCTCTTCCTGATAGCGGCGCATTGTGATTGGCGGCAAGTTCTCTCGAGATTAAATCAAGTATGTGGGTGAGGTTGTGAGAATCAACCATTTTTGACAATCGGACAATCCAAGGTTTGATTTTAGTCTAATCTTATCGGATCCAACCCTTGATTTGATTGGTCGCTCTGAGATATTTCCATGTCGTTTGTTGAGAAGATTTCATTTATTAATAAGCTTTGCAAATTAAATAAAAAAACTGTCGTGCACTTTTCCGAGCATTCAATCTTCATAAGCCCATGCAAGGAGAACTTTGCCCCCTCCAAATACAGACGATTCAATAGATTTCCCATTAAACTTGATCGCTAAACCGAACCTTACCACGGAGGCCTAGCCAATCAGAGCAGTGTATCGTTTGGTGGGACGGAGCAGTTTCGTCAGGTACCAGGAGTATTCTCGAATCAAGGCTGACCACAGCAACCCGAGTTATATCGGCATAATCCTCAATATTGGATCTGATCCACCAAGGCTGAAGTTGCCATACAAGCCTCCCCATTCCTCTACATTCATTGTACTCAACATGTCGCAGCAGGGAGACCCCAAGAGTGATTCTGATGACAGATATGCCTCAGGTCAGTTTAATTTACGTGCTAAAGGTTTGCTTTAACCACACCTTGCGGTTTGGACGAGTACCGTCCTTTTGATTAATTCTGTGCATTTAGCTCATCTTTTACAGTTTCTGGCTAATCGTCAAATAATTTCCCTTTAAATCTATTTTCAAAAATATATCTCCAGTTTTTAAACTTTGAATCTCATATTCCGACTTTATTTCCTGATATAACAACTCACTTTTAAGCAGAAAACATCCTTGTAAGTTTAAAGGTCCCTTTGCCAAATTCAGATTGCACTAACCCTAGGCTTAAATGTTGGAATTCCCTAATATAAACTACAGTACTAAATATATAAAGCTCTTATAAAATCATAGAAGTTTATAATTAATCAACGCAAAAAGGGAGCTTTTTTGGATCAAAGGACATCCTATCTTTTGTCAACTTTTCAGACTGCTTTTACAGAAAAGCGCCTGCATCCTTGTTAACTAAGCTATTCAATAGATTCCCAGGAAGATATTACTTCAGAAGAGACCTTTCATGATACAGGTAGTGATATTGGGTATCTATTAAACAATTAGATGATCTAGGGTTTGAAAATGATGAGGAGCTGGGCGAGACTCATGGAAAATCTCAGGTAAGCAGAAAAGTCGATGGGTATCTTATCTTTCAAGTACCGAGTCGCTTGGGAGATTCCGGACAGATCCTGTGGGATACATGATGCGGCTAACTGCTGAATCAAGTGCTTTTATCCAGGGCCTGGGGTGGCGTAATTACGATAATTACCTTGGCGCCAGGATTTTCGAGTCAGGGGCAACTGAGGATATTAAAAACGTTGTTCTCGGAAGAGAGCGCATTAAATCCTGTATAGATCGGCTGATGAAGGAGCTTGACACCTCAAGCCTTTCCGCCAAAGAAGCCAAACGCATCACCAGACTACCCAACGCCGCGCGAGCAGCAGAGCTTGATGTACAGCTTCGCAGTAGATCGCGGTCGATTCTTGACCGACTATCCGCCAACATGAATAGTCTCCCCTTCATTAAACTATTTGCTTTTACACTCAACACCATCCTTGTCCGCATGTACCATCAGGGCATCTACATCAAGGAAAGCGAGTTCGCTAAGGTAGCTTTCTCAAGTGCTCTGCTAATTTCTAGGTTCGCGAGGCTGCCAAACTGGCGTCTGAGCGTGGGGTGCCGCTTATCGTGCTGCCATGCCATAAATCGCACGTGGATTACTTGGTCATCTCGTATGTTTTCTTCCGCCTGGGGTTGGCACTACCTTTCATTGCAGCAGGGGATAATTTGGATTTGCCGGTGGTGGGTTCAATCCTGCGCAAGGGGGGCGCCTTCTTTATCCGTCGGTCATGGGCGGACGACCCACTGTATGAAGCCTTGGCGCGCGAGTACATCCAGGTGCTCATGGAACGCGGGTACAACATTGAGTGCTTTATCGAAGGCACCCGCAGCCGTACCGGAAAGTTGCTGAATCCCAAATTTGGAATCCTTCGCATTATCCTGGATGCTGTCATCTCAGGGCGAGTCAAGGACGCCCTCGTGGTGCCTATTAGCATTGGGTATGATAGAGTAGTTGAAACCTCCTCCTACGTCAATGAGTTGCTTGGCACACCCAAGGAGCGGGAGTCCCTCTGGGGTATTTTCACCAACACTAGAATCTTTCAAGTAAGCATCTCCAATGAATTCTTCTAACGACATCAGCTTCGCTGGGGCCGCATTGACAGTAAGTCTGAGTTAAGCTTTCTCTGACGTATAGTTCGCTTTGCCAAACCCTTCTTCCTCCGAGAATACCTTGACCAGCAAATAGAGAAGAGAAAGTAAGAACCTGCAACACTTCTTATCCCAGCTTCACACAGGACAATGTTGATCAGAAGATCATCCTGCAGGCCCTTGGTTATCGGTAAGCCCAGTGCTTAAGCCATGCTTATTTTCAGTGTCATGTCGGATATCAACTCTGCCTCTGTCGTGATGCCGACTGCTTTAGGTAAGTTCCTGTCTGATTTCTAACCAATCAACAGTCGGGACGGTGTTGTTGACCCTGCGTGGACGAGTAAGTTTTTTTGGTAGCATTGTTTTAATCATTTGTAGGGCGTAGGGCAGGACGAGGTAAATTAAAATAAAATAAAGGCGTGGCTGATCTTGAAGCTTGTCCGTCGTGTCGGTTGGCTTAAGCGTCACATCTTGCTCAAGGGCGGGAAGGTTGCTCACTTTGGAGGCATGGGATTGCGTGAAATTGTTACTCGGTACGCTGCTCCATTACTGCTAATCTCTTCAGGGCAACGACGATAATTAAGGATCTCATCGGCACTCGACCTGAGCTTATAGAGCCTGTGTACTTTGCCATCAACCGCTTTGAGCTGAGCTACTATCGCAACCAAGTGATTCATATCTTCTTGAGCGAAGGTAAGGGTTAAGCAGCTTCCTAATCCTAACCGTCATAGCTTTGGTATCCGTTTCTTTGTATACAATCATCAAGCGTGGAGGGTCACGTTTGGACCAGAGGTTCCCATTCAAGCTGCTCCTTGAGGAAGTAGTCTTCCTCTCGCAGCTGCTCAAATGGGATTTTGTCTACCCACCCGGCAAGGCTGAGGACAATTTGCGCCAGACGCTGGAGTTCTTGGTCAATTCAAAGGTTCTAACCTTTAATGGTGAATTCATTGAGCTGAGCGAAGCAGAGCGGGCATCTGGGCGTGAAAACTATGATTTCTACTGCTTCCTTCTGTGGCCCTTCGTCGAGAGCTACTGGTTGGCATCGGTTTCGTTGTTTTCACTTGGCCTTGACGAATGCTCTAGCGAGCCAGCCTGGATCGAGGAGCCCGCATATGTCAACAAAGTCCAGCAGCTGGGCAAGACGCTGTACTACCAGGGAGATCTCAGTTACCTCGAGGCTATCAACAAGGAAACAATGGCCAACGCCTTCATGTGCCTTAAAGAGATGGGAATCATTCTCAGTCGCCCCTCTCCCCGTCCAGCACGCATTGCACTCAATCCCACCTACCTGCCCCAGCGTGACATGACCGGAGCTATCCTTCCCCAGGGCTTGCTCTGGACTTTTGTTGAGCGGATAGGCTCTTTCCGCCGCGAGGGCAAGAACCGCCGTGATAACGCAACTGGTAACCTTTTTGGTTTTCTCTAACCCATGTTTTAGTCAGCACCCGTGTCCTACGGCTTGCCAATCTCATTGGCCTGCAGCTTCAGAGCAGCCTAAAAACATCTGTTGAAAAGAACATGCCCACCTCCACCCTAGCCCCACCATCTTCTCCCCCCTCAAAACTCTAGACCCTTACTCTAATAAACCAGTATAGAATGTAATCATTCATAAACGCCTTTCTGTTATACCGTTTCCCATGCAAACTAAATAATCAACCACTCTTCCTAAGAAACCAACTGAACTTTAAAACATCAACCCAGGAAAAGTCTCTTAAGCTCCATGAACCAATCCATTAACAATGGACCACCCATCCTAGCAAAGGTTCAAACCACAAGCCGGCCACCACAAACAGCATCCCCAAAACCACCATAACACTGCGTGCAAGTATCCCAACTTCCTCGTCTGCTTAAACCCATACAATTCCCCCAGAAAAAAAAAGCCTCTTAAAAATCTCGACCAAAAGGTTTTTCTTGGGAAGTATCCAAACCACCCTGACCCAGTGACTACTTGTACAGTCACTGGTAAAGATAACCTGATGCTCCAGCAGATAAACCTATCCAACAAGAGCAATCAAGAGAGTTTAATAGCATGGTTCAACTTGATCAGGCGGCCAATCAACAAACCATTTCAAGATACCAAGCAGCTAGCTAATTAGCATTATCGTGATCTGAGGCGCGGCACGGAGTCACAACGGGAAATCCTAACCTTAGGATTGGATTTGTACTAAGTCTTGGTTAGAATGGCAGGGAAGGCTATGTGATTACCTTGTGGCCCTGATTGAATAATATCTGCTAGATGTGGCTAGAGAGGCGCCAAAGTACGGGAGACACTAAGACAAAAATGTGAATATAACTTAATTTTATTGGAAAATAGGAAATGGAATATATAGTGGTAGACGATACCACAAAACACTACCAGGACAGTAGGATCACTTGCCACAAGCATGAGTGGGGCAAGTGAGTTGCGCAGGATCAGGAAACTGAACAATTGTATTTCCCAATTTGGAGCCAGTCTCATTTCAAAGGGTGAAAGTGAAAGAGAGAGATTTGTCCTCGAAATAACCCAACAAAGGCAAAATCAAAATATGGTGAATGGCAGCATTCACAACATTACCCCCTCTAGATTGGCCTTAGGGGGGTGATACTTGTGGAGGAACTTGGCATGCACACGAGCAAAAGTTCAACCACTAGAGAGGAGTTTTACAGTATAATCTGACCCTCGCTTGAAGGTCGCTTCCAAGGGCCCAATCCACAACAAGTCTAGCTTATGAGCTCGTCCTCCCACTCTATGTTGATAGTAGAGAACATGGTCCCCAATGTTGAACTCAGGCAGGGGGATCTCCCGGCATTGTCAGGGGAGAGCTCTAGCAGCTTGGTCTTATAAGCGGATGTGTAGGCAGTAGCCTGTATATTAATGATGCGGTTGACTAGATCTTTGATGTGCTCATCAGGGTTCATAGCCTTATCAGAGGAGAGTAGGGGCCCCCCAAGAGCAACAGGGTAGTGGCTTCACAACCATACAGCATAGCAGAAGGGGAATACCCGGTGACACAATGTTTGCTAAGGCAATAGGCAAAGAGAGCAGCAGGTAAGTATAGATCCCAGTTGGCGGCGCCAGAGTAAGTGAGTTTCCTCATGATAGAAACCAGAGTTGAGTTTGCGCGCTCAACCGCCCCATTGGTGGAAGGATTATAGGGGGCAGAAAAAGACTGATGAGACCCCAAGGCTTCAACCACAGAGGTTACTAACTTGGCGTTGAAGTTAGTCCCATTGTCAGACAACAACACTTGAGGGCAGCCATGGCAGAAGAATACATCTTGCAGCAGAAAGGCGGCAGTTGTCTTGGCAGTGATGTCTTTAGTAGGGTGAGCTTCTACCCACTTGCTAAAATGATCAAAAGCAATTAGGATAAAGCAGCAACCAGAGTGGGTGCAAGAGAGAGGCCCTACAGCATCAATTGTGACAGAAATCACTGGATAATATGAAGCCGTTTCTAAATGATGGGGAATTACCACCCAAATCCACATAGCATTGATTATTAACCACCTACGCGGCTTCAGATATTTTTTGTGAAATTTTCAATTGTAACTCCAGGATTAAGTAGAACCAGTAGTTCTAACCAGAGTAAACCAAGATAAATGACCTGGGAAAGCATCAATGCATCTTCAGCGTAGAATTCTGGGCATTGAGAAGGGACACAATTTTCAGTTTCAAGAATGGGGGGAGGAGCTACAAAATTGGCTGGTATGAAATTGACATTTGGAGGCGCCAACAACAAAGTTCCAGATGCTGGTCCCCATCTTCCTGAAATGATTCAATTCAGAATCAGATTGTACGGGATATACTGTAACAGCCTGATCACAGGATGCATTTTTAAAATTTAAAATTTAGAACTTGGGATAATTGATTTTTATTGAGTAAATTTAGGAGGACTCAACTCTTAGAGTTGAAACGGGAAAACTATTCAATATATATCAGAAAAATTGACTAAGCAATACCACCTGAGTCCTGACCTCCTATTCCTTCTACATCGCTAAGTAAGTATCTGATCCAAGTTGCAAAGAACCCTTGTGTGACTAGTCTCTGACAACCATACTGAATAACAAGCTCATATTGGGTAACCCTCATATTACGTCAATTTATCAACGTCAGTTTGAAAGGGGGAGCTGGTTTCAGCTGGCAGACTGGAGCAGCCGTGACCCATTTTTGATCAACTGTTTGGTTTAAATCCGTTAACTTGGTCAATTTTGATACAAGTTTTCCGGCCTTCCAAGCCTTCTTACTTGGATGGACAATACCCGGCATTATGGAATCTACCATGACATTACCCTCTGCTTTAGCCCTGGGCACAATACCACCATCTGGGAGATGGGATAAGGAGAAATTCTTATGGGCAGGTGGGAGTTTCATTGCAGCTAAGGCAAATTCAGGGTGACTAATAGCAGTGGGATTGCGCTTGTAGAACTCATGGATCAGGTCTGAGGAATTTGAACAATTGTAGTGGGGAACCCAGGAGTTTTCAGAATCAGGATAACCTTTTCAAGACACCAAATATTCCAAACAGCGGCGGTTCTTGCAGGACGCCAGAATACAATTTAACTCATACTCAGGTTCACCTTCCACAAGAATGGGTTGGGAAGAGGGAGTCTCTGTTCCTTTGAAGGGAGTAAGAAGACATTCATGGAAGGTATGGAAAATCTTGAAAGCAGGAGGTAAATCTAGCCGATAGGCGGCAGGACCAATATGACGTTCTACCTTGAAGGGACCAAATTGCTTGGGACCTAATTTATGACAGTGAACCTTAAGTTTCATATTGCGAGCATCAACTGTGACTAGATCACCTAGCCTGTAAGTTGGCCCCTCCTGGCGCTTACAATCTGTGTATTCCTTGTAAGTTGTCACGGCGGCAACAAGAGTAACTTGGAGCTCCTGAATGACCTGCTTCAATGCAGTGGCTTGATCAGTTGCAGCTTCCACGTTGCTAACCAAACAAGGGCCCATGTTAGAAGAAGGATTGTAACCCACATTGGCATAAAATGGCAATACTTGAGTTGACGTGTGCAGGGCATTATTATATGTGAACTCTGCCATGGGTAGATTATCACACCAGTCATCTTGTCACGCATTAGTGTAGCAGCATAGGTAGACTTCCAAACTTTGGTTTACCCTCTCTGTTTGTCCATCAGATTGGGGGTGAAAGGCTGTGGAACAACATAATTTGATTCCAAGAATTCCAGTAAAGGCTTCCCAGAACTGAGCAATAAATTGAGGCCTGCGGTCACTCACAATCTCCATTGGGATGCCATGTAAGGAAAAGATTCTATTCACAAAAAACCTAGCTGTTTCCACCAAAGTAATTGTGTTTAAGCAAGGTACAAAGTGTGACATCTTTGTGAAACAGTTGACTATCACCATGATTGCGTTAAAGTCATTGGAATTGGGAAGCTCACCAATGAAATCCACTGACACAGATGTCCAGGGTCCTGCAGCAGGCTGTAGTGGAACCAGTAACCCAGTTGTCTTGTTCCAACTGGTCTTGGATTGAACACATACCAGGAAATCTTGAACAAAGGCTGCTACCCGTACAGTTAAACCTTTCTAGGAAAACTGGTGGCGGATTAGTTCCACTGTTTTGTTTTTCCCAGTGTGACCAGCCGTTGGACAGGTATGATTAGCCTCCATGATTTCATCCCAAATAGTGCCCTCAGGAACCCACAAGCAACCTTGATGATATAGGACTGAACCAATCTTATGATAACCCTGAGGCTGACCCACTGGGTTTGCGCAAGCTAGCACTAATAGCCTATCATAGCCTTTGGACAAAGGTTGCAGAAACTTGACCTTGGAATACAAGTCCAGGTCTGCGCCCTCAGCTAAGGACATGATAGCCAACATATCCGGCAGAGGCAGTAAAAAAGACACCACAGCCTTGTCTGGAATCATAACATGTGTGTTAAACTTGCATCCATACTAACATCTGGAAGATGGGAAGGGTTCCTGCTTAGTGCATCAGCCAAGTGATTTTCAGATCCCTTAATAAACTTGTAGCAGAACTTGTATCTTGACAGGTCACCATGCCATCTGGATTGACGACCCAACAAAACCCTGGGTTGTTGATAGTATAGAAGAGCTTTGTGGTCAGTTCTTACTATAAATGGATGACATGCCAACATGAGATGGTGATGCCAATGCTTTAACAATTCCACAACAGCTAACAATTCCTTGTCGTAAATCATGTAATTGTGTTCTCGCTCCTCCATCTTCCGGGAGAAATACCCTACAGGTCTCTCAATCCCATCACTAGCCGTCTGCAACAGCACACCAGCCACAGCGTATTTAGATGCATCAGTGGAAACCACAAAAGGAAGCTCAGGATCCACATGTCTTAGCACTGGGGAGGACAACAAAAGAGCCTTGACTGCTGAGAAGGCACTTGCACACTAAGGCGTCCAGACTAAAGTCATCTTTCCACTAGCCAAATAAAAAGGGGCGGCTACCTCAGACAAGTGGGGGGTGAATTTCTTCAAGAACGTACATGTACCCAAGAAAATACAAAGTTGGGATACTGTCACAGGCGTAGCATACTCTCAAACTGCAGCTTCCTTGTCAGGGGCAATGGTGTGGCCATCCTCAAAGATAATATTACCCAGAAAGGTAATCTTACATTTAAAGAATTCACACTTACTCCTTTTGATGATCAAGTTTGCTTGGAGAATGCGCTCTACAACTGCTGACAAGTGAGCCTTATGAGACTCCTCATCCGGAGAAAACACCAAGATATCATCCATATATACAATGGTGCAAACACCTAGGAGATCCCCCAGGACTGAATCAATTAACCGCTGAAAGCAAGCCAGGGCATTCTTCAATCCAAAAGGTATTGCACAGAACTGGAAGATACCCTTCTTTGTTCTGAATGCTGTTAGCCATTCCATTCCTTCTTCAATCCTTATTTGATTGAAAGCATTCAACAGATCCAGTTTCAAGAATACCTTGGCCTTCTCAACACACCTAGAGATCTGTGCTTTGAGGGGTAAAGGATAAGGATCCGGAATCATAATGTTATTCAAATTCCTGTAGTCAACACAAGGACAAAGGGAACCATCAGACTTCTGAACAAACAATAATGGGGAGCAGATCAATGAAGCCTTCTTAAAAATGTAGCCTTTTGCCAACATGTCACGAGTTCACTCTTCCAAACATGTGTCTTCCTTCAAGGTTAAAGGGTAAATAGGAGACACAATTCTAATCAGATCAACAGTAACCTTAAAGTCAAAGTCAAACTGAGTGTGCTTGGGAAGGACCTCACCTCTGGTGGCGTCAAATGCCGCAGACCAGGGTTGTAAGAATGCTGGTAAATCCAAACTTACAGGGACAGGTACAGGGACAGAAAACAATTGTATGGTCTGTGATGATTGCTCTAATTTAGACATATCCAACAGCAGAATACAAATAGTTATACCCAAAGAATGTTCTACCTGCAGCTCATTTTTCCCCAGTAAGGTTGATACATTATGATCTCTCCACCAACTCACTCCCAAAATGATAGGATACATCAGGGTAGAGCAAACAGAAAACCTTGAAGTAAAGGACTGACCTGCAACTAAAAAAGTAACTGGCTTCTTCAGCTGGAAAGAGGGAAAAGTTTGACAGTTCCCACCCCTAACAAGCATTCCTGGGTGGTACTTGAGTTGTAGCAAGTCAGCAGTCTCCACACTCATGAAATTTTTGGAAGCACCTGTATCCAACAAAATAGCTGGCTGATAGATAGTCTGACCATTATCAATGCTACCATAGAACAAGAAGTAACCAGAAGTAGATTTATTTGCAGCAAAGGTAGTAATCTTGACAGGGTCTTGTTTTTCATCAGCAGTACAGACGGCAGTTAAGGAGGCAGGATGCTCCTGGAAGTAACGCTTGATCATTTCTTGGACAGAAGCTGGAAGAACGGGGTTATCACAATTGATAGGAACAAGGGGCAACTCTTTGGACGTAATCACAGAAGATTTTGCAGGTACAACGTGGTGAAGCATTGCCAAGGAACTATCAGGACCAGACACTACGGGGACCTCCTTCACATCACCAGGTTTGTTCACCACTGCCAATTGTAGCTGAGACAAGCTAGGGGGAGAACAATCCTGGCTTTGGTTGGAAGGAACTATTGCGGGATCAGAACAGAAAACCAGGAGCGCACAGCGGGCTTATCTTCAATTACCAACGTACCTTGTTTGGAAGTAGACAGATTTGAGACCAGAGAAAGAGTTTGGCTTACCAGGGCCTCAGTTGTGGTTAACAGGGAATCCCAAACTGCCAAATCTTGGGCAGTCTGGTCAACTGCTAACCACAACGCTGAGAGTTTATTCACCTTGGGAACATTGATTGTACGGCAGTATGTAAGAAGCTGAGGAAGGAATACCAAAAGTGGAGTTGTACCCTGATGAAAGGCGTACAGCTTACATTATACTTTGAGCTCCTCAATAGATACACACAAATTTTTTAACAAGGGGTATAAATATGCACTCTCAGTTAAAACACGTGGATTGCGCTCCACCGCGGACAATAACCATTCACAGGCATCTTCAGAAACCTTTGTCATCACATGGTAAACTTGGGATTTGTGACTAAGGCTAGAGCCGGAATAAAATGATAATGCTGACAAAACTTCACACGAAATTTCATCAGTGGGTGGAGCAAGAAAATAATCCAGTTGCCAAAATAACATGACACAACAGAAATAGGAAACAGAGGATCCAGTCTCTACAACTGCAACCGGAGATGGAAACCACAAATTAAAGAAAAGCCCAAACTGAAAACTCAGAAATGAACTGATGCAAATAAACATAGTAAACGCCAATATCTCAACAGAGCAGGAGAAAAGAAACACAAATTCATGATGAACTGCTTCCAAAAACTCAGACGTAGAAGAGTTGAGTAATGTGACAGAAATCACTGAATAATATGAAGCCGTTTCTAAATGATGGGGAATTACCACCCAAATCCACATAGCATTGATTATTAACCACCAACGCGGCTTCAGATATTTTTTGTGAAATTTTCAATTGTAACTCCAGGATTAAGTAGAACCAGTAGTCCTAACCAGAGTAAACCAAGATAAATGACCTGGGAAAGCATCAATGCATCTTCAGCGTAGAATTCTGGGCATTGAGAAGGGACACAATTTTCAGTTTCAAGAATGGGGGGAGGAGCTACAAAATTGGCTGGCATGAAATTGATATTTGGAGGCACTGACAACAAAGTTCCAGATGCTGGGCCCCATCTTCCTGAAATGATTTGGTTCAGAATCAGATTGTACAGGATTTACTGTAACAGCCCAATCACAGGATGCATTTTTAAAATTTAAAATTTAGAACTTGGGATAATTGATTTTTATTGAGTAAATTTAGGAGGACTCAACTCTTAGAGTTGAAACAGGGAAAACTATTCAATATATATCAGAAAAATTGACTAAGCAATACCACCTGAGTCTTGACCTCCTATTCCTTCCACATTGCTAAGTAAGTATCTGGTCCAAGTTGCAAAGAACCCTTGCGTGACTAGTCTCTGACAACCATACTGATTAACAAGCTCATATTGGGTGACCCTCATATTGCGTCAATTTATCAATTTCAGTTTGGAAGGGGGAGCTGGTTTCAGCTGGCAGACTGGAGCAGCCGTGACCCATTTTGATCAGCTGTTTGGTTTAAATCCGTTAACTTGGTCAATTTTGATACAAGTTTTCCGGCCTTCCGAGCCTTCTTACTTGGACATACAATACCTTGCATTATGGAATCTACCATGACATCAATACTGATAGTGTGAAATGCGTGTTGAGGGGGGACTAGCTTGAGCTCATGGGCGGTGGCTTTAGGTTGTTGGAGTTGGCAATCATGGCAACTGGCAATAACATCTGGGATCAGCAAGCAAAGATTTTCCCAGAAGTAATTCTTCTGGAGCCAGGCATGGGTCTTGGCAACGCCTCTGTTTCCTGTCTCTTTATGAGCTTGGAGCACCAACAAAAGGCAAAGACTAGGCCTTACATAGGGAAAGTAGTGGTCTTTTACTTTCTTGAAAAGCTGATTGTCACAAATGAGGGTGTCTTCAGATAGCTAAGAAAGGACAACTCAAACTTCCTCTGTCTCATTCTCCCATGACAAAGGATATCCAATTAGTTCATACAACTGGTCAGCCTCAGCAGGGTGTAGGGCAAGGATGGGCATTCTGGACAGTCCATCAGCATTCAGATGTTGAATCCTGGGGCAGTGCAGCACAGTGAAGTTGTACCCTTGCAGGCAGAGAGCCCATCTAGCTAGTTGTCCTTCTGGTTCCTTGATTTGCTGTAGCCATTTGAGCAAAGCATGGTCAGTAACCATAGTGAAATGGGTGCCATACACGTAATGGCAGAACTGCTTGACGGCATGCAGCACAGCAAGGCACTCCTTCTTGGTCACACTGTAGTTATTTTCATGCTTATTCAGGACACAAGAGGTATAGGATACAGGGTAATCCACACCTTCATCATCCAGTTGAGCCAAGATAGCCCCAATAGCCAGGTCACTAGCATCAGTATATAGGATAAGTTCCTTATCATAATCAGGATATACTAAGGTGAGGGCCTCTTTGAGTTTTTGTTTGAGGGTTTCAAAGGCTTGTTGTTGGCTGGTGGTCCATTCTAAGAGGACGTTACACAGCAGCTGGACCAAGGGTTCACTAGTGTCAGCAAAATCAGGGATGAATTGTCTATAGTATCCCATCATGCCCAGAAAGACTTGGACTTCTTGCAAGTTGGTGGGAGGAAGCATTTTTTTAATGGCCTCAACCTTCTTAGTCATTGGGCAAATCCCTGTCTGGGTTATTTCATGGCCCAAGAATTCAAGACGCTCTTTGAAGAAAGCGCACTTGGAAGGTTTTAACTTAAGTCCAGCTTCACAAATCTTTATGAAAACCTCCTTAAGATGGGCCAGGTGATTGATGAAGGTAGCAATGAAGACAGTTATATCATCTAAGTACACTAAAACACATGAGAGCTTCAAATCACAGAGGATGGAGTTCATGGCTCTTTGGAAAGTAGCTGGGGCATTGCAGAGCCCTTGCAGCATTTGTGTAGGCTCAAACAATCCTTTGGAAGTGATGAGAACAGCCTTCTGTCTATCTTTGGGAGATAGATCAACTTGTCAGTAACCAGAAGCCAGATCCATGGCAGAGAAGAACTTAGAGCCCCTAAGACGCCAGAGAGCATCATCAATGTGTGGTAAGGGGTAGGAATCCTTTTTGGTTAATGAATTCAAGCTTTGGTATTCCATCACAATACAATTACTTCCATCCTTCTTTTTCAGTATGAGTAAGGGGGAGGCCCATGGACTTTGGGAAGGAGCAAGCAGTCCAGCGTCTAGAAGTTGCTTGAGCTCTTTAGACACCTGAGCATCCTCTACTTGACTGTGGCAGTAGGGTTTAGCGCAAAGGGGGGAGCATCACCAGTATCAATCTGGTGAATGACACCTTTGGCTAAACTATATTCCTTGCTATCCTTAGAAAAAATATCCAAAAATTGATCCAGTAGGTCAAGCACTTCTTTCTGTTGAACTGGAGATAGCTGCAGGAAGTCTTGAGCAGTGAACAGTGATAGGACTTGTGGCTCATCCTCAGGTAAGTTAAAGTCCTGAAACGTACCAAAGGGATGTAGTGATAGGACATCAGGAGCATTCAACAACCTGTCATAGCCAACAAACTGCCCTCTAGACACATTTATGGGGATAGCAGTCAGGTTGGCAACCAGCAGTTGAACAGGGTCTTTATGAGAGACATCCAAAATTCCCAGACAGAGATAAGGTTTGTTGCGTCTTAGCAAGGAAGGAGAGTAAAACTCTAGGAATGTATGCTCTGGAAGCTCATACAATATTTGGGAGTCTAGGATAGCCTGAGACCCAGGGGGAATAATCACAGCAGAAGTGGCCAAGAGAGGAATCCCCTCAGATGCAGGACAAGCCATGTGAGGGAAATCCATGTTGGAGGAATGGGTACAGTATTTTAAAGTGAAAACACCAGTGGGGTATTCCAAGGCACATGTCTTGAGGCGCTTCCCAGGAACTTTAACTGGTTCTTCAAAGATCAGAGGGACTTCATACCCTAAGATAGAGAGGTAGCTGTCCTTTAAGTTGATGATCCCATTATATTCCCTAAGGAATTGAGTACCAACAAGGAGGTTGTAGCTCTCATTCTCCAAGACAATGGCAGACACAGCCAAGAGTAGTTTGCCAAATTTCATGGGAAGAGCAGAATAAGCTCCTATAGTGCAAGTCATGGATAGCCCAGCTGTACCATACTACTGGTGATAGTTGAGGTTGAGTGCAAGCTTGAGCTTCTTAACAAGCTTTGAGGAGACAACATTAACAGGAGATACAGTGTCCAAGACAGGCTTAATCTTCACCTTCTGAATAGATATCTCTACACAAGTGGTATTACAACCAAAGGGAGGGAGGACATCCAGAATGTCTTGGGCTTCTGCTAGTTCTTTGTCCCACTTTTTAATCATGCATCTTAGGCCCAGGACCTCCTTATAGACTGTCTGTAGAGGGAGCAAGACAAAGACATTTTTGAACACGGCATCAGCAACCTCAGCAGCTTCTTTGGAAGATTCTACAAGCACAGGAGATCTATTAGATTGGGTGAGGTAAGGGTGAGAGACAACTTTCTTGGCTTCTGGCAGAGGCTTGGCGGTTGTGGTAGTTTTCTCAGAACATAGCTTATAAGGGACTGCAATAGTTTCAGGGATGACCAGGACAGAATACCCATAGGTGTAAGGATCTTCTATATCAGAATCATCCATGTCAGAGTCATCAGATATATTGTGGAATATCAGCAGAATGGGAGGAGCCTCAGTGTCAGCAGGCTCAGAGTCAGCAATGGAGGGGGGAATTGGAGGAGACTGGGAAGAATTGTCAACTGAGAGCGTCTCTGCCTCTAGGTTGACTGTTCTTTTCCTGCCTGTTCCTTGGGATCAGCTCCTTCAACTTGAGGATTGGTGCAGACTCAGGAATGATGACCTACATGTCCACAGTTATGGCAACCCTGTTGTCAAGGAGGATTCTGCAAGTTCATGGTAAGGATACACGGACCATGTGAAGACAAACCAGAGGTAGAGGCAGCACAATTCTCCTGCACAACTACCTCAGAATGGGTAAGGTGCATATCCTGCAACAATGTCTTTATGCTCTTCATAGAAGAAAGCATGGCTTTATGGGCCTTGGAGTGAAGACACAGGAGCTGGTTAACCTTGAGGGCTTGAGCGCAAGCCATGTATGCTTCATGTGCGGCCAACTGGCGGCTTGTGATCAGTTGTTGTCCTTCCATGTAGAATCTATCTTCAAATTCAGCTAGGGTCTCCTTTGACTTGAAAGCAATGTGCATGAAGGCGTCCTTCTTCACTTCCAAACTAAGGTCATCACCAAATTTGTCAATCAGAAGTTGCTTCATATCTTCCCAGGTTTCAATGGTGGGAAGCTCTGGCACTACTACCTCTTGGCAGATTGGGTGTAGACAGGTCATAATGTGTTCCTTCTTAACCTCATCTGAGGCTCTTCTCATGGAAGTTTTGTAGATAGTTAGGAAAGCTGCAATGGTTGAGGTTTTGGGGTCAAAGACTTGCTTAAAGGTAGGCTTGAAGTGTACTTTGGGAGTTGGACTACCATTGTTGCTATCAATTATGTTTATGCGCAGAGAAAGTTCTGCTTTGGATTTAGAGGGGGGCTGTCTAGCCCACAGCTGGTGGACACTTTCTTCAAGGGTAGTAAAGGTTTCAGTAGTGCAGGTGCCTTATTATTAGCTAGGGTGGTCTGTTGCTCAGTAACATCCAGGAGCTGGCCCTGTGTTGTTACTACCAAGGACAGTTCAACCAGTTGGGAAGTAAGAGACGGGCCTTCTGAAAGGCAAGGGGCGAACCTGTCATTTACTGAATCAATCACTTCACTTAGTTCTTGTACGTCTTTATCAAGCTCAGAGTGATCTTGCTTCAGGAGGTCCACTTCATTGGCTAGAGCTATCAGATCTCTAGCACAATGAATGCAGGAGGCTCCTGACAAGCCAGGGCAACAACCATCTTTGCCCACAACTTCAGGTGGACTAAAAACAGACGCCATTGCCTCACGCAAAGTAGCAACCTCTTGTTATAAATCAGCAACCTGAACCGTCAGAGCAAGCACTTGAGGGTAGGCTGAGGGGCTTTGGGGGGCAATCCTGACTGCAGGTAGATGCTCTTAAATCTCAAATGGCATCCCAGAGTCTCTGTTCCCTATCTGCTAACTTTTCAGATGGAGGAGAAGGCAGGACATCTGCTTTGGAGGCAGACAGTTCATTTACTTGAGTCTGGAGTTTGGCAATGGTAGCGGCAGTAGCAGACCTTTATTGATCAAATTCCTTGCCAAGTTTGCAGAGACCCTTTACAGCATGGAACACTACTTGCTGTAATTGATCAAAGGAATAAGCACTGAACTTGTTGAGTTGTTGCACAAGTTGTTTAAAATTGGAGAGATATGCGTTCATAGTGAAATCTACTTGGGTACGCCAGGGCTGTTCTAACTGGTGAAACTCATGTAGACGTTCTCTGACGTACTCAGGGATGGGATGGTGAATTTTCTCAACAGAGTTGACCAGGAAGGCCTGGGAGTTGACAGAGTTGCGCTGATTGTCTGATACCAAGGAAAACAGGGAGTGGATCCACTGCTGGTAGGCTGCAAACTGATCCCAGTGATGAGTGACGGCGGCTTTCAGCAATGAAATCTCCTGAATGTGGAGCCCAAATATCATTTGATGATGGGCTAAGGCAGGTTGTACAAAGGAGGAAAATAAATGTTCAGAAGAGCCAGCCACTGGGAGGAGATGCTGTGGAATCTGTGGAGCTACAATAAATTTTTAGTGTTCTGCTCAATTGAACTGAAGCTGGAGGCAAGGGATGGCCCCATCACGGGCTATCCCAAGGGCTACTGACATGACTTGTTCCAAGTCAGGGGTACCCAAAGGGTAGGCCATCAGGCAGGGATCACTCCTAAGGTTCAGCACAGTAGGGACAATAGGCGGGTTGGCGATATCTTCCTCAATAGGAGGACTGGTAATTTCAGGCAAATTTGGCTCTTGTATGGGTGGAGGCAAAGGTCCTGAAAACGTTGTTACAAAAGGGGTAACCAAGGGGCTTACAGACCCTGTATGAGCATCATTTTTGTTATGATCTGAAGCGTGGCACAGAATCACAATGGGAAATCCTAACCTTAGGATTGGATTTGTACTAAGTCTTGGTTAGAATGGCAGGGAAGGCTATGTGATTACCTTGTGGCCCTGATTGAATAATATCTGCTAGATGTGGCTAGAGAGGCGCCAAAGTACGGGAGACACTAAGACAAAAATGTGAATATAACTTAATTTTATTGGAAAATAGGAAATTTAATATATAGTGGTAGACAATACCACAAAACACTACCAGGAAGGTAGGATCACTTGCCACAAGCATGAGTGGGGCAAGTGAGTTGCACAGGATCAGGAAACTGAACAATTGTATCTCCTAATTTGGAGCCAGCCTCATTTCAAAGGGCAAAAGCAAAAGAGAGAGATTTGTCCTCAAAATAACCCAACAAAGGCAAAATTGAAACATGGTGAATGGTGGCATTCACGACAAGCATTAGCTGTTTAACAGTCAGAAGTGAAGTTGGTCACCCTAACCTATACAAAGACCAAGTGTAGCAGACCAAGGGGGTCTTTGAACCAACTCTACTGGATACAAGCAACTTATGAACCACTGCAACTTCCCCATAGATACCAGGGGTTGATCCTGAATTTGGTCAGTGCACCGCAAAACCAAAGATTAGTGGGTTGAAAATGGACGTTGTATTGAAAACTGCCAACTTCACGGGAGGAATCTTAAGTGTTACAGCTGAACCAGTTAGAGTTCAGTATTTGATTGGGGAAGACAACAGTCCAATAGAAAGGACAAGAAGGAGTATAATAAGATGTATTTTATTGTAGAATATTGTGACTAATATACCATATGGGAAAGCCACCAGGCCACTGGGGGTGGCACAGTGGCAAGCTCCATGTAAGGTTCAAGGCCAAGGAATAAATTGCACAGGGATTAGCAAAGTCAAATTGATAGCGCTCCTAATTAGGAGAAAGTGCCCACAACTTGAAATTGCCATCAGATTAATTCATGCCTTTAGATACGTCTTGAGGCAACTAATTGAGCGCCCCCTGTGTATTGTAAGATACGTTGGCAGACAAGGAGGGAAACTCAGTTGCAACAGAAGGGCTAGAGGGAGGAGATCAATAGGATAAATGATGATGTAGCTGTGCTGAAAGCTGCAGTTACCAAAAAGGAACTGAAGAGAAGATCTGTACACAGTGATGCTTATTGAAGGGATACACTGGATTTTGTTGTAGCATGCAGTTAAGTTGGTAGTTGGTCATTGCTTAACTCATTATTGCAATGTACACCAATACTAACGTCAAACTAATTAGCGCATATATAGCTTGTATAGTAACATGCAATAATCAACCCTTTATTTATCAACTGTGGGAAGAGTTATATAACAATCAGAATATTGCTGTTGAGCCATGATTCCTCTGGAACCCACTATGGCTCACAGGGTTCCTTTCCAGCCTGTATTAGCACTAATTGTAAAGGTGAGCTAATAGTCTTCAATAAGGAGATCAACCAGGTGATCCACCACAATACATATCATCTGATACAAAAGTACTATCAGATATATTGTCCTAAAGTCTCATGGATTACCACTTCAACTTTACCCGTGGTGATTAGCTTATAATCAATCAACATGTGACAGATTTTATACCCGGTAAGAGGCCATCAGGGGATGGCATGTGGAAAGGGAGTTCTTAGGGTTGATCTTCAATGACATGTGACTGATCCTATTTGGCCAGTATAGGTGGATTACTAGCTGTGGTAATCAATGGGGTTTTCAGTAGGGTGATATGGATGAATGATTGCCTAAATTAGGAAACAGGGCAAGCTAGGGGCAGAAGAAATATACAACTCATTAAAGATTTGGCACATCACAACCACAATAATTTTCAAGGCTCTGGGACTGAAACTCGCCCACCAAATCATCCCAAACCTATACTCTGGGGAGGATCTGGGGAGAGAAATAACTTTGAGGGTGAGAGCAACCCCCAGTATCACACCAAAGGCTGGTGTTTCTAGGAGCCAAGATGCTATGAACAGCAACCTCTGTCAAACAGAGGACCAGAATCCTGACCACAGGTCTAATCCTAGCCAGTCTGACCTGGGAACTGCCCTCCCAGTGGACCAAGCGCCTGGTAACCCATTGGTTTTGCGGCCTGAATTTTCATGTACTTGACTTAAGAGCTCATGATTGATAAAAAGCCCATTCTTGGCCTAGAAAATTAATACCACCAGGCTGGCATGTGACCTTAGAACCTACACTGCAGTAAAATACTCCCTTATTGGCTGCTCAGACATTTTCCTGGAAGGGGCCACCAATGGGAATCACTCAGAATACCATCAACCACTCACCACCAAGCTACATCCCACCAACCAGCCTGGATTTGAAAATAACTTTGAAGATAAGAAGGACTCAATAATCATTCTCCTGAGTATACCAATGAATGGCCCTCTCACACCAGTGTCGTTTTGCCACCTCAACTTCATGCCAGTATGCCTATCCAACCCCTAGATTCCTGGCCCCCAGAGTTGAAGCCTGATAAAGGGGTACATGTTTCTGCAAACCCCACACCAGGCTTCATTGCCACTTTAAAAAGTATTATGAACCATTGGTTCATCCAACTTTTGCCCAACTTCATGCTTGTTTTCTGCCATCTAATATGTACCCTCACTGGCCCAGCTGCCCGTCCCAACCAGCAAGACATCCCACTAGCTGCTCACAGCCTAAATTGCATCACCCCATGTTCTGCCTTTGACCCAGTACATTACACAGAGTACCCATCAAACCTGGACTACCAAGAGTTCATCCCTGAAAATATCTTGCTATCCAACCTCTTGACCCAATCCAGAAAATTCACCAGTGTCAATAGAGAAGGGATCAGATATACTACCCAGCCCAGGTTGTTCAACAGCAAATGAAGCTACTTTCTCACTCACCTAGTAACTATGGATCCTACCCACTCCCAAACTGTGCCGCCATACTTGCTAAAGAATCCCTGCAGATACCTCCACCAGTCAGTGTCTTGATATCTTGCACATCATCTTTATAGGGGTGGAAGATTGTAAAGTACCTGCAGCTGGCAGTTAGGCCTGGATAGGACGCTTCCTCTCCTATGTAGTCAATTCAGCTAAAATCCTGTAAGATGCCCTGCCTACCTTCTAGCCTTCCCCTAATAGCCAATGACTAATGGGCCTGCCCAACAAAGTTGATACCCTAAAACAAGGGATCACATTAAAAAAGTACCCTATATGAACAGGCTGTGTTGTATTGTGGCTGGTTGATAGACCAGTCAACACTGGTACAGTATCCTTGTTAATAGTATCTGCCATGTCATGGATGGCATCTCTCTCAAAAACAGGTTTGCCTTGGCTTGGGGAGTTGACCCCTGAACCCACTGCTGGTGAGCCCAGCTGGCCTCTGAATCTCTTAACTCCTCCAAGTTCTGCTGTGCAGCATAGAATATAATCCTAGCTTATGCTGTAGACCTGCCATCATGTAAAGGGAATCCCTCATCTCCATTGAACATCTTTAACTTATCTGTCAAGACTAGCTCTCCTTGTGTCACAGTAGGTTCCATAATGCGCGGAATTGCTTGCCCTAGTTGCAAGGCTCAAAAGTTGGGTAAACTGTCAACCAGGTTAACCAATTTGACAGATTCCAACCAAACTGTTGATTGGAAATGGGTTACTGCCACTCCAGTTTGCCAGTTAGATCCAATTACCCCTTACAAGTTGACACTGATAAATAGATATAATCAGAGAGTCACTTGATACAACCTCATTTATCAGAATATTTAACAGAAATTGGTCACTCAAGGGTTTTTTGCGTACTGGATGAGGTAATCTTTGAATGATGCAGACAGAATAGGAGCCATGAATCCAGGTGGTATTGCTTAGTCAAAATTTGGTACATATTGGAAAATTTTCACTGTTCAACTCTTAAGAGTTGAGTCCTCCCTAAAATTACTCAAATAAACCAAATATTCTCCCAGTCTAACTTTATTTTACAATGCATCCAGAGGTTGATCTACTCTGCTACATCTTGTATAATTTGATCCTAAGTCAGATTATTACAGGAAGATGGGGTCCTGCTGTGGGTACTTTGTTGTCTGCACCTCCTAATTTTACCATGATGCCTCAGAATCTTGGTGTCTTTCCTACAGAATCTGAACCAGAGACCGTTTTTACTTCCCAATGTCCTGAGTTTTACACAGAAGATATTTAATTCTCTACCAGGAAATCTATCTAGGACTTTTCTGGTTGGAGTTAATCATTCTGTTGAGCCCTAGTGTTGTAACTGTGCTGTTTTAGCAAAGTTACAAGGGGGAAAATGGTTAAAAACTAGATAACATTCTTTATTTAGAGATAAGTATTATATAGTTGACATGAATCAAGGATAACAGGAACATTATTGTGTTGATCACACAATTGGATGGTGAAGGGGGTGGCTTGATCCTATTAATGAGTCAAGCGCCAAAACAAGGTATCCATTGTAAAGGATCATTGTTTGTTCATGTTGTTGGATTTGGAAATTTGAGTCAACTTCCTAGTCTGGCTTCAAGTGGCAGGATAATCAGATTGTAGGTCACAAACCCGCTTACTCAGAACCTTGCTGGCAGGTTGAGCCTGCTGTTTTGACACCCCCCTGGCTGAAGGTTGGCCTCCTCTGGGGGCAAGTTGTCAGGGAGGTTGTTGGGAGCTCAGGCGCCATACAGGACTAGCTGTTGTTCTGTGGCAGGTAAGGCGGTCTCACGTTGTTTTTGTCTTGCTTTGCAGGGTCTTAGGCAATCATTATGAAGGATCTTATCTTGTTTACATTTCACAAGTCCTTGCACAAGTTAAGTGTTGTTGTCATTTACCTTTAGGATGATGACCGGGCCTACTTTTTCTGGTTGTAATTTACTTTTGTTGACGTTCATAACCCAAACTTTGTTGCCAACCTCATGTCTGTTTTGGATGGGGATGAATGTCTTTTGCAGACGCATGCTCTTTCTTTCTTTTTGATCATTATTGGCCTCTATGACCTGGGGATCTGATTGGGGTGGCACCTTGCTTGGTATTTCCATCTTGGGTCCTGATAATGCTTGGATGATGTTGGGTTGTGTTCCATAAACTAGCTCAAAGGGGCTTTTCCTGGTGGATCTTTTCACACGAGTCTGGCATACAAGCAATGCAGTCAATAGCTGCTTGTACCACTCCTCAGGTCTCCCAGCAGTGAGCTTGGCCAAGGCTTGCACGAGGATGCCATTTAGCCACTCCACACATCTATTGGCCTGAGGATGGTAAGGTGTTGTCACCGTGTGCTTGACCCCATTCTTGGTGAGATATAAATTGGTATCTTCAGAGGTCAGTTCTTTGCCTCTTTTGGTTATCAGGAGTTCTGGCTTTCCAAACTTTCTGATGATTTCTTTTCCTATGAATTGCTACATGTCATTGCCTGCATGTGTTTTTACTGCTTGTACCACTGGCTATTGTGTGGCAAAGTCAATTGCGGTAATGACGTACTTCTTCTTGTTATGTTTTCCTGGTATGGGGCCCACAATATCTAGGGCCCATACCTTGAAGGGCATTTGCGTGTGGATAGGTAGTACTGACTTAGGTGGGGTTTTGCTTCTTGAAAATTTCTCACATACTTTGCATTGGTCCAAGACTTCCTGAACAACTTGGTACAGGGTTGGCCACCATGCTTTGTGTCTAAGGAATTTGTAGAGGTTGTAACTTTTTGTGTGTCCTAGGTCTCTATGGTAACGTAGGATGGTGTCAACTGGCTATTTGTGGGAACATAAGGGATGGTGGTTCTGCCTGACATTTTTTGATGTAAGGTTCCATACACGTCTGCAAATAGATGCTTGTTCTTAATGACTGTTTCCTTTGTTATGTCTGTAGTGTCAGGGGAGAAACCTTTTTCCTTTGTCCAAAGTACCAAGAGGGGCCAGTCTGGGTTGAGCCCATTCTCTCCTCTTGTGGCTCAGACGTACATGCGTGAGAGTGTGTCCACCATTGCAAGTTCTGGACCAGGCTTGTACTGTATGAGTATATTGAATCTCTCCTAGAATTCCATCCAGCAGGCCTGACAGAGGGATAGATTTTCTTGGGGTTTGAAATATATGAGCAACTTGTGGTTGGTTAATGCTGTGGATTCTTCCTGTTATTCTAAGTAGCAACGCCATTTGACTAGGCAGTGCACAATCACCAAAAATTCCTTATTGTGTATAGGGTATCAGCACTTGCCGTCTGTCAGTTTGTGTGACTTGTAGGCTACAGGCAGGAAGTCACCATTATTGTTTTTGATTCATAGTGCTCCCCCAATGAATGCGTCTGAGGTGTCTGTTTCCATTTGGTACTCCCCATTGTGTTTGGGGGTACTGTAGGATAGGCGCTGTTGTGAGTTTTTCCTTGAGACACCTAAAGCAAAGGTTGCGTTGGGGGGGTCCATACAAACTTGGATTTGGCGCCAGTCATGGTGGATAGGGGTGCAGTCAGGATGCCACAGTAAGGTATAAAACGGCATACATAGGCCCTCATTCCTAAGAATGTGCAGAGTTCCAACTTGTCTTTGGGTGGTGGCATTTTGCAGATGGCCTGTATCTTCTGACTGTTGGTCTTAATACTGTCTTTTAAGACTTTGTGTCCTAGGAAAGGCAGTTGCTTGCAGAAGAACTGGCATTTGGAGGGTTTGGCTAGCAGCTTATGTTGTGCCAGGGTAGCAAATACTGCCTTCAGGTCTTTGCGGTGCTGCTCTACCAAGGGGCTATAGACAATAATATCATCCAGGTATACTAAGGCATGCTTGCCTATGTGAGGAGAAAACACCTTTTTCATGAAGGTCACAAAAGTTGAGGGGGCATTTGTCATACAAAAATTGAGTACCACACAATCATATGAGCTGTACTTGGTGTGAAAGGCCATTTTGGGGATATCTTTCTCCTTAATATGGATCTGATTGTAGCCTGCAGTTAAGTCAATCTTAAAGAAGACTGTGGCGCTGCCAAGGGAATCAAAGAGGTTGTCAATGAGTGGTAGTGGGTAAAAATTATTGATGGTAACTTTATTTAGGGATCAGTAATCTGTGACTAGGCGCAAGGTGCCATCCTTCTTGGCCACAAAGAATACGGCAGCCCCAAAAAGAGATTATGAGGGGCAGATAAGTCCTTTCTCCAAGGCCTCTTTGAGGTAGGCACATAGGGCGTTGTCTTTTCTTGGAGTCAGGAAGTAGATAGGTTGTGTCTTAGGTACATCTCCCTTGAGTTAGATGGAGTGTTATATGTGCTTTGCTGGCGGCAACTTGGGTAGAACCTCCTTGAAGATTTCTGGGTGGCAGGCTACAATTTAGCAATCCTGAGGCGTAGTGGTATCCTGGTGGTCTTTGAAATGTATGATATTGTATTGGAAGGAGTACCAGTCAATTACCTTAAGGTTCTTTCTTTTGTCCAGGGTCTCTGTAATGCACACAAAGAAGTGGTTGCATAGGAGTTGATCCACTGAGTCAGGGTAGATCTGGTGGTTGACGCCTTTGCGTTTGATGGTCAACACTGAGGTTGCCCAGTCCATGTGGGGTTTTTTATTTTGCAACCAATCCAACCCCAGTACAATGTCAAACTTTGGAAAGTAAATGAAAGGGCCTTGGATGGTGGAGTGCAGGTTCTCAAGCATGACAGAGAAGGGGGCGGCTTCCCTTGTCACAGCAATGTGATGTTCATCAGCTAAAACCACGTTTTTAATCTGCAAAGTATTAGTGGCTAGCTTGAAATTGTCCACAAAGCTGCTATTGACTAGGGCTCAATCTACGCCTGAGTCCAGGAGTGCCAAGCCTGTGTAGCTGCAAAAGCAGAAAGGGTAAGACATCAGTTTATTGGGGTGTCTGACAATGGTGTAAAGCACTGGGTCCTCTGAGGGCACTTGGATCATTGGACACTGGTCCATATCCTCAGGTCAGTATTCATCATTAGGCAAGTCAGGAGTTGTGCGGGGAGAGCTTGGCTTGCTTAATGCTCTCCTGGGCTTTTCCCTTGTCTTGGTTGCCTTGTGTGGCAGTGATAAAAAATGGGTACAGTCTGACTGACCATTGTTTTCCGTTTCTGTGTCCATTGGAACCTGTGAGTTTATGGTTTGTGTTGTTGCCATTGTTCCCAGGGGGTGGTCAGCTCAAGCACCTGGCTGAGTGGGAGTCTTTGGGTCTCTCTCTTTTTCCAGTTTGCGCCTTGTGTAGATTGTTGTATTTTTGTTCAGCTTTCTCCGCTTTGCAATACAGGCTCTGTAGATTGGTCACTTGATCCAGGTTCACGTGCCTCATTAAATGCAATTTGAGGGTGTCATAGTACATGAGGTGTGTGGCTGGGGTATCAAAAGCCATGTCAGAGAGTGCGCGTAGTCAGAGTTCTTTGTAGGCGCAGGTGAGCTCTTTCACAGTGCCTGTCTGGGTTAGGTTCTTTACTTGGCGTATGATTATGAGTGCGGTGTCCTTAAGCACAAATATTGCCAAGAAGTCTTGTTTGAAGTTATCTGTTGTGTTTGGCTCCTGGGGACAACATTCAGGAGGACACGGCGGGAAATCTTTATAATAAAAGATTTGAGGTTTGAAGCTAGCCTTGGGTTAGCCTTCAGGGCAAAATTAAGGGCACATACCTTAATTTCCTGGAAAACAAGAAGAGAAAGTCCTTTTGGCAAAAAGGACAGGAAAAAGCTTGAAGATTATGAAAGCCAACGCAAATGTGGATAAACTTGTCTTTATTAGGAGAAATGATTCTACTTAAATAGTAGACAAGGAACAGTGATCACTCATTAGGAAGACAGAGTGGCTGAGGGGGTCACATTGGGATGAGGTCATACCAGGATCAATCACAGGCAGGTACAATAATCTGAAATGGGTGGATATTGAACCAGACTCATTTACAGAAGGCAAGGAATATCTAAAATCAAAAGCAAACCCAGCCAAATCTTTGTAGCTATCAATATTTGAAGGCCATATCAAAATAGCATTAATTGCGCAATTTACGACAGTATCCCAGTCCTTTTTGGTGTGTTCTTCATGCCACTTGTTGCACCAGGTGCCAGCGTCATGAGTCATTTAGATGGAGATCTCTGCAATCCAGAATTGCTGCAGGCATTCCATTTGGGCCAGTTTGCTTTGGGAAGATTGGATCCATGCAGAAGCATTGTTGTTGTTGGCCCTGGAAAAGGATTCTAGGGCCGCGCTTCAAAGTCTTTGGGCTACGTAGGCTGGCATAGTGTTTTCATCAGTTGCACAAGGCATGGCAGAGAGAGCCTGGAAGAAACCTTGGGTGGACAGGGCATTGAACGCAGGGAGTGATATCACCATGTTCTGGTAGAGGACAAACCCATCAGGTATCTTGGTACCAGGTGCGTACAGTGTCCAGTTGACTGGGAGGTCAGACATGATTCTATCAAGGATTTGTTGGCCGTGGCAAGTACAGGCAACAGGTGGAATTTTACAAGATAAGGTAGGATGGAGAACCTACCTGTGCCACAATATTGTAACTGTGCTGTTTTAGCAAAGTTATGAGGGGGAAAATGTTTAAAAACTAGATAACATTCTTTATTGAGAGATAAGTATTATATAGTTGACATGAATCATGGATGACAGGAACATGGCTGTGTTGATCACAGAATTGGATGGTGAAGGGGGTGGCTTGATCCTGGTAATGAGTCAAGAGCCAAAACAAGGTATCCATTGTAAGGGATCATTGTTTTTTCATGTTGTTGGGTTTGGAAATTCAAGTTGACTTCCTAGTCTGGCTTTGAGTGGCAGGATAATCAGATTGCAGGTCACAAACCTGCTTAATTGGAACCTTGCTGGCAGGTTGAGCCTGCTGTTTTGACACTAGTGTATCATTTGGAAATTTTACAAAACAGTATCTGAAGCTTTGTTGGTGGTTAACAATCAACTCTATGTGGATTTGGGTGGTGACTTCCCACCACATGGAGACTGATTCCTACTATATGTCAATTTCTGTCACATCTTGGACCATGTCAGACTTCTTACAGGGCATAAATCACAGCATTTGTCACACATGTACTTCACTAACTGGTTGCCATTGAGATGAGCGTTGGGTTTTTTTAATGATGTGTTTGGTGGCCTTAACTTCCAGATCTGAAATCTTGATCTCCTTGAAGACAGGAAATCTTTGGTAGAGATATTACTTTAGAAGCTTTTCAATGAGATTAATTAGAGCATTGTGTGTGTTATGCCTTTTACTATTGACTTTATCCCATCCTTCTGTATAAACCCTGGTAGCGCAGCTTCTATATTGGCACACATAATGCTTGCTTCTTCCTACTCTTCTCTGATTTTTTCAATTAAAAGCATAGTCATCACAGAATATACTTGCACCTCATTTGATAGATATAAGAGGGAAAAACTTGGGGGATTCCTTTGGAAGCTTAAACTTTCCTTGGATGTTAGATATATTTTATGGCAACAGCACCCATGTCAACTCTTTGTCAACATGGTCACTGTTGACTCAAAACTCAAAATCTACTATGTTTTTTTTGCTGGTTGCGCTAGCTAATTCCCATTTTTTAAAGTGTTCAGGAGGGCAAACCCAGAAAAAAAGATAAAGTTGTGGCCATTTTGACACAGTTTAATATTAAGCTTAATTGAAATCTCAATTAAACCCAATTTTTATTTTACTTTTACTAATAAAAATCATTATATTAATTTATTTGTTTTCACAATGCAAAAGTGTCAATATCAACACTTTTTAAGCCTAACTTATTTTTAATACTAAAACTGAACCATCTACACTAAAAAAATTAAGTGCACATTTAAAAATATTTTTTTATTAAATTAATATATAGAAATAGGTGTTGTGCATATAGCTGATTGTTGAAATTTTCATCTTATAAATTCAACTGTGGCACTTATTCCGTCTTTGATATAATAAATGGATTGGTGGCTAACAGCAATCCAATAATTTAAGCGCAAGTTACTATGTAAGTTACTATAGAATTTATTATTAAAAATAATGTCAACACTTGGAAATGTTGTCTATTTGCTTATGATCATCCACTGGGGTGGAATTAAGAAAATTAAAGTGGCACAATTAAGCCTAAATTACTACTGTAAATTCAGAACCTGAACGTAAAAATGTGGGATTGTCAAATCCTTGGTCCAAATTTCAAATCACTTTTGCGGGATGGTCTTTTTTAATTAAATTTAATTCTTTGTATTTTTATTTGAATTTTTAAAAATGCGAGAACTCATAGACACTTGGCAAAGTTCAATTCAAACTGCATATTTCCTATGGACAAAATGAATTAACTGGAATCAGATTTGAAGCGTTCAAATCCATCAACCATTTTCATTAAGTTTACTATGTTTTTTGAAATTGCGGGATTGTCAAATCCATGAACCAAATTTCAAATCACTTTTGAATGCCACTAGTAAACTCAGATATTAATTGCAGGAACTAGAATTTGAATTGAATGCACAGTAAGCACACTAGGAAACACCAACATAAATCAAGAATCTCCACCACAACTAAAATCAAATGAAAAATCCAATCTCAACAACCATGTTTAGACATAAAAAGTGATTAAACTTTAAAATCATCAAAAACTGGAAAGGATAAAATATTATACACTTCAAATTATGGATATAGAAATTCTGTTACTATTCAAGGCTAAATCAAGAGAAAACAACTACTCACAACTAAACCATAAATGCAAATAAATACATATTTAATCTAAAATATTTTATTTTGTTTTTATGGACTGTCAATCACATTCTCAACCAGCTCCTGCACCAGCCCGCGGGGAAGCCTGTCCACAAGGGCGTCCCAGAGGGTCCAAGAACAGACCCAGAATCCAACTCATGGGGAGTCATGCCAATACACAGGCCTCCCAAGGTGTCAGCACCAGTCAACCACCTTATGTGTCCCAAGCCAGATCACACAGCCTTAATCCCAGACAGAAGCTGCTCTCAAGGCCTGCTACCAAAGTATCCTACACCAGTGTCACCAGAAACACTGAGGTTACTTACACCTCCACTGTGTACCCAGTTGTCACCTGGCCCTGCAATCTTGATCCAACAGTTGCCACTTCCTTCCCCCACGTTTTTGGCACCACCTGTCAGCCATTGGTCACAACTGAGGAACCATATGCACCTGTTATCTATTCCACTATTGACGGTGTCGCTGCAAGTAAGAGTGATCCCACCTTCTACACAAAGGTCCCCATCCCCTGTGTTGAGCCTGCTAGCCAGGATGCTGCAGTACCTGCCAAGGGCCGGTGTCAGTTGACAGATAATGAGCGTGAAGCTCTCCTCAACTGCTTGAACAGGGGAATGGCAGTTTAGGATATTGTGTCCCAATTTGGTGGCACAGCCAGATATATTGGCAACATCAACACCAAATACAGCAACACCAGGCAAATTGCCAAATCCACCAAGGCTAAGCGGCAGCCCAGCCTACTTCAGCCCACCCATCTCAAGGCAATCAGGCAGTGGGTGACCAAGGATGTCACCCGGACACACTTGCTGTCCAATCAATGCTGGCCACGGAGTTTGGGATTTCTGTCTCTAAAACCCTTGTTCACAAAGCAATGGTCAATTTGGGCTTTTCATGAAAAGTACTGGGGATTTCTCTGTACAATGGAAACAGTGAAAAAACCATCTAAGATTGACGCATTCATGCCAAGAAATATCAGGCCCTAAAGGAGACTGGGAATATCCAGTTCTTCATATTGATGAATCATTGTTTTCCTCCTCACTCAGTTCTAGGCATGGCTGGGTTGAGAAGGGGTCCAAGGATGGTGTAGCACATTGTGCAGCCGTCTTTTCCCAGACATATTCCATGGTTGTGCTTCTGGGTCCTTGCGGGTTGGCTCAATATCAAATGATCAAGGGTTCCCACAATAGCAGGACTTTTCTTGATTTTCTCTGAGCCGTAAAGGAATACCTCCAGATCAATTACAGCAGCATAACCAACATTGTTGTGTTGGATAATGTTGGGCTCCACAAAGTGGATCTGGTTGTGTCCAAGTCCCCCCATCAAGAAAAACAGCCACACCTCCAGCCACTGGCTTACTGATTGTCCAATGAGACTCCTCTTCCTTCCGCCCTATTCTCCATTTCTGAATCCAATCAAGGAGGTGTTTGGTTGGATCAAGAAAAAGGTGAAGAAAGGCCTCCATAAGGACACTGAGGATCTCTTCAACATTCTTGAGATCAGCCAATTTGCGGTGCCACCCAATGTGGTGGCAGCTTTCTATGAGCACTCAGAATCCTTCCTCCCTAAAGCCCTCAACTCCAAGCCAATCAGATAAATGGGCACTCTGGATTTCATTTGTTTTTATTTTTATATATTTTGTTTTATTAGGGCTCAAAAAATATTATTTATATATAATGATGTGACGTTGAATTGTATTATAGACATATAATAATATGTACAAAAGTTAAGTAAAATTAATTATACTAGGTATGAGGACAAATATTTTTATTATAATGCATTGAATATTGTATTGACTATTGAGCTAAAAAATAAATAAATTAAAAAAGATAGAAATAGATTAATTTTTTTAAATAACTATGAATTCTTGTTGGTACTTTGGCTTTTTTTAAGCCACAAATTGGGCCTTGTAAGTCATCATCTGATCCTTATTATTTCAGTGCCACTATAGCCACACGGCACAAAAACCAATGCTTTTCATATATCTCTTACTAATTAGTACTTATGATTCAGGTCAAGCATATTGAATATATTTATAAAATCATATTACAAGGGAAAGGTAATTCATGTTCTAAACAATCACTTGTTTAGCATATAAGTGGAGCGGGCCGCTTGATGTGGATAAATTATGTTCTTGTTGTTTAACTATGTAATAAATGAACCATTACTCAACAAGCTAGTAAATAAACACATTTTAAATCATATTTTATTATTTCATATGTTTGCTTACTATAACTACTGTCTTATAATATATTTTGATATATTACTATTAAAATTTAAATATTATAATTTTAATATTAAAATTTTAATATTTAAAACAAAAAATTAAAAAAATATAAGTTAATTTGTAAGGGAAGATAATTTATTAGGGAGATGCAAATTGCAAAGGGAATGTGATTATTCCAGGGAATTATACCCCAAAAATCAAATTTTCAGCTAGAGCGTCTAATTGGATTCACATACTCTTCTGTATGTGGTGGACAACCCTGGATGCAATTGCAAAAGGGGTGGGGCCCTGTACTCTGGTGGTTGCCAAACACTTAATAAAAGGGAGTCAGGTAAGCAAATCAATTAACAGGTTCTTTTCAGGAAGCACCTAAACCCCATACAGCAATACCAGTGCAAAGGAGTTATACAGGATGTGCTCAACTGTCCTATACCCCTGTGGTGTCTGCTGGCGTTATAGTACTAATTGGCATATATCAAGCTGTATAGGTACATCCTCCAACTTTTTAACTTAAGTTTTTAATATGCAATGTAGTAGGGTTCCTAGGTATACTGAAATGTGAATCCTTTGTGTCAAGTTTATACTTCTGGGAAGTATAATAAACAAAATAAGGGGAAGATTTAAGAAGAGAATGTTACTTTATTGAATATGAATATAGAATATTATATAGTATCATGACAAGCCACATGTTGTCCATGTACATCATGGAGGTCATGGGGCTTATCTGAGTAATGTTCCTCTTGAGTCACAAGGCTTAATCAAGTTGTGTTTCATTTAGGACCTGGATTGAGTGATCCCTGTCATAGATGGTTAACTGATAATGGTGCCACCAGTTTATTGACTGGACGGTGAATCATCTGGTGAGCCGTTTGGTGATTTACTCAGGGCGTTGATTCCCCAAGAGGGAGCAATCAAAGATGTTGCGACATCTCCCCCTGGGGTGCTGGAAGGCGGAGCCTTGGGAATTTTCTTGAGAGTATCTGGTATGCAGGCTTGGTATTGATCCAGTTTGGTGTTGGGCACAGGGAGCCTTGAATTTTTTTGGGCTGTTCTTGCTTTACACAAACAGAGTTGGTTGTGATGCATACGTTTCAGTTCAGTTTGAGCTCCAATTCCTTTGATGAGGTAGGTGTTATTGGGCTTAACTTCCATGACAATGCCTGGTCCGCGTAACCCTGGGTCTAGTTTGTGTTGGTTGTGATTGATGACCCAGATCTTGTCTTCAACTTAGAAGCTTTTTTGTTATAATGGGATTGCTTCCTGCTGGACCCTTTGGTGTTCCATCACTTCTTGGTCCTTTCTGGCTTGTAGTACTTTTGGGTCATTACTGTTTGGTATCTTCTTTGGAAGTGGCAGTTGTGGTCCTGTGGTTGTACTGAAAAGTGAGGGTTTCTGACCATAGACAAGCTCATAAGGGCTTTTGCCCGTATTGCGGTTAACTTGTGTTCTGCAGACCATAAGAGCAGTTGGTAGCATGTCAACCCAGGCTTTTGGATTGTTGGCAGACAACTTACTGATGGCTTCCACTAGAGAGCTGTTTAATTGTTCTACGCGTCCATTTGCTTGTGGGTGATATGGGCTGGCTGTGACTAGTTTTATTCCATTTTTGGCAAGGTAGATGTTGGTGTCAATAGCTTTGAGTTCAGTGCCTCCATCTGTGATAAAGAGGTCAGGCTTTCCAAACTTTGCTATGATCTCCTTGCCAATTAATTGTCTCACGTTGTTGCCTCTGTGCTCTTTTGTGGCTTATGTTATGGGCCATCTGATTGCATAGTCAATGGCTGTGATGATGTACTTTTTGCCTTTGCTTTCACCGGGCATAGGTCCCACAATATCCAACAACCATACCTTGAAGGGTTGTGTGATGGATACAGGTACTACTGGCTTGGGTGGAGCTTTGGTTTGGGCATACTTATCACAAACTTTGCATTGCTCCACTACCTCTCTGATATCATCTAGCATGTTGGGCCACCAGTAGCGTGTCTTGAGGTATTCATGCAAGTTTCTGCTATGGGTGTGTCCCAAGTCTCTGTGATATTGGAGGATTGTGTCAATCTTTTGTGTTGACGGGACGTAGGGTACAGTGTCACCATTTGGAAGTATTCATTGAAGGGTACTATATACATTTTCTCAGATGTTTGTTCTTGAGGACTTTCTCTTGGATGTCCATTGGTGTGACAGGTGGGAACCCTTCCTGGAGATTCCCCATGATTAATATGGACCCAGTTGGGGTTGCCATCAGTGCAGAGGATGTGTTTATTGTATAGCCTTGATAGAGCATCTGGAGTAAGCATAACCTTGACTGGCTTATATTCAATTTGCATGGGGTATCTCTGTATGAGACTCATCCATTCAGCTTGTCTTCTTGACAGGTGTTGTTGTGTCTTGAAGAATATCAACAACTTGTGGTCAGTGAGTACTTTGAACGTCTCCCCACACAAAAGTTATTTGTGCATACCTTCCCAGATCTTCCTCAGACTCTAATCCTGGTGTCCGACAGCAAGCAGGGGGCAAGAGGGTGTTACAACTGAGTTTTTCTCCTTGCCAGCCAAAATATCTTACAATACACAGGGGTGCTCAATGAGTTGCCCCTTGACGTATCTAACGGCATGGACCAATATGCTGGCAATACTGTAAATTAAGAACCTGAACGTAAAAATGCGGGATTGTCAAATCCTTGGTCAAAATTTCAAATCACTTTTGCAGGCAACTCAGCTGAGTGAGTTTAAAATATTTAATAAAATCAAACATTTAATTTGACTTTTTTTGATTTATTTAAATTGGCAAATTTTGAATATCTTGAGCAGATAACTCAACTAACAAAAGACAAAACTCAGCAAACAAATGCGGGATACATGAATCAGAAATGTGGGATTCTTATGTACAATTAGAGATTTTCTGTATGTCAAACAAATCATAGACATAATGTAAAAACTAATGAATCTGAAATTGCGGGATTGTCAAATCCAAGAACCAAGTTTCAAATCATAATTGCAAGGAATTTGAAATAAATTTAATTTATGAGTATCTCAAAAAGGAAGCCAAAGGACCTAGAGTGGATTAGTGCTGATTCTTTTAGGAATCATAGGCATTCTCAAAAATCACCCTATTCCATTTTAGGACGGCTAAAATTTAGATCATAATATTCACAAAATTAACATATATAACAATAAAATTGACTAAAATATACATTCCTCTTCTTGAGTTTAAAATTATAATAAAAATTTTATTATGTCTTCTTCTAACACCAACCAAGTCAACAAGATTTTCCCTGGCCTTGACAAAATTATGCAGGGCTGCGCCAGGTCTTCTAATAGTGAAGCCTCCCTCTATGGCCACTCCTAACCCGCAGGCCCCTCTGCAAGCACTACCCAGGAGTGTGTTCTTTCTCCTGCGTCCTCAAGCATGGCCCTGTTTGCCCATCACCTACAGGCAGCTGCTAACCCAAACTATACAACAACACTAGCATCTGTAATTGACCAAGTAAACCATGGGGCCACCAATGGAAGCCAGAATCCAGAAACAGTCAATCAGATGGCACTGTCTGGTTCTCAAGGCAGACACACCCCACCTCCAGCCAATCAGCCTACAAGGCACAGAAGAAAGTTAACCAATCCAGAGATTGTTCTTGAAAGGTTGAAAAGCAAGGGATGCTTATGTCCTTTGGGGAAATTGCGGCTGCAATGGGTTTTGCAAAGTCCACTGTGGCTGCAACCCTGCAAGCCCACACCAACTGTGGCCCCCTACCAAGAAGACCTCAACTGGTGCCCGTACTTCAACCAAAGGTGATACAGCCCATCCCCTTATGATGGCCATTATGGAACGTGATCCGCAGATGCCCCTGGTCCAGGTACGTCTCCATCTGGGACTCCACAGCATCTTCACCAACAAAAGAACAGTGAATTTGTGGATGCATGGAGTTGTGGTTGCCGCCAGAATCCTATCCAATCAGGTTCTTGGTGGCCCCATTTTGGTGGATACCAATCCATACAATTCAACCATCATCAATTTTATTAAAGGGAGGGCAATCAGGGCCCATAATGACATCATCTTCCTATTATATGCTAAGATTTATGCAAGTATCCAAGACTATGGAGAGAAGCGTATCCAGTCTGACGTGTACAAGCGCGGCCAAATCTTGTATTATTTTGTCCGGGTTTTATTGGCAGTTTCCCCATTAGGCATCAATTATTACTTGGCAATATTGAACACTGCAGATGGGTATGTCTACCAGATGGAGCTCAAGGCCATGCTGGAGGAGTGGGCCACACAAAACGCCATGCACACAGTTGTACTTAGTGGTGAGATGGAGCAGCGGGAATGGGCAACCCACAAAATCAGGGCTGCGGGTCATACCTGTTGGTCCTACCCCATCAACCACGCTGACATGCATCTTGATGATGTATGTCTCTACAATTTTGGTTCTGCCCTCAGGCGCTTAAAACATGCCACCTATAACAAACTATGCATCCAAATTGATAAGGGTTATGAGCTTTTGCCTTCCGTGTCTGCCCAGGACTTATTTGATCTCATCATCTTCTATGCAAGTGATAGTGATAAGTCCAGGAAGGACTCTCGCCTTCCCCCTTGCCCATCCATCCATTTTGTCAAGCCCACATATGTGACAGAAGAAGAATTTAAGCAATTGAAGCAAACCGCTCTTGCTGCCCCTTCCCAGTCAACAAACCCTGCCTCCCCAACCCCCCATCAAGCCACCCGCCTTCCAACCCTGACTCCCAAGCCACTAAAAATCCCCCCACTATCTCTGATGCCGCTCCTTTGACATTTGCAGATGAAGGTGATGTTCATTCTGCCCATTCCCTCCCCTTCCCATCCTTTGATCAGTAAAATAAATCTTCTCTTTGTGACAACTTATTAAAATTTATATCTCTCTTTGAATTCACAATTAACAATTTTTTTTACATTATCAATATTTCCCATAATTAATACAATGTTGTACATTTTACAAATAGCTTAAAATTATTAGCATACATATTTTACATCATCATTAATAAATTAAAGACAATAAACATGAATATTGCATTAGAATATTGCAATTAGACGTCATCTCTTGATATTTTGATATTATGTGCATAAATCAATGCATTTTGATTAATAAAATTCATTTTAAACTTGGCCTTTTTCATTGTAATTTATTAAAACAGATTGTGTTTATATTAGAGAGCCATTAATGCTTAGTACAAATATTGATACATAGTGCATTTTACAGCCTGTATATTTACCTATTGGTAATAACTCTATAAACTTTTTAGTTGGATTTTGCAAGGTAATAATAATGTAATTTGTTAATAAATTACTGTTCATTGTCATTAATTGGCTGATTTTTTTGCTGTGGTGATTGTGCATTTTTGGATATTTACGCATTAGTATCACATTGGTTGGTTTTACATCCAATTGGATACTAGTGCGTAAATATCAGAAAATGCACAATCACCACAGCAAAGAAAATCAGCCAATTAATGACAATGAACAGTAATTTATTAACAAATTACATTATTATTACCTTGCAAAATCCAACTAAAAAGTTTATAGAGTTATTACCAATAGGTAAATATACAGGCTGTAAAATGAACAATGTATCAATATTTGTACTAAGCATTAATGGCTCTCTAATATAAACACAATCTGTTTTAATAAATTACAATGAAAAAGGCCAAGTTTAAAATGAATTTTATTAATCAAAATGCATTGAGTTATGCACATAATATCAAAATATCAAGAGTTGATGTCTAATTGCTATATTCTAATGCAATATTTACGTTTATTGTCTTTAATTTATTAATGATGATGTAAAATATGTATGTGTTGAAGGTAGTACTATAAAAACCAGTTTTTTGATGGAAATCAAACATTATGTCAAATATTTACACACTTATCAACAAATTAGAGTCAGCCCTCCAAAAGGTTGTTGAGCTTGAATACAAGATCAAGGAAATTGTGGTAAATCAACTGGGAAATGAGGGAAGAGCCTTGGTCCAGCAAAAGGAAATTGGGAAAAATAGCCTGGGAACAATAGTTAATGAAGAAAAAAAGCAAATAATTTTAAATCTTCAAAAGGAAATACTCAATTGGTTAGATTTTAAAAGCAAAAGTTACAACTCATGGGAATTTTCAAAAACCAATAGAAAGAATACTCAAAAAATCAAACTAATTGAAGGAAATGAAATCTCAAAGGAAATCAACACAAATAAAGAGGAAACCAACCAAATGGAAACAGACAAAAGCAAAGCTCAGTCAAGAAGCAGGAGCGCTTCAAGGAATACAGAAATTTTATCATATGAAAACCAAGAAGAAACACAAGTTGCAAGAAACATAAGAAAAATTAAGCCTAGAAAAATTTCTGAAGAGCAGCCAACGCTCATGAAATTTGCTGAGGTGGCGCCTGTGGCTGAGGGGGACACATGGGAAACAATTAGTAAGCTTTTTTATGTTTTACTTATATTTATTTTAGTCATCACCAGGAATGGGGACAAGGTTGCAGAAGTGGCAGCTTTTACGCTGTGTGTCAGGGAACCAACCCTGATCAGCCGGCTTGCTAGTGTTTGGGAACTGGCGGGTTGCGGACTGGGTGAGCAGAGCCCACCAAAGGATTGGTGTTAACTTAATGAGGTAGGACATTGACTTGCCCACCCACAACCACGGACCGGCGGCTGGGACAATAGTATCTATTACTCCTGTGAGAGTAATATATACAATTCCAAAAAGCTTGTTGGTATGGTCCAGTGGGAGCTTGGCAGCAGAGGCAGGCATTGGTTTGGGGATGACAGGTGGTTCCATGTCCATTTTGTAGGTGGGAAGGAAGTTGTACTTATCTCTGAACAGGCGGGGTTTGGTAACGTATCAAGGGCCTTCTTGGTTGTATCTGGTTAACTCGGTAGTTCTGGCCAAGGGATCCCGGGCTAGTATGTTGTTGGCAGTGTAGTCCTTGTACTCAGGCTCTAAGGGGTACTCTGTGAAATGGACAGGACTAAAGGGGGCACCTGGCGGGCAGTACATAGCTAGTAGGCTGGCAGGGGGGCAGACAATCTTGGGGTTAACTGGAAGATGGCAAGAATAAAATACGGCAATAGTTGGGGAAACTAATATCTCATAACCTTTATTTAAAAATGACAATGGGGGTTGATCTTGGCCTGGCAGGTATTTATACCACACTGCCAGGCTTCACTACCTGGTTGGTTTTTCTGGGCTCAGGTGGGTTGGCATTGGGTGTCTCAGATGGCAGTGTGGCGCTTGGCACTGAAAGTTTGCCACTGGCTGCTTTGGGGTGAGAAGACTTCAAATCCTTTTGTTTATTGATTTGGGTATTGGGTGCCTCTTTGGGTTCAGTGCCTTCCCTGGGACTTTGGGGGAGTTCAGAATAACTTTCAGGGAGGAATTTGTCTATTTCACAGGGCAAACTGCTATTGTCAGGAGTTGGCACCTCAGGGAAATTCCCAGCATCTTGCACTGGCAGTTTGCTTGCAGAATCCTGCAGGGCAGCTAAGGGTTCAGGTCCTGGCGGGCTGGCAGCAACTTTGTCAATTAGTAGTGGGTTATTGCGTTCCCAGCCTATGAGTCTGGCAGTCTGCAAAGGGTTTTGTCCAGGGTTTGACTCTGATTCCGTATTTTAAGATTTAGGAGCATCCAAATTGTCATTCCTGACATCATCCCCTTCTTCCCCCAAAATTTCCCCTTTCAGGGCCTTCTTCTCAAGGTATTGCTGGATGGCCTGTTTGGCAATGGTTAGGTTTCTCAAGGGTTCCCAGGTGCTTTCTTCCAGGGGGTAGCCTGACCACTTGACGTAGTACTGGGGGGTCTTGTAGTGGACCCGGTTGCCGTGGATGTACTCAACTTTGTACTCAATTGAGTGGTCCTTCCAGATTGATGGGGGGCTTGACTTGATCTTCTGGTGGAGAAGGGAGTTTCTGTCTTTTTTGAACAGCAGGGAACGGTGGAACACATTATGGATCTTCCATGTGGGGGTAGGTCTAACTTGAAGGCAACTTCTATAATGAGCTTGGTGATCTTGTGTGGTCTGCTTCTTCTGTGAGCTAGTTTTCTGCAAGGCACATGCAGGGGCACGTTACAGGAATCTAAATAGACCTTGTCTCCAACTTGGAGGGGTTTACCAGGGGTCTGTTTTTGATCAGCAAAGGACTTGTATGTCTGTACTGCTTGGTTCAGGTTTGCTAGGCATATAGTTTGGGTGCCATGGATCTGTTCAATCCAGGCGCATCCAGTCAGGTTGGTTTCCTTGTTTCCAATGCTAGGGTCCCATGTGGGGTCAAACCTGTAGTTAGCTTTGAAAGGGGACATTCCAGTAGATGCATGGTCTTTGCTGTTGTAGGCTTACTGTGTCATGGGTAGCATCTTGACCCAGTTATCTTGGTTGGCGTTGGCATAGCAATGTAGGTACTTTTCAAGTATTTGGTTCACTTGTTCAGTCTGGCCATTGGTCTGTAGGTGATAGGAGGTTGATACGAAGCGCTTTACCCCAAATCCTTCATCATCTGAGCCCAGTAGTTGGAGGTGAATTGTGGTCCTCTATCAGTGATGATTTCCGCCAGAGTGCCATGTTGGGTTAGGATGCGGTTGTGGAAACGTCTAGCTGTCTCTGCAGCAGTGCAGTGGGTGGTGGTAGGGAAAAAGTAGGAAATTTTAGTAAATCTATCTCCCATGACTAGGATTGCATTGAACAAATTAGAAGAGGGCAGTTCCACAATATGATCCATTGAAACAGACTGCCAGGGTCCCGCTGGTATGTCTAGAGGTCTTAGCAAGCCTTCAGGTTTGGATCTACAGGGGTTGGTTCTTCCACATGTCTCACAGCCTTTGATGTAGGCAGCCACGTCTTTGTCCAGTTGGGGCCAAGAATAATTCTTCTTGATTCCTCAGATTGTCTTGAGTCTGCCAGGGTGGCTGGCCATCTCTGAGTCATGATAATCTATGAGTACTTTGGTCCTTGTTTCATCTTCTGGTACATAGATCCAGTTGTGTAATAGCAGGGTGGTTCCTTTCAATGAGAATCCCTTCTTGTAGTGTCGGCTATCTGGGTCTGAGGTCAAGTTGGCAATGAGTTCTGCTGAATACTTGTCTAATTTCTGCGCCTCAATTATGTCAGGCTTACGGGCCATGATCTTCATGAACATCAGTTGGATGCCTAGGCTGGAAGGGTCAAGGAGTACATGGGTGTTGTGGTCCTTGGTCTCAGATGTGGTGGGAATCATATCTGCTCTTCTGCTCAGTGCGTCAGGTACTATGTTGACTTTCCCGGATTTGTAGTCAATTGTCAGGGTGTAGTTGGCCAGTTCTAGAGCCCATCTGGCCTGTCTCTGGTTCAACTGTCTGGGTTTAAAAAAGTAAACCAAGTTCTTGTGGTCAGTTAAGACTTTTACTGGGAATTCAGCGCCACATAGATACCAGTATCAGTGTTTCAAGGTCTTCATTATTGCAAGCATCTCCTTGTTGTAGATTGGGTAGTTTCCTTTGGCAGGCAGCATCTTCTTGGAGTAATATGCTACAGGATGTAGCATACTATCCCCTCCTTCCTGAAGAAGGGCCCCTCCCACTGCAAAGTTGGACGTGTCGGTTTTCAGTACAAATGGCTTGGAGGGATCTGGCATGGCCAGGACAGGAGCAGAGGTGAAGGTGAGTTTCAAGGTGTCAAAGGTGGTGGTACACTCTGGAGTCCAGGAAAAGGTGACCTTGTCAGAGCAAAGGCGGGTCAGGGGAAGAGTAATATGAGAAAATTTTTTTGATGAAATCTCTGCAATAATTTGCCAGACCCAAGAAACTTCTCACGTCCTTTATGCTTTTGGGCACTGGCCAAGACGTTATTGCTTCTACTTTGTCTTTTGCCATGGCAAAGCCGCCAGTCTTCACTACGTATCCCAGGAATTCAACCTCAGACTGAAAGAATTCACACTTCTTGAGCTTAGCGTGTAAATTGGCATGGGAGAGTTTCTCCAATATGAGGTCCAGGTGGCGCAGGTGTTCCTTGTGAGACTTGCTGCAGATGAGGATGTTGTCCAGATATGCCATACAGAAGCGGTCAAGATATTCCCCTAGGACAGTGTTGATCATCCTTTGGAAGGTGCTGGGGGCGTTGCAGAGGCCAAAGGACATCACCAGGTACTTGTACAGCCCATATTGGGTTTTGAAGGCAGTCTTGTACTTGTCTCCATCCTTGATTTGGATTTGGTTCAACACATCTCGGAGGTCAATTTTTGAGTACACCTGGGCTCCAGTCAGTACATCACAGAGGTCGTCAGCATTGGGGATGGGGTAGCAGTTTTTCACTGTAATGTTGTTCAGTTTTTGGTAATTCACGCATGGGCGCATCCCACCATCTTTTTTTCCTACAAAAAGCAGGGTGCCAAGCAGGGAGCCTTTGACACTCAGATGAAACCCTTGTTGTCATATCTTTCAGGTATGCTTTCAAGGCTACTTGTTTGCTGTGGTTGCAGCTGTAGATGGGGCTAGGGTGATGTTGGGTTCCTGGTATAAGGTCTATGGCGTGGTTGTATATTGAATGGCTGGTTAGTTTTGTGGCTTCTTCTTCACTAAACACATAGTCCCATTTCTGTAGGGGAGTAGGTAGTATTCCAACACTAGGTTCTATCTTTATGGTTAAGAGTTTGTTGGTAGGGGTTTAGCCATGGCTCATGCAAAAGGGGACGGTGTTGCAAGATTCAGGTTAGCCCAATGTGGCAGTTTGTTTGCAATAGTTCAGGATCAGGCCATGTTTGTCGGACCAGGAGTCACCCAGTATAAGGGGGTGGGGTAGTCCAGGTAAGAGGATCAGGGACAACGGGTACACATTATGTCCAATTGTCAACAGGAGTTCTTGTTCAAACTCATAGCCAGTGTCTAGAGAGCTGTTTCCCATGACTACTTGTAGGCTACACTCTGAAGCTATCATGCCTAGTTCCTTTACCAGGCTGGCGTCAATGAAGCTTTCATCAGCTCCTGTATCAATAAAAGCTTCAATCTGGAGCTTGTTTTCCAATACTTCTATGGTCACTTGGATGAATTTTTATGACTGGGAAGAAGTGTTTATTTGCGCCAGTGAGACTGGGGCAGTGTTCTTCTTAGGACAGGCTCTGGTCAAGTGGCCCGCCTCATGGCAGTGGAAACAGAGTCCTTTGCAATAGTGTTGTATGAGCTCTTTGGGTGTTATTCCTGTTCTATTGGAGGTTGGTGCTCAGGTTTGGCGGGTCTGGAAGGGGCCAGCATTCTCTTGGTTCATGCTAAGGCCCTTGAACAGGGGATACAGATTGTCTAGGCTGAGGGTGGGCGGATGGTGCTTCAACAAGTCCTTCATTGCTAGGTTGACTCCCTTTTGGAAGATGATGGCGCCAGTTTGTCTTCCAGTTGGGTGCAAGTCTTTAGTTTGAGGAATTTGTCAATATAAGCTTGGATGGGAAGGGCGCCCTGCCGGATTTCCAACAAGGAGTTCAGGGCATAGTATCTGGTGTTGTGGTCTTCCTCTGTGACCATCAGTTTGGCTTCAAACTTGGCATAGTCTAGGCAAAATTCCACGTCTTCAGCAGTGGCTTTGCCAAACCAATCAAGGGCGTCTCCTGATAGCACAGCTGCTACTCCAAGTACCTTTTTGGTGTCACTGGAATAGGATGGGACATTGGCTTGAAAATGTAGTCAGAGCACTGGCATGGCGCGGCAGGCCTCTTTGAGAGTGAGTTTTCCCATCTGGAGCATCTCCACTTTGGTGAGGGATTGGTTGACTATCACATTCTGAACCTGAGAGGAGGGTCCTTTGGCGGTTTTGGCGGCAGGGTCAGAGTTCTTGGGGTTTTCTGGGGTCACATTTGTATTCTTTCACGCGGAAGAGATCAGGTTCTTGGTCATCATAAATGTTTAATAAGTGATTATCATTACAAAAAACATGCAAGACGCCCCAAGAATAATCAACATCTTGGGGCTCAGGGTACCAGGCTTAAATAGATTGTCATAATGTCAGGGAACCAACCCTGATCTGCCGGCTTTCTAGTGTTTGGGAACTAGCGGGTTGCAGACTGGGTGGGCAGAGTCCACCAAAGGATTGGTGATAACTTAATGAGGTAGGACATTGACTTGCCCACCCACAACCACGGACCGGCGGCTGGGACAATAGTATCTATTACTCCTGTGAGATTAATATATACAATTCCAAAAAGCTTGTTGGTATGGTCCAGTGGGAGCTTAGCAGCAGAGGCAGGCATTGGTTTGGGGGTGACAGGTGGTTCCATGTCCATTTGGTAGGCGGGAAGGAAGTTGTATTTATCTCTGAACAGGCAGGGTTTGGTAACGTGCCAAGGGCCTTCTTGGTTGTATCTGGTTAACTTGGTAGTTCTGGCCAAGAGATCCCGGGCTAGTATGTTGTTGGCAGTGTAGTCCTTGTACTCAAGCTTTAAGGGGTACTCTGTGAAATGGACAGGACTCAAGGGAGCACCTGGCAGGCGGTACATAGTTGGCAGGCTGGCAGGGGGGTCAGATGATCTTTGAGTTAACTGGCAGATGACAAGAATAAAATACAGCAATAGTTGGGGAAACCAATATCTCATAACCTTTATTTAAAAATGACAATGGGGGTTGATCTTGGCCTGGCAGGTATTTATACCACACTTCCAGGCTTAACTACCTGGTTGGGTTTTCTGGGCTCAGGCGGGTTGGCATCAGGTGTCTCAGATGGCAGTGTGGCGCTTGGCACTGGCGGTTTGCCACTGGCCGCTTTGGAGTGAGAAGACTTCAAATCCTTCTGTTAATTGATTTGGGTATTGGGTGCCTCTTTGGGTTCAGTGCCTTCCCCGGGACTTTGGGGGAGTTCAGAATAACTTTCAGGGAGGAAATTGTCTATTTCACTGGACAAACTGCCAGTGTCAGGCGTTGACACCTTGGGGAAATTCCCGGCATCTTGCACTGGCGGTTTGCTTGCAGAATCCTGTGGGCAGCTAAGGGTTCAGGTCCTATAGGGCTGGCAGCAACTTCATCAATTAGTAGTGGGTTATTGCGTTCCAAGCCTATGAGTCTGGCGGTCTGCAAAGGGTTTTGTCCAGGGTTTGACTCTGATTCCATATTCTGCAATTTAGGAGCATCCAAATTGTCATTCCTGATACCGAGTTGGTTATACGGGGGTTACTAGTCACTGGTAGCCCCTGTAAAACAAATAAATAAAAACCAAATAAATAAAATAATTCAATAGAATATGATTATTTTTTCAAGTATTGAAGCTAAAGATAGGGAATATTTACCACCCACAGGGTGCTCGTTGTGGTTGAGGGAAGCATATGAAATAGGATCAAATATCAGCATCAAAGAAATGAATGAAATTTGTGGGGATGTCAAGTTAAACTTTGATGAATATATCTATGAAAGCATTCAACAATTCCCATTTGCAAACATCAACAAATATGAAAAAAACTTAATAAAAACTGACTTTAAAATTATGAACTGAATATTTAAAAACTGAAATTTTTAATAAGTATTCAAGGCATTGTCAAACAAAGTCAGGGACACAGTCCTTGTGAACACATTTAAACCTTTATTAATATTGTTTGCCAAGGCATGGGGGCTGATACAAGTTGGGCACCCCCAGAACCCTCTTCAAATTCAATCAAACATCTTATATCAATAGGTTAGTTCAAGTCTTCAAAAAACTGTGCATGTTCTTGGAAAAGTATACCTTGCAAAGAATCCATGCCACAGTATACCTGGGAATCCTCCTCCACTGCATATTAAAAACCAACTTCAAAAAGTTGGAGGATGTACCTATTCAAATGGATATTTGCCGTGTAGTCCTTGACCGCCAGAAGACACCACAGGGGTATAGAACAGTCAAGCACGTCCTGTATGACTCCTTTGCATTGGCAACGTTGTACGGGTACTATGTGCCCCCTGATAAAACCTATTAGTTGATTCACTCACCTGCCTTCATTTTATTAAACGTTCAACAACCACCGGGGTACAGGGCACCACACCTCTAGCAATTGCATCCAGGGTTGTCCACCATGTACAGAAGAGTATGTGGATCCAATTAGACACATCAGCTGAAAATTTAATTTAGGGGTATAATTTCCCGGAATAATCACATTCCCTTTGCAATTAGCACCCCCAATAAATATTTTTCCCTTGCAAATTAAAATTTATTTTTTTAAATTTTTTATATTTTAATACTAAAATTTTAGTATTGAATTATGTAATATTAAAATTTTTATAGTAAAATTATAATTTTTAATATTTAAATAATAAAATTTTAGTATCTAAAAGTTAATATTAAAATTTTAATATATATTATTTCAATATTTAATATAGCACAATTAAATAAAATAGTTAAATTTTGAATATTTAAACTTTAATATATAACTTTTAAGATTTATAATTATAATTTTACTTTAAATATTTTAAGATTGTTTTAAATTTTAGTAGGTAAATTATAATATTAATATATCTAAATATATTACAAGACATTAGTTAAAGTTGCAACCACCTCAAATAATAAAAATAAGTCAAAAATGTCTTTATTTACTAGCTTGTCAAGTACGGGTTCATTTATTACATATTGTCACAAGTGACAAACTCCTACTGACCATGATTACTGAAAAGCCTCAACTACAGGATTCAAACCCTGAGACCCTGCGGGCCGCCCGGCCGCCCGCAGATTTTAGGGCTCAAGCCAGAGCAGATCTTGACTTCAGAAATTCCCTTAGAGCTGGATGAATCAAAATCATCTACATCAACAACACCCACACTAAAGGTTCCTGTTATCACAACCAATCAGCGGGCAGGCCCAGCCATAGAACCCAAAATAACTCAGGCTGCCGTAGGAAAGGAAATAGAGAAACTTCCCAATAAATGCAGGCCACCCAGAAATAACCAACCCCACAACCCAACAAGGAAATCAGAGTATTCCCAGTTCAAACCAGCCAATGATTTAACTCCCACAATGAATGCCACCAAAGACTGGAAAGATCAGGTAAACTGTACCACCTGGGCCAGAGAAATTTGTAAAAGTTTTCCCATGACAGATGGGCATACTTATACCCTGGACCTCCAGGAAGATGCCCATTGCCATTCTTGCAATAAAGTGACATGAACCTTTGGTTCAACCAGGTTATTCCATATTTGATTTTAGTTCTATTTCATCTACAGTCTACCTCCCACGGTTCTGCACCCCATACCCTACAACCCCAAGAAACTGCAGACCAACCACCCAAGTTTTACTGTCCACCAGGAGCTCCCTACGGCCCAGTGCATTTCACTGAGTACCCCCCCCAACCCTGCGTATTCAGAATTCACCCTAGAGGAAATCCTAATCTACAACCCTGAGGCCAGAACTAGAGAGACCAAAACTATCTACAGGGAAGGTAATAAGATCACTAGACCTCCCCTGTTATTTTGCAACAAGTACAACTACCTGCCCGCGTATTTGGTCCCAATGACTCCACCCCTCACCCCGCGGCCCAACTGCCTGCAAGAATCCGTTGTTGCCAATGAATCCACTTTCACTCAGATATTTGGGGTGATGTACATCACCCTTACCAGCTTGATAGATTCTATGGTACCCGCCAGCAGACCTTGGGCCCTCCTGGGCAAATTGTTATCTTATATTGTAAAGTTAGCTCCAATCTTGTGGTGGGCCCTCCCTGCCGGGCCTGCAGGCCGTCCGCCTGCAAGTTCTCAGAAACCCCCCACAGGCTGGATCCCTGACATTATGGCAATCTACCTTAAACACGGTAACCTGGGCCCCAAGATGTTGATAACTCTTGGGGCATCTTGTATGCTACTTTTATTGATCTCAGCTTACTATGAATACAAACTAGCTACCAACCTAATTGCATCAGCAATCTGACACCAAACCATTACAGAACCAAAGGACGCCATGCTTGGCGTCAAGAAGACCAAGACCCCAAACTTGCAGGTTCAGAACGTTATAGTAAATCAGACCACAACCAAGGTGGACATGCTGCAGATGGGGAAGCTCACCCTAGAAGAAGCCAGAAGAGCCATGCCAGTCCTCTGTCTCCACTTTCAGGCCAATCACAAACTCATACTCCAAAAACACTGAGAAAGTCCTTGGAGTGGCCTCCATGCTCTCTGGCAATGCCTTGGACTGGTTTGGGAAGGCCACTGCCAAGGACGTCAAGTTCTGCCTGGACTACTCCCAATTTGAGAGTGAACTGATGGCCACTGGCGACAACCAAGACAACCAACACCACACCCTCATCAGTTTACTAGACATCAGACAAGGATCACACACTCTACAAACCTACACCAACAAGTTCCTAAAACTGAAAGCCAGAACCCAACTTGAGGAGAAGTTATCAGCCATCTTGTACCGCCAAGGAGCCTGCCCTGCCTTGAAGGAGCTCCTTAAACACCATCCCCCTACTCTTGGCCTAGATGAACTACTCCTTTTGTGTAGAGGATTGAGCCTTAACCAAGAAGGCTCTCCCTCTCACACTCAGCGCAAAAATTGAGCCCTGACGCCCAACAGACCAGGAATGTCCCCCAATGAATTACAACACCACTACCGTGAAGGGTTGTGTTTCTACTGTCACAAACCTGGCCACCTCACTAAGGCTTGCCCCAAGAAGAGTGGCCCCACAGTTTCCTTGGCACAAATAAACACCTCTACCCAGTCTTACAAATTTATCCAAGTTGAGGCAAAAACATCCACAACATCCCAGACTGTTGAAGCCTTCATTGATACTGGAGCTGAAGAAAGTTTCATTGACGCCACCCTTGCAAAGAACCTAGGATTAAAGGCCACCACTGAAGGTGTCAAAGTAATCATGGGAAACAGCTCTCACAACTTGGGATTTAGGTGCGCAGCCAAGCTGCCATTGAAAATTGGTCAGAACACCTACCCAGCACTCCCCATCATCCTGAAGGGACTTCCCCATCCCTTAATCCTAGGAGACTCCTGGTCCCAAAGACACGGCGCTATCCTGAATTTCTGTAATCAAACAGTTGCCTTGAAGGGAGACAATTTGTGTGATGAGGTGCCATTTCTGCTGGGTCCAACCCGCAAAGGACCCAACACGCTCCTGACCCTGAAAATGGAACCCAGTGTAGGGACCCTACCAGCCTCTTTAGAGAAGTGGAACCACGTCTTCAGCAAGGAAGCAGCAACCCATCTCCCCAACCACTTAATCTACAACCACGCCATAGACCTGTTACCCGGAACCCAACCACATCACGGGCCCATCTACAGCTGCAACCATTGTGAACAAGCAGCCCTGAAGACATACCTAGAGGACATGACAAAAAAAGGGTTCATCTGGGTGTCAAAGGCCCCTTGCTTGTCACCTATGCTGTTTGTAGGGAAGAAGGACAGCAGAATGCGTCCCTGTGTGAACTACCAAAAACTGAACAACATTACAGTGAAGAACCGCTACCCCATCCCCAACGCTGACAACCTTTGTGATGTACTGACAGGAGCCCAGGTATACTCAAAAATTGACCTGAGAGACGCTTTCAACCAGATCAGAATCAAAGAAGGAGACAAATACAAGACGGCCTTCAAAACCAGATATGGGTTGTACAAATACCTTGTTATGCTGTTTGGCTTGTGCAACGCACCCAGCACTTTCCAAAGGATGATCAACTCTGTCCTAGGCAAGTACCTTGACCAATTCTGTGTCGCATATCTGGACAACATCCTCATATACAGCAAGTCACACAAGGAACATCTCCAACATCTTGACCGTATACTGGAGAAACTTTCACAGGCCAACCTACACGCCAAGCTGAAGAAGTGTGAATTCTTTCAGTCTGAAGTCAAATTCCTGGGATACGTGGTGAAGACTGGCAGGTTTGCCATGGCACAAGACAAAGTGGAAGCAGTGACAACCTGGCCAGTACCCAAATGCAGGAAAGACGTGAGAAGTTTTTTGGGTCTGGAAAATTATTGCAGGGACTTCATCCAAAAATTTTCTCAGATTACTCTGCCCCTGACCTGCCTTTGCTCTGACAAGGTCCAGTTTTCCTGGACTGAGGAGTGCACCTCCGCGTTTGAGGCCCTGAAACTTGTGTTCACCTCTGCTCCAGTCCTGGCAATGCCTGACCCAGCTAAACCTTTTGTGCTGGAAACAGAAGCGTCCAACTTTGCAGTGGGCGGGGTCCTTCTTCAGGAAGGAGGGGATGGTATGCTACATCCTGTAGCATATTACTCCAAGAAAATGCTACCAGCTGAAGGGAACTACCCAATATACAACAAGGAGATGCTAGCTATAATGAAGACACTGAAGCATTGGCGTAGGTACTTGTGCGGTGCCAAATACCCAGTAAAAGTTCTGACAGACCACAAGAACTTAGTTTACTTCTTCAAACCACATCAGCTGAACCAACAACAAGCAAGATGGGCCTTAGAACTGGCTGACTACACCTTGACCATAGACTACAAGCCAGGAAAAGTGAATGTGGTACCTAACGCCTTGAGCAGGAGAGCCAACCTGATTCCCTCCTCCACCAAAATCAAGGACTGCAACACCCACACACTACTAGACCCCGCCAGCCTAGGGATACAACTGAATTACTTGAAGATTGCCGCCAGCAAACCCAACGTGATAAGAGCCCAGAAACAAGACACCTATTCAACCAAACTAGTCAAAGCCCTGCTAAAGGACCTGGATTGCCATCATTCAAAGAAAGGATACTCCCTGAAAGGCGCTACCCTGCTGCTCCACAACAGAGTCTACGTACCCAAAGGCCCAACCCAAACAAACATAATGATTGACCACCATGACTCAGAGATGGCTGGTCACCCTGGTAGACACAAGTCCCTCTTAAGCATCAAGAAGAACTACACATGACCAGGCATGGACAAGGAAGTAGCTGCCTACATCAATGGTTGTGAAACCTGCAGAAGAACCAAGACATGTCAATCAAAGCCAGAAGGACTACTGAGGCCTCTGGACATCCCTGCTGGACCCTGGAAGTCAGTGTCAATGGACTACATAGTAGAGCTCCCCTCTTTAAAATCCTTTGACACAATCCTAGTCATGGTTGACCGCTTCACAAAGATGGCGTATTTTCTCCCAACCACCACCCACTGCACGGCAGCTGAGACTGCCAGACACTTCCACGACCGCATCTTGACACAACACAGCACTCTGGAAGAAATCATCACTGACCACAGACCCCAGTTCACTTCCCACTACTGGACCCAAGTGATGAAAGATCTTGGAATAAAACGTTGTGTATTGACCTCCTACCACCCACAGACAGACAGACAAACTGAACAGGTCAACCAAATCTTGGAACAATACCTGCAATGCTACACCAACGCAGACCAAGACAACTGGGCAGAGATGTTACCCATGGCGCAATATGCCTATAACAGCAAAGACCACGCTTCCACAGGTATGTCCCCCTTCAAGGCCAACTATGGGTTTGATCCATCATGGGACCCTAGTATTGGCAGCAAGGAACAGAATACAGCAGGACAAACCTGGATTGAACAGATACACACCACCCAAGAAACCTGCCTAAGGAACCTGACCTGCGCTGTTAAGACCTACAAGGCATTTGCCAGCAGGAAAAGAGTCCCCAGGAAAACCCTGGAGATTGGCGACAAAGTTTACCTCAACTCACAGAACGTCCCCCTACACGTACCCAGTAGGAAATTAGCTCACCGCTGCTGTGGCCCTTACAAGATTATAAAGCAAATAGGAGAAGTGGCGTACAAACTAGAACTGCCACCCACTTGGAAAATCCACAACGTCTTCCACCAATCATTACTATTCAAGAAAGAAGGAACTTCCCTTCCCCACCAGAAGATCAAGACCAACCCCCTGCCCATCCAGGAGGGACACACAACCGAATACAAAGTGGAGTACATTCATGGACACCGCCTCCACTACAAGACCCCACAGTACTACGTCAAATGGGTAGGTTACCCCCCCCAAAGAAAGCACATGGGAACCTGTCTCCAACCTGCCTAACGCACATGGAGCCATACAGCAATACTTGGACAAGAGGGCTGGGAAGGAGGAGGGCAACAGGAGAGAAGGGGATGATGTCACAAGTGACAAACTCCTACTGACCATGATTACTGAAAAGCCTCAACTATGGGATTCAAACCCTGAGACCCCGCGGGCCGCCCAGCCGCCCGCAGATTTTTGGGCTCAAGCCAGAGCAGATCTTGACTTCAGAAATTCCCTTAGAGCTGGATGAATCAAAATCATCTACATCAACAACACCCACACTAAAGGTTCCTGTTATCACAACCAATCAGCAGGCAGGCCCAGCCATAGAACCCAAAATAACTCAGGCCGCCGTAGGAAAGGAAATAGAGAAACTTCCCAATAAATGCAGGCCACCCAGAAATAACCAACCCCACAACCCAACAAGGAAATCAGAGTATTCCCAGTTCAAACCAGCCAATGATTTAACTCCCACAATAAATGCCACCAAAGACTGGAAAGATCAGGCAAACGGTACCACCTGGGCCAGAGAAATTTGTAAAAGTTTTCCCATGACAGATGGGCATACTTATACCCTGGACCTCCAGGAAGATGCCCATTGCCATTCTTGCAATAAAGTGACATGAACCTTTGGTTCAACCAGGTTATTCCATATTTGATTTTAGTTCTATTTCATCTACAGTCTACCTCCCACGGTTCTGCACCCCATACCCTACAACCCCAAGAAACTGCAGACCAACCACCCAAGTTTTACTGTCCACCAGGAGCTCCCTACGGCCCAGTGCATTTCACCGAGTACCCCCCCCCCAACCCTGTGTATTCGGAATTCACCCTAGAGGAAATCCTAATCTACAACCCTGAGGCCAGAACTAGAGAGACCAAAACTATCTACAGGGAAGGTAATAAGATCACTAGACCTCCCCTGTTATTTTGCAACAAGTACAACTACCTGCCCGCGTATTTGGTCCCAATGACTCCACCCCTCACCCTGCGGCCTAACTGCCTGCAAGAATCCTTTGTTGCCAATGAATCCACTTCCACTCAGATATTTGGGGTGGTGTACATCACCCTTACTGGCTTGATAGATTCTATGGTACCCGCCAGCAGACCTTGGGCCCTCCTAGGCAAATTGTTATCTTATATTGTAAAGTTAGCTCCAATCTTATGGTGGGCCCTCCCTGCCAGGCCTGCAGGCTGTCTGCCCGCGAGTTCTCAGGAACCCCCCACAGGCTGGATCCCTGACACATATACAAACAAAAAGAATTGAATTTATCCGCATCATGCAGCCCGCTCCACTTATATTCTAAACAAGTGATTGTTTAGAGCTTGAATTACCTTTCCCTTGTAATATGATTTGATAAATATATTCAATATACTTGACCCGCATCCTAAGTACTAATTAGTAAGTAATACATAAAAATCATTGGTGGTCGTGTTATGTGGCTATAGTGGCACTGAAATAATAAGGATCAGATGATGACCTGCAAGGTCCAATTTGATGCTTATCAAAGCCAAAGTACTAACACAGATTCACAATTATTTAAATAAAATTAATCTATTTCTATCTTTTTTAATTTATTTATTTTTTAGCGCAACAGTCAATATAATATTCAGTGCATTATAATAAAAATATATTCCTAATACCTATTATAATTAATTTTACTTACCTTTTCTACATGCTCTTATATGCCTATAATACAATCAAACATCACGTCATTATATATAAATAATCATTTTTGAGTCCTACTAAAAACAAAATAAATAAAAATAAAAACAAATAAAACCCAGAGCGCGCATTTATCTGATTGGCTCAGAGGCCAGGGCTTTGGGGAGGAAGGATTCTGAGTGCTTGTAAAAAGCCGCCTGTTGTGAATACCACTATTCACCATGTTTCAATTTTGCCTTCAGTGGGCCATTTTGAAGACAAATCTCTCACTTTTGATTTTGCCTCTCAAAACAAGTTAATGATTGAATCAGGAAGTTCAATTGTTTTGTTTCTTGATCCTGCGCAACTCACTTGCCCCACTAATGCTGGTGGCAAGTGATCCTACTGTCCTGGTAGTGTTTTGTGGTATTCCTAACCACTATATGGGTCATTATTTATTAGATTAAGCCAAGGCACCAGCTTAAGCATTTCAAAGCCTTTTAACTTCTTTGGTATCATTTAAGTCATAAACTTATGTTTTTTGAACATTACTATAATGATAGTTTACTGAAGAAAAGTTTAAGAGTGTAAAATATACAAATATAAGAAATAAATCTTATTTCTATTAACTTTATTTTTTGCTAAAACCCTTTTTTCTATTTTAATAAGCCAAGAATTAAATATATGAGTTGCATGGGAGAGTACAAGCCCCAAAGCTATAATTGCTATTACCCTATCTTTGGCTCATATAATTAATTTCTTAGTTATTTTTAGAAAAAAAGTTGTTGTATTTAAAAGGCTATTTACCCTATGTGAAATATAAGTTTTTGTTATGCGTCCAACTTCATGAACATGTCCTACTAATCCTTTAGTAGTATCAGCTCTCTTTGTTTCTCTATCATCTGTGCAGAACTTTGCACAATAATTTATTTTTGAGTACTCCTTAACATCCTCAAATGTCAAAGGTGAAATATACAGCTCACCATCTTTCATTAAATATGAAAGATTAACATAAAATGCTTTGACTTCAAGCCAGCTTTTTTTAGGCCTAGATTTTCTATTATAGATGTGAAAAAAGGTTTTTTGGGAAACATCTGAATTATTTACAAGTGTCTCATATAAACCCTTTCTTTCTTCCTCTCTCTCAAAAACCATTTGAGATCATTTATATTTTTTATATACATCTTATTTTCCTTTTGTTTAAATATTTTAGATAATACACCAAAATGACCATCAACAATACTTTTGCCATGACACTCAACAAATCTATTAAACTTAATTGTTCCTTTTATAATTTTAGGTAACTCTTTAAAAAGATAATATAAGAATTCATAAGATCTGAAATGATTACCATTATCAGTCCAAACTTTAATATTTTTAATATTCTTAAATTTATTATTTTTAAGCAGACTTATCAAACACTGACCTGAAAACAAAGAGTCATGAGATAAAATTTCAGATAAAAAGTCATGATACTCATATTTAATTTTCTCATTTTCTTTAAAAGCAATTGTAAATCCTAATAAAGAAATAGGTATTTTCTCATAAAAACAATTATTTGTCTATATAGGACCCCCACCTATTTTAAAGTTTTCTTTATAGTCTATTACTATAACACATGAATTATTATCAAGATTATTTATATCACTAATATATTCTTTATTTTGATGCTTATAAAAATTTTCATGTAGGTCAATAGATTCCAAATTTTCTTTAATAGATTTAGGCAATGGCAACTTCTTTATACTCAAATCCTTTTTCTTCATTTCTAATGACTTTTTTAAGTTGCAAATGTTACACATATCAGTTTGCTTTTTGCTTTTAATTATATTATTAGGAATAAGCTTATAAAAAGTGGAAAGTTAAATAGAAATATTGTTTTTTATTTTCATATCTTCATAAATTTCTTTTTTTGTTTTCAATAATGAGTATTTTATTTTAGTTGAGTATTCACTCAACTCTTTTTGTAATTCTTCATAAATCAATCCAGGGGATTTTTTAGTGAATTGGCTAGTTGGAAATGAATTTTTTAATATATGTTTTAAAATATTTTTTATGTTTTCTTTTTTTACTGTATCATTTTTTCCTTTTTCATTTTTTGAATTTAATGATGCTTTTTTAGCATTTTTTATTTTTTTAAAATATGAATACTCATTTTTTGTCATTTGAAATCCACAATCCCAAAGCTCTTTCAGACTGTAGCTTGATGTAACCAATGCTCTTAGGGAAGGAAGGTGCTTGGCAGGGGACTCTGACATCAATTCCTTTAGGTTGTTAAGGAAAGCATCTGTCTTAGAATTTTGTATGACAGTTAAGAAGGTACTTTTTCCAAACTCTGTTTTTAATAAGAAATGCTCAACAAAGCTGTTAAGATCACTGCCAGCAGTAAAAAGGAATGCTTGTTTAAGCATAGAGATTTTTTCTCTCTTAGTAGAAGCCCCCAGTGAGAAGAAGGGTGTCATCTGAGGTGCAAACTTGATAGGTTCCATAATGATAGTGGTTGGGTTCCTTGGCTTGGTTCAGGCAGTTCTTGCTTGGAAATAGATGTGCAGTTATCAGAGATGAGTAAAGGTGTGGATTGTAAAGTAATTTCTGTAAAGTTGAGCTGTTTAAATACCATGTTAGCTGAGCTTTTGCACTACAGGCATAAATCCCCAACTGACCCCCAACTGATCTCCTTAATTTATCAATATCACCCCTGAAGTCTGATATCATTGTTTATTTACCCCTTTTTATATTCTGGTTAACTGTTGATATTTCCGCGAATAGTACTTCAATCTTGCTCAAACTAGTATCATTAGAGAGCCCTTAATCTCAGCTTTTGGAATTATGCTGAAAATTTATATTTCAATACCAATTTAGTATCTTGAAGTGGCTTTGAATGTAAGCTTTTAAATTTATTATTTGAAATAAAATATGCTAATTAACTCCTAAAGTATGATATTTTAATCAGTAAACTAAATTTAAAGTATAAATCATTATTTAGCTTACTCTTAGTAACCAACTCAAAAACCTTTTTTAAATAAACTTAAGTTTATTATCACCTTTAACAGTTCTTAAAAAATGAACTTTATATATCTTAAATCTATCAAAACAAAAATGTTATTTTTAATCACATATAAATATTTGCTTGTATAATTAAATTTGTATCTTATTTTTATATATACAATGACTAAGATCATTTTCCATTTAGCTTAAATAAATTTTAACCTTTATAAAATTTAATTAAATAAAGCAAGATTTTGATACATTCTTTTTTATGTTTGAATTTTTTATACATATTATCTCTAGCATACAGTATAAAAATATAATTTTATTAAATAGTTGTATAAAGCTATTTTATTAATATTAAATACTTAAAATTTTGAAAAGAAAAACTTTTACTCTCTTATAAGTTCTTAATATATATTTTCTATAAAATATAACTTAAGAATAAGTTACTTATGCTAAATGAGATCACTGAAATTTCAATAAAAGTTCAGTTTTAATTTTAGTTTTAGTTTTTTTTTAACTTTTTACTAGATTTTTTTAAAAATCCAAAATTATTTATTATTTATTTATTAAATATGCAAAAAAGCTATCTGCCCTCTTTTTAAAAAGAGGGATTCAAAAATTATTATATTTTAAATTAAATATTTTAAAAAGCTAAGATTTTAGGCAACAATTTAATTTCCAACAAAAAGCATCATATCAGTTTTTATTGTATTTTTATGTTGCTCTTTTTAGAATGATGTCATTTTGTACTAATCAGCTTTCAAGAAATAATGGTATATGAAATAAGATTGTTACTAGCTTTTAATGCCGTTTAATCTAGCTGTAAGTAGAAAATGATTAATTTAATATAGGTTTTTATATTATAAGGATTGAATAAGATTTATTTTGATAAAATTGTTGTAATTATTTAAATTTATTGATAAGAAAATTAAAACAAAATTTTAAAGTTTTAAGTAGTACAGTTAATAGGAAACAGATTAATCTAACAAATAACGACCCATAATTTCCATTTCATATTCCCCAATAAAAATTAAGTTCTATTCACATTCTTGTCTTTGTGTCTTCTGTACTTCCGCGCCTCTCTCTAGCCACAACTAGTAGAGATTATTCTTCCAGGGCCGCAAGGTAAACACATTTGCCTTCCCTGTCATCTAACCAAGACATAGTACAAATCCAATCCTAAGGTTAAGTTTTCCCGTTGTGTGTCTGTGCTGCGCCTCAGAACACAACACTGCCACCACATCGGGTGGCATTGCAAATTGACTGACCTCAAGAATATTGAATAGATCCTCAGTGTCCTGAGGAAGGCCTTGTTTCACCTTATTCTTGATTCAACCAAACACCTCCTTGATTGGGTTCAGAAATGGAGAATACAGGGGGAGGAAGAGGATTCTCATTGGACAGTCAGCCAGGTGGTGGTTGGCCAAATGGCTATTTTTATCAATTGGCAGGAACTTGGACACAACCAGATCCACTTTGTGGAGCCTGACATTATCCAGCACAACAATGTTGGTTATACTGTGGTGGTTAATCCGGTGATACTCTTTGACAACTCGGAGAAAATTGAGAAAAGTCCCACTATTGTGGGAACCCTTGATCATTTGGTATTGGTCCAACCCGCAAGGACCAAGAAGCGCAACCATTGAATAGGTATGGGAACAGACAGCTGCACAATGGGCTACGCCGTCCTTGGACCCCTTCTTGACCCACCCATGCCTAGACCTGAGTGAGGAGGAAAACAACAATTTGTTGATATAGAAGAACTGGACATTCCCAGTCTTCTTTAGTGCCATATATGTCTCAGTACAAATGTGTTGATCCTCAATGGTCTTCTCATTGTTTCTATTATACGGTAAAACTCCCAGTACTTTCCAGGAGAAGCCCAAATCAACCATTGTTTTATAAACAAGGGTTTTGGAAACAGAAAGCCCAAACTCCGTGGCAAGCATTATTTGGACAGCAAGTGAGTCCAGGTGGCAATCCTTGGCTACTCACTGTTTTATTGCATCAATATGCACAGGCTGCAAGAGTTTTGGCTGCTGCTTAGCCTCAGTGGATTTGGCAATTTGCCCAGTGTTGCCGTATTTGGTGTTGATGTTGCCAATATATCTGGTTGTGACACCAAATTGGGATGCAATATCCCAAACCTCTATTCCCCCGTTCAAGCAGTTGAGGAGAGCTTCACGCTCACTATCTGTCAACTGATGCCGGCCCTTGGCAGGTACCACGGCATCCTGGCTAGCAGGCTCAATACAGGGGACGGGGACCTTCATGTAGAAGGTGAGATCACGCTTGCTTGCAATGGTACTGTCAATGGTTGAATACACAATAGGCGCAGATGGCTCAACAGTGGTGACCAATGACTTGTAGGTGGTGTCAAAGACGCAGGGGCAGGAAGTAGCAACTCTTGGATCAAGAGTGCGGGGCCAGGTGACAACTGGGTACACGGTGGAGGTGTATGTAACCTCATTATTCCCAATGACCTTTGTGTAAGAGACTTTGGTTACAGGCCTTGAGAGCGGCTTCTGTCTGGGATTAAGGCTATGTGATCTGGCTTGGGATGCGGGAGATGGTTGACTGGTGCTGACACCTTGGGAGGCCTGTGTATCAGCATGACCCCCTTCAATTTGTGTTCTGGGTCTGTTCTTGGACCCTCTGGGACGCCCTCGTGGACAGGCTGCCCTGCAGGCTGGTGCAAGAGCTGGTTGGGAATGCAACTGAAGGTCCATAAAAATAAAGTAAAAAATATATTTTAGATTAAATATGTATTTATTTGGATTTATTGGTTTAGTTGTGAGTAGTTGTTTCTCTTGATTTAGCCTTGAATAGTAGCAGAGTTTCTATATCTGTAATTTGAAGTGTATAATATTGTATCCTTTCCAGTTTTGGATGATTTTAAAGTTTAATCACTTTTTATGTCTAAACATGGTTGTTGAGATTGGATTTTTCATTTGATTTTCGTTGTGGTGGAGATTCTTGATTTGGGTTGGTGTTTCCTAGTATGCTTACTGTACATTAAATTTGGATTCCAGTTCCCGCAATTAATATCTGAGTTTACTAGTGGCATTCAAAAGTGATTTGAGATTTGGTTCATGGATTTGACAATCCTGCAAGTTCAAAAAACATAGTAAACTTATTGAAAATAGCTGATGGATTTGAACACTTCAAATCTGATTCCACTTAATTCATTTTGTCCATTGGAAATATGCAGTTTGAATTGAACTTTGCAAAGTGTCTATGAGTTCCTGCATTTTCAAATATTCAAATAAATATACAAAGAATTTAATTAAAAAAGGCCATCCTGCAAAAGTGATTTTAAATTTGGACCAAGGATTTGTCAATCCCACATTTTTACATTCAGGTTCTGAATTTACAGTATAAAACTGCGGACACTTTCTCCTAATTAGGAGCGCTGCCAATTTAATTTGCTGATTCCCGCACAAGTTATTCCTGGGTTTTGAACCTTACATGGAACCTGCCACTATGCCACCCCCTGTGGACTTATGGCTTTCCCCATATGGTATATCAATCACAATATTCTAAAATATTCAATACCTCATTAGATTCATTACTGTCCTTTCTATTAGACTGTTGTCTTCCCCAATTCAAATACTGAACTCTAATTGGTTCAGTTGCAACACACTGATGAGCTTTTGTTTTTTATATATTGTGGCTGGATGAACCCTGATGGATAGATCTTTTGGGATGGCTCCCCCAAAGAATCTTGTTGGAAGCTGGTTACTGTTGAGTAAGTGGGGTGGCTATCTCTCCAGGGTAGCTTTCAGGCTTTAGGTTTAATATCAACCAGACACTTGGCCTGGGTTGTTCAAGATCTGGGGAGGGATCCCTGGCAAGGATGAAGAGCTCAACCTTTTGAGCTATGGTTATGGCTGGGTATTTATATGTTCTGGTTGTGGTGGGCTATCTGAAAAAAGATTGGATTGGAACCTGACTTTGACTACTGATCAAAAGGGTCAACAAGAAAATATATTATATGATTGATATAACACAATAGCATGTGAAGATCCTTACCCATACTATCCAGATAGAGGTGACTCTCCCCCACATGATCTAGCATGGCCACCCTTATCTCTAGAGATGCACTGATGTTGAGTATATAATTCCTGGAAGTATATAAAACAAGATAAATTAGGGAAGATGAGATTGATACTTTATTTATAATGAAGATAATTTTTTTATAGTATCATGACAAGCAAAATTCTGATCATGTATGTCATGGCAGTCATGGGGCTTGTCCAAGTAGTGTTCCTGGTAGGATTAAAAATGTTTGATCCCTTTACAACATGGGGTGCAGCAGGGGTGCCACCAACTATCCCGTAGCTGGGTTGATCCTCAAGGAATAGATTTCCTGAGGGGGAGTAATTGTAGATGTTGTAACTGTACTGTTTTAGCAGAGTTACAAGGGGGAAAATATTTGGAAACTAGATAATATTCTTTATTGAGAGATAAGTATTATATAGTCATTGTGAATCATGGATAACAGGAACATGATTGTGTTGATCACTCAGTTGGATGGTGAAGGAGGTGGCCTGATCCTGTTAGTGAGTCAAGCGCCAAATCGAGGTATTCACTGTGAGGGACTGTTATCTGTTCATGTTGTTGAATTTAGAAATCAGAGTTGGCTTCCTAATTTGGCTTCGAGTGACTGGATTAAGGATTGTGGGTCACAAACCTGCTTACTCGGAACCTTGCTGGCGGGTTGAGCCTGCTGTTTCAACATAACACTAAGATGATCTATTTCCAATGTATATGGGTTATCCTTATTCTCCAATAAAAATCTTCTCTGGCCTCCATTCTCTCTTTCCCGTGCTGATAAGTGCTGCCAATGCATAGTTAAACAGGATTGGTTTGTTACTGAAGAAGATACCTTGTTTTAAGGGGTACAAGCAGAAAGGTGAGTTGGTTGGATTCCTTAGCCTTTTGTTTAGATATTGCCGGCTTGTATCCCATATTCATACTTTTATAATAAGCTGGGTAATGGATCTTATCCCACTGGCTCTCCATGTTTTCTTGAGACAGCATGGTAGTAGTATGATTTGGGGTTGTATACCGATATCTCAAGCTGCTTGGTTCGTTGGGTTGATCGGAATTCAGGTCTGTTTAACTTTACCTCCGCAATTGCTTTTATAAATTGTAATCTGATTTAAGTTGGGGTTGATTAAATGCATGTATTTAATGTGGGTTTATCTACTTCAGGATGGTTGATAATGTATGCATCGTTTATAAAAGATCTTATTACATGGATACTCCACTTGGGAGATGGAACTTTTTAGAAATAGTCAACTGAGCTCAGCATGTGAACTTTGATGATGGATGGATGAGGGATTGCTCTTATTGGGAGAGTGCAAGGCTTGTTCTGCTTGGTGTTGAGTGATCTCTTTTATCCCATAAAGGCATGCTACTTTATGATCGGATATGGTTTTGTGGGTTGACAAGGATGCCACATCCATGGGATCTAGATAGTTTATGCTACGCCACTCGGATCCACTTTGCAGGGGTTGGAGACTGCTTTACTTGGATTTCAACTCCTTTCAGAGGCACATCAATCGAATCCTAAGAGGGACTGTAGGTTGCTGGAAGTGATACTGGGTTAGATATAGGTTTGGCTTTTTATATTGGTTGATGGAGGGGTTTAATGATTGTTGGCACAAAATTAAATAAAAATAAATAAATCAAAATAAATTTAAACCCGAATTAAAAATAAAATATAAAATATAACAAGTTTATTTCAATTTGAAGCAGCGTTTTCGTAAACCTTTGGGGAACTGGTGAGGGGAGCAAACATCAGCAGGACCTCATGGCGCACTCGCTTGCTAAGGAAGACAACCAGGATGGGGTTGATGGCCAAGATGCAGCTCAGGCTAAACGGGACAAGGATGTAGAAGATGAAGGGAGGGTGGCCACCCATGGTCAGCAGCCACATGATACTTAGGAAGTCGGGGGTGTAGCAGATCAAATACGTTAGCATGACCAGCAAGGCGCGGAGCGGCAGGTGGCGCACGGGAGATCCTTGGTGACGATGTTCGATGCGCCAGCAGACAAGGAAGATGGCGGAGTAGCAGAAGCAGACAAAGATCACTGGTATGTTTGTAAAGAAGATGATGATCTTGGATGTAACTTCAAACCTGCCGCGCACTGCTGGCACGCAGTAGCTGAAGGTGGGGTCAAGCATGAAGGCATCGTTATACATGGTGTACCCAAGAAGGGCAGCGGAAACCAGGGAAACGACCCCAAGCGCAAACCACGCATAAGGGGGCCAGAGCCGTGCTTGATGGACAACCAGGAGGTAGCGGTTGAGCGAAAGTATGCTGAGAAGGGTCCCAGACATGCTGTAGCTTAGGAACAACGTGAAACCAAAGGCACGGCAGTACCATGCCGACTCCAGCAAGCCCGGGAACCCCAGCAGAGCGCGGAACACCCCAGTCCCCAGTATCGCCAGCGATGCCGATATATCACTCACGGCAACGCAAGCGATGATGTAAAATGAAAACGTCCCCCAAGACTCATGGACCCGCCACAGCGACTTCAAAAGCAGCACGTTGAACGCCAGCCCAACCAGCGAAACAGCCCCTGTGCCTGCAAGCACTGCCAGGCTGAGGGCACTGTCATGCGTGAACCCTTCAACACTCAACATGAAGAAGTTACTGGAGAGAATACAGCTTAGATGTCTTCAGCATGGGATATCCTCTCATCAAAGCAGCGCCTTGCTTACATGTTTTCTCAAGCCTGCCAGATTAACCCCAATACACTTTATTCTCCAGCCACTAGATCCCATGCCAGACATTCCCTTCCACCCATCTTCCAAGAAAAATCATCCCCAAACCCTTACTTATCCCACACTGTTTAAAATATGCTATTCATTAAATAACATCCATTCAAAAATTAATTTTTAAATCAAAAAATACAACCACTGCCCATTCCCATCTGGATCCCTGCACTGCCAGAGCCAAACAAAGGAGATAAGAAAATCACTCAACTTGGCCTTGTGAAGTTAAATGATCCAATCACCATCATCTTGGTGCCATAGCTCTTATGTGGTGCTCATCACCAGATTTATAACAATCTCCCAACCTTGCTTTTAAAATTGGCGCTACTTTATACAAAGCTACCCCTTTATATACATCGTTAAAGTAATAAGAGGCAATTTAATCTATTTAGAAGCATTAGTGGAACCTACACAGATGTGAAATTGTGGTCCAGACAACTTCCATTGCACACACATATACATACAAATCCACTAGATGGCAACTAGTAACCATCTACATAGCCAACTAAATGATCCATCCCATCACCCCTACATATTAAGATAACCCATCCCCTGTATCAATACACCCCCACTTTATAATAACCCTACCTTCTATAAATCCACTCTGGCATCAAATATCCTATCTAATTCTGCTCCACTTCTCAACACTGATAGCTTCTAAAAGGTTCCATCCAAAGCAGGAGAACCTGTAATGAGGAACAACTTTAGGGAAAGCTTTGAATATGGGATTAAGAGGAAGAGAAGTAAGTTTTATTGGATAATACTGTAGACTTATATACCTTTTGCTGTGGTGGGGATTAAGTTGGACAAACCTAGGGGTTGATCATGTGCAGGATGGGTTCAAGTTGCTGGATACTGTCATGCCCTGCCCCAAAGGGTAGGCTTCTTATATACTTATTTGTTTTTTGGTTCAATTAATCTTTTATTTTATTTCTTAATATTAGAAAAGTTTGGTTAAAATTGTTAAATAATTAAGTAATTTAATTTGTTTACCTTGTTTTACGCTTTTTGTGTTTGAATTGTTGTTGTTGTTGTCACTCTGTCTTTCTTTTTTCTATATTATTATATATTTCTGCTTTAAAGTTAGAATATTTTCATCATCACTCACCTTTTTGAAACTCCTGCTTACGTTATTGCTGCTTCTACAGTTTTCACATTGTTGATCTGCAACTTCTGTTGGGTTTTTTAGTTCTCCTTCTGCTCCAGGTTCTACACAGGTTTTCTCCATTTTCTCCTTTTCTTGGCTGTTTCCCTCCCTGCCTATCACTGTAAACTGAGAACAAAACAAGCTTATATAATAAAGAACTTATGAAGAGTAGGCTTT